>LPNX011193784.1:502755-771770 GCA_001517045.1 Pseudotsuga menziesii | reverse complement strand
AGTTATCTTTATTTAATAAACAATAGCAGTTACACTTTATGTTTCAGGATCATAGAATCCTTGGTATGAATTGCTGTTTTGAATGTTGTGCTATTTGAATTTTGGGATTTTTCTTTGCTGCCATCACTGCTTTACCAGCCTGTTATACATTTTAATTTCTCTGTGAATACTTGTATTAAATATTCTGATTATTTATACACATCTGTATGTATTCAGCTGTCTATATCAGATTTGTTCAGTGTAAAGTGAGTCATGTTTAACCTATGAAAGCTCTATACCATATGAAACTTACCTAGTACTCTGTACTACTGTAAAGTATTTTAGCCTTAGGTTTTGTTTTGTCTATATTGTGATTTGATTTTATTTTGATTTAGTCTTTCTCAGACTTAAGATTTCCGTAAGCTTGGATCCCTTGTAGTCTAGGTCCAACTTTAGGGATAACAANGGGGGATTCATTTGTCCAAAATTACGCATGGATTTTATGCTTGGTCATTTCAATATGGATTATGAGCTATCAGTCATCATTCAAATGCTCTGTTTCCTCGAGAAGTCATGGCCCTAATCTCAAGCAATTTAGCAATAGGATGCTCGTCATTAATTCAGGAACCTAATTTTGGGCTCAATTTCTGAGGAATCGGTGGGGAATTATTCAAAACGGTTCAAAACCCACTTCATAAATGGCCCCGTTTACCCCTACTCATGAGAAATTTTCAGAATTTTTGAACAAATGTGGAGAAATTCTTTCCGGAACAGACGTGGTCTTTCCAGATTTTGGTGTTGGTCGTTTTCTGGGTGGTTGCACGAATTTTTGATTTTTGGGATGGATCTTATCCATCTATTCATGTATAAATAAAGCCTTAGAAGGATGAGATGGGGGAGGACATACTGTAAAACTCTGATGTCAAATTAATTGATTGACTGCTGCGTTTTATTCCTTAGAGCTTCAATTTCATATTTAGAGGTGTTGAAGGCCGGGCCCACCTTCAACTCTTGTTGTTTGTATGTAGCTTTGTTTTATCTTCATTACTGTAGGAAAAATCATATCATTTTGTTTCGATACTATTCTCTGTATATCAGTATGTTGGTAAGCTTTATAGACTCGCGGTTGAAGATATATTGATGCTTGCATTGGATTGGTTTACATTATTGCATGTGTGTGAACAGGCTTGGGTAATTTTAGTGGATCTGATTTAGCAAACTGTAGGTTTGAATAATCGTAAGAGTAGTGGAATGTGCCGGACCTAAATTCTCTCTTCTTTCATTTTCAGTAACTAGATCAGGCTGTATTATTGAGGATTGAAGCATTGAACTTCTTATCTAGAGTTTTCATAATTTATAGGGTTTGCAAAACTTTTAAGCATTTCAAGGATTTGCAGAATTTTTAGAGTTTAAAGAGTTGGTAGGGTTTATAGAATTCATAAAGGTTTTAGAGCTTATAACGTTCATAGGATTGATAAGATAGCATTTTCAGACTTGTTGCAGAAGGTTTGGAATTATGTATGGCATAGTTCAAGATCTTGAGAAAGTCGAATGAGTCAGAGAGAGGAAGTTACAATTTATTGATATTTGACAGTGTGTTTTGCCAGTATATTTTGATTCTTGTCATTCATTTCTTTATAGCTATAGATCGAATTCAAAAACTAGCACTGAATCTTGTGAGTTGCTCGAATTGAATTAAAATGGAGTTTTGTTTAAACATTTCCAAGTCATTGTTATGATCATAAGGCATTGCTTCTTGCTTTAAAGGCAAATTCATTACAGTAAGCGTGTTTTTTTAATGATAGCATTGATACGAAGTAAGGCTCATTAATCTTCAAAGTAAATAAGTTTTTAATATTTGTGGAAGATCTGTTATATTTGTGACAGATTTCCCTTTGATGGTGAAAATAGTTTGAAAAGTCCAGTATGTATAAAGCAAAGTTGTAGAAGCTATGGTGGAGTTGAGTGAGATATGAAAGATTGATCAAATAGTGTTTCTTCTATAAACAAGTTTGAAGATATCTTTTAGCAGTAGGATTTCCTTCATTGAAAATACTTGATTGCTTGGTTGTTATTTTTAGGTTAACATTGAGCATGATTTAAAACTGCTTTTATTAAATTTGATAAACCTTTTGATTGTAAATAGCACTTAGAGGATTGATTTCTTTTCTTAGATTAGGTTTAACAGCCTCAGATCTTGGTTGTTTAGTAGAATAGTTCTNTAGGAGTTACATTTGTGTGTGAGTAGATTAAAGTTACCTTAGGCATGAGCTTGAAACCATTTTACCTTGCACATATAGTGTAGTAACTCAAAGTTTATGTGTCCTAGTTGATAATTAAATCGAAGGTAAATTAATTAGTGATAATTTTACCCAACAGTAACCGTAAAATAGACACTACGATCTCTCGGTCGATATTTATGAATGGTTGATAACATGTTATGGGGATATTAAGAGCAACACTTTCTTTATCCAATTGATAATTCTCAAGCAGATAGGTCCAATTACAAAGCATGATAAGCAATTTCAAAAGCTGAGTCTTGGAGAAGAACATTCAAGAGGATAATTTGTTGGATCTCTTTATGGGAACTTTAAAGGGGACCACTCAACACGAGGTACATCTATTTGAACCTAAATCATTTGAGAATACTTTTGGTTTGGCAAGGAAAGTTGAAAGTAAAAAATATGGCTACTAGAAGGGCTGCTACTAACACCTATATAGAGGGAAAGTTTGCTTATCCAAAATGTCACTTAGCCTACAAGATTGATTCCTTAGCAAGCGGAGAAAAGAAGAGAAAAGGGAATATGTTTCAATTGTGATGGAAAGTACAGCAACATGGATAAGTGCAATGAGAAAAAAATATTCTACATATATTGTGAAGAGGAAGAAGTCACAGAACCAGAACAATCTAAAGAGGTAGATCTAGATGATACTACTCCAACTGTATCTTGCCATGCATTGGATAGCATTAGCACTCCTTAAATTATCATTATAGAAGGATATATCAAAAAGAAAAAGGTAAAATTGTTTATTGATTTTGATAGTATCAACAACTTTATTAATTGCAAATTAGCCAAACTTCTCAATTGATGTTTATATCTTACACCATAATTCTAGGTAATTATTGTACATGGAGGTACCATAAATTGTTTAGGGAACTGGCATAGTATTAAGCTTACTATCAGGGAGTATTTATTTGATATCCTAATGATTGTAATCCATATGGATGGTGTTGATGTTGTACCAGGGGTATAGTGACTGCAATCATTGGGAATATGGTTTAAGAAATGTTAGATGTAGGAATCATTCAACATAGCCAAAGTGTTTTTTCTGCACCAATGGTGATGGCTCACAAAAAGGAATGTCCACGATGCATGTGTCCAGACTATAGAGATCTCAATAAGATGACCATTAAAGGTAGTTTCCTATGCCTAACATTGATCAATTATTGGACAAATTCTAGGGATCAATTTTGTTTAACAAGTTGGATCTCCATTCCGGATATCGTCAAATCATAACAAGAAAAAAATACATTTTGAAAACAACCTTCAAAACATGAAGGCCATTATGATTTTTTGGTGATGCCAATTGGCCTTACCAATGCATCTTCCACATTTTAAGATGAATTGTATTTTTAAACCCTTCCTCCTAAAAAATGTGTTAGTGTTTTTAGATGATATACTAATCTATAGCAAATATTGGGAGGAGCATGTACAACATGTTGACATGATCTTAAAATTATGGGAAGGGCACCAACTATATCCCAAGCCTTCTTGGTGTCCCTTTGGGCTTTGAGAAGTGGAATATTTGGGTCATATTCTCCTAAAGGCTTCAAAGTGGACCCTTGAAAAATTAAAGCTATCATGGAATAAACAATTCCGAAGACCTTGAAAAATCTTAGAGGATTCTTAGGATTGACAAGCTACTATTGCAAGTTCGTTAAGATTTATGGTCAAATAACAACATCTCTAACAAGGATAATGAAAAATGAGGCATTCTATTAGACTTAAGAAACAACCAAAGCTTTTGAAAAACTTATAGTAGTTATGTGTACAACTCATGTATTAGCCATGTTTGACTTCACAAAGAACCTTTATTGTGGAATGTGATGCCTCAGAGTATGGCATTGGTGCAATTTTAGTACAAGAAGGAAGGCCCCTTGCTTTCAGAAGTTTCTAACTTGAGGAAAAAACTTACTTAAACCATATTATAAAAAGGATATTTTGGTTATACTACATGAAAATAATAAATGGCGCCCTTACTATTGCGCATAAAACTATCATATGTCTGGGGTGAGGTCACCAACATACTAGCTAGAAAGAGACTGACATATAAGAATTTATCAACATGCAAAAAAGGACTCACAATCA
This sequence comes from Pseudotsuga menziesii, assembly GCA_001517045.1. Classification (NCBI taxonomy): domain Eukaryota; kingdom Viridiplantae; phylum Streptophyta; class Pinopsida; order Pinales; family Pinaceae; genus Pseudotsuga; species Pseudotsuga menziesii. The sequence goes on along the minus strand of LPNX011193784.1, from coordinate 767,421 downwards.
TGCATATGACCACATTTAGACCTAACATATTATAACTAGAATATGTCAAGGACAAAGGATCTATGCGCCTTGTTTATGTTGGTCGATCCAAGCTGCTCCTTGCTATGCTTCAGATATAGTCCAACTTTCCCAAGATTAAACATGCAAAAATGATAGAGACAACCTTCCTCAAACACTTTTGACAATAGTAAATATTACTGATTGTTACACATAATTTTCATCCTCACCATGATCACGAAGCTTGTACACCTTTTCCTTGCATTGATCCCTAAAGTGTTTGGCCAAAAATCTTTGGAATATGAGTTCTAAGATCTTTTCCCTTTGAAAAAACCATGTTTTGAGAGGGTGACACCCTTTGCTCTCTAACAAGGTGCATCACTGCCCCTTAACACACTTCACATCACTATAGGGTGCGTTGACGATGCACTTTGCTTGTGTATAGGGTGCGTTAGTGCCTGTACGAAGGGAAAAAGAGAAGTTTCAAAAAGTCTCTCGAAGGAGACTCTCATGGAGGTTTATCCCTTACCTTTAGGGTGGATCTCACTCACCTCCCAACTCAATAGGATCCAATATCATCCTTCTCCCTTAATCCTCTCATCCCTTCCTCGTATATCTTGGCCTATAAATGAGAGCTCACCCTCATGGGACAGGGATTTAGAATGAGAGGAAGTAAATGTTGGAGAAATTAAACTAGATTAGGTCTTTGATAGCTTACCTTCGAGGCAAGGATTCATTGGAAAGGACTTTCAACACCAAGGAATCCCGGTTGTATTATTTCCTTTATTTGTTAATACATCAATGCTTCCCCTTCCCATAAATTATATGTAGTTTTGTTTATTTGATAATTTTGATTTACAACATGATCTAGGAGCCCAAGAATCTCTCAAAAATCGAATTACTTGCAAAAACCAACAAAAAATCATGAAAGAGGAACATTTTTACATACACAGTGTGAACATAAACTGGATATTATTTGATTGTCTAACATGTGAATATGTTTAGAACAGGTTTATATTACATCTAGTTCAATTCAAGAGGCTTTGGAAGCCAAATCTGAGTGTACATGTGAAAATGGTCAAAGGCCAAATTGGCCTCAATCCCCACTAGGTGGGCCAAATAAGCTCCAAGTCAGCCTAAAATGGTCACGAATGGTGGTGTGGACATGGCTGAAGTGTGCCAAGGAAGTGATGACTCCTTGGCATGTGTGGGTGAGCAAATAGAGGTGAGTGGGAGGCTCAAGGTGGACAATAAATGCTCCAACAGTCCAAAAATGGGTTAAAAACACCCCTAGCGCTCCTAGTTGACCGCAATTCCTCAAAACAAGGAATGGGAGCGCACCTGTCATAAATGAGGGCGCACATGTGGGATTTTACTGAGATGGAGTGCTCATGTAGGTGTGAAAGCACCAAAATAACTGGTTATTATGCTGGATTAACTTCCCTAAGTCCAAACCATAGCATATTACTGCATAAATGCAAATAAAATTGACTAAGGCTTTAAAGTAAGGTACTAAGTGGTGTATTATTGTTCTAACACCCCCCCTTAACCATAACTTTGTACAACTCATCAAAATATTATTGGAGACCTTGGAAACAAAGTCTCAAGTCACCTCAATACAAACATAAATTTATTTGTCCATGTAAAATGAGGAAAACCTCATGGGACAAAACCTGCCCTCTGAAATGGACATGGGGATGAAAACCTGCAAAAAATAGCAGCAATCACCATCCATCACTCACTCCAAGCAAATATCTCAAGTGAATGAAGGTATTATCAGTAAAATTCTTGGTGAATATGTCAACAGTTTGCTCGGTGGATGGGTAATACTACAAGGAAATCACTCAGTCATGCAATAAGCCCCAGATGTTGTGCATATGGATCTCTATGTGCTTTGTTCTCCACCTATGAACTGGATTAGTAGATATCTTGACGACACTTTGATTATCCACCCAAATAGTATTAGGATAATCAAATGCAACATCAAACTCTTGAAGAATTCCTTGCAACCATACACATTGTGTGGATGCATTCACTGCTCCCCTGTGTTCGGCCTCTGTTGAAGAAAGAGAAATTTTGTGCTCATTCTTACTAGACCAGAAAATAGGACCATCAACAAGCATGAAAACAAAACCTGAAGTGGAATTTTTTTCAGTGGGATCTCTAGCCCAATCCGAATCAGAAAAATCCAACTAGTTCGTGAAGAACTAGCTGCATAATGTACCCCAAAACTCTTTGTTCCTTGGACATATTGGAGGATATTTTTTGCTGCCTTCCAATGGACCTCACGTGGTTGTTGCATATACCTTGCTACAACATTAACAACATAAGACAAATCAGTTCTGGTATGTGTAAGGTACATCAAACTACCAACTAGCTGCCTGTACAATGTGCAATCAACCATAGGAAAATCACCAAATTCACCTAGTTTTATGCCAGAAATAAAAGGGAACTTGGATGACTTACAATAAGCCATCTTGAAATTTATTAGCAGGTATGAAGCATACTTATGTTGGCTGAGCATGATGCCTCTTTCATATTTCTCAATTTCCAATCCTATAAATTGTTTAAGCAATCCTAGATCTCTCATTGCAAACTCACTATGTAGGGATGCCTTGATTGATCCAATTTGGTTGTTGAAGCTGCCTATAATTAAGATTCCATCTACATAAAATACAATAACCTACAATACAACATCATTTTGCTACAAATACACATTTGTATCAGATTTGCATCGAATGTAACCAATTGAGAGCAAGAAACTCTCCATTTTTGCATAACAAGCCCTACGGGCTTGCTTGAGCCATAAAGTGATTTCTTCAACTTGCAAATAAGTGAAGGATCCTCTTGGAAACCTTCAGGTTGCTACATGTATATATCCTCCTGTATTTAACCATGTAAGAATGCATTCTTGACATCCATATGGTGCACTTCCCAACCTTTACTAGCTGCAATGGCTAGAACTAGTCTAATTGAATCCATCTTTGCAACCAGTGCAAAGGTTTCTGTGTACTCCACACCTTGGAATTTAGAGTAGCCTTTAGCAACCAATCTATCCTTTTACTTAACATCAGAACTATCTACAACAATTTTGTTTCGAAATACCCACTTACATTGCATAAGCTTCATCTTGGGAGGAAGGGGAACCAATTCCCATGTTTCATTCTCTTGGAGAGAATTGAATTCATCTTGCATGGCTGATTTCCACTTTGGATAATGACAAGCTTCTTGATATGACTGTGGATCATATCCAATCATCATATAACAGTGCTCAGCAAGAGAAATTTCACTTGCATAAGAAGCATTATGAAATTGGGATCTTGTCTTCCTGGGCTCCAGGGAATTTCTTGCCAATTCCCCTGCAACTTGTATGATTTTATTTGCCCATTTGGGCCTTGAAGGTGACTCATGTACATTAATGTCATCTTCATCCATGTCATTATCATAATTATCAGAAAAATCATAGCTTTAATTAGTGCTTACTTCATCATGGTGTTGGGGAGAAGAGCATTCCCTCGGTGCAAGCTCAAAATATGGTATGATCTCCACTTCGAATTGCACACTCCTCCCAATGAAAGTCTTGAGTGTGGATGTTCCAAAGAGATTATAACCCTTTGTGTCCTCACCATAACCAACCATGATACATTACTTGCTATGTGGCTGCAAATACTTCCTCTTTTCTGATGGAATTCGAGCCCATGCTCTTGACCCAAAAATTCTGAAATGTGAGACATTTGGTTTATGGCCAAACCAAGCATCGTAGGGGGTTTTTTCTTTGACTGATTTGTGGAATGAACTTTTCTTAATATATGCAGCACAATTTATGGCCCCATCCCATAGCTTGGGACTTAGATTCCTTGCCTCAATCATGCATGTGGCCATCTCTTTGAGAGTTCTATTTTTCCTCTTTGCCACACCATTTTGTTGTGGTGTGTAGGGGAATGAATGTTGCATTTGAATTCCAAATTCCTCACAAAGATGCTGCATATTTTTATTGACATATTCTTTACCATTATCAGTCCTAAGTATTTTTATCCTATTCCCACTTTGGTTCTCCACTAAGGGCTTCCAAATCTTCAATGTCTCAAATACTTCATATTTTAATTTTAGGAAGTATACCTAGCATAGTCTTGAGTAGTCATCGATGAAGGTGAGTACATACCTTGATCCTCGATAGGAGGGGGTAGGAAGAGGACCTATGAGGTCTGAATGTACCAATCCAAGTGTTTGTGTGGCTCTCCTTGCCTTCCCCTTCTCATAGCCGCACTCTGGATGCTTCCCAACTACACAACCAATGCAAGCTCCATTGGAAGATTTGATTGAAGGAAGCCCTTCCACCATCTCATCTTTGTTCAGTGCTTGAAGATACTTGTAGTTCATGTGTCCAAATATTTCATGCCATAGCTTGGAGGTGCCATTGGCATGAGAGAGGATAGCTTGCCCTCTGGAATTAGGAATAAGATTTGAGAACTTATACATCCTTTCTTGGTGGTCTGCATACCCAATTGCCACAACTTGGTTGGAGGAGATTTTTTGCTATCTCTACCAAGTCATGAGTAAATGTTACTCTCTTGGATTCTCTTGTATGTGTCATTTGGTACATTGACAACAAATTTGCAGCCAAATCTGGTGTGTAGAGGAGATCACTGAAATATCCATGCTCCAAGTCGATCCTACCAACTCCTTTGGCCTGGATCTCATAGTCGTCTCCCATGCGAAAAGCTGGGCCACTATTTGAATGCATAGAGGAGAAGAGCTCTCTGGTGGAATCCATATCTCTAGATGCCCCTAAATCAATACTGACGATCAAGGAATTAGAAGAACCTGCTACCAAGGCATGGCATTTCTCCTTATTGTCTGAACTTGAGGTGCCATCTTTATTCCTTGCACCATCTGGGACACAGATGTTGTTTTTCTCTAGCAGCTACACCATCTGATCAATGGTTTTCTTCATGCAAGAGATCTCTAGATGCCATCCCTTATGGAAATATGTGCATTTGGTTTTCTTCTTCCCTTTTTTGTCCTTATCCTTAGGAGGATTCGAACCCCCATTAATGGTTTTGGGTTTATCAGGCTTCCTCCTCTCTGACTACTTCGAATTCTTTGCCTTCTGATTTGCCTTGGAGGAATTCAAAACACCCATGGCCAAAGCTTGATCTCTTCTAGTGTTGATGGTGCCCATTTGAACTAGTTTGTATTGCTCCTGGGTGAGGGACTGCATGAAGCTGGCTAGTGTTGGCATCTGCCAATTTCGAAGTGTCAGTTTGCCAGAATGGAAGGTGCTTACAAACACTGAAAATTCTGGGCCTAAATTTGAAATGATGGATAGTATTAGATTATCCTCCTTCTCAATTCCACATTGATTCAGTTGAAGTACTAGAGACTTGAACTTCGTGAATAACTCCTAGATGTTTTCAAAATGCGTTGGGCTCAGGCTAATGAGCTCGTTTTCAAGCTGATGTCCCCTCAATTCATCAGTTTTACCAAAGAGAGATTCTAGTTTAACCCATAATTCATTTGGGGTTGTCAAACTGCCTACATGAAATAAGAGTTCTCTTGAAATACTTGTGCATAACAGTCCAAAGGATTCATCAAGTCTGTTGAAGTACTTAGGCTTCTCCAATGCAGAGTTTGGCTCCACTTATATACCCATGGTAACCTAGTAGAGACCCTTAGATCTCAATTGGATGACCCTTTTTGCCTTCCATTCGAATAAATTGAAGGGAGTGAGAAAGATGTGGTTTTTCTCCATGTTTGCTTGCGTTAGTGGTGAGATTTTGTTGAAGGTTCCGACAAAAACAAACAATTTTATCCAAAAAATATCTCAAAAATGTAGCTCAAACGCTCAAGATTGATCAGCAACTCCAATCAGCTCTAATACCATGTGAAAATTTTGATTTACATCATGATCTAGGAGCCCAAGAGACTCTCACAAATTGAATTACTTGCAAAAACATAAAAAAAGCATGAAAGAGGAACAATTTTACATACACAGTGTGAACATAAACTGTATATTATTTGACTACCTAACATGTGAATATGTTTAGAACATGCTTATATTACATTTGGTTCAAATTAAGAGGCTTTGGAAGCCAAATCTGAGTGTACATGTGAAAATGGCCAAATTGGCCTCAATCCCCCCTAGGTGGGCCAAACAAGCTCCAACTCAGCCAAAAATGGTCACGAATGGTGGTGTGGATGTGGATGAAGTGTGCTGGGGAAATGATGACTCCTTGGCATGCACAGGTGAGAAAATAGAGGTGTTGATTGCATGGGCAGACCCAGGTTTANCTGGCCCTTTCGGCGACAGACCACACAGCGGCCTGAAGTCTCACCCGAAGTGATTCTAATGGGTTGGCCAAGGACTCAAGCGTCTTGGACCAGGTTCTGTCGCAATCCTACTTGCGGTTCGCAGCTCTTCTGATTGCAAGATCTCCCTCTGTGTCTGTGCGTCGCGCAACCTCTTGCTCGCGTCGCACAATCCCGTTGTCGCGCAGCTCTTATATCCATGGGATGTTCCTTTACACCACCGTGCGGTCCTTCTCTATGATGCGCACTTCCCTTGTCTTGCGGTATCTCCAGCCTTACCGCAACGCCGCGCACCGTGCGACACGCAGCTCCTGCCCAACGTGAAGTCCTCAACCTACGGTATCGAACACCGCAGCTTCTCTGCCGGTGCGGTATCACCTCTCTGTGATATCCTACCTCCGTGGTTTAGCGCACTTAGCGTTGCTCGTGTCGACATGCAAGACTTAACATACAAAGCTATTCAATACTGCAACCAGTAGCTGTTTACGCAAACATAAATGAAACACATACGACATGCCAAAGGCTTTTAACTTATGATTATTCTTCTGTGCTGTGGTGAACTGATTAATACATTCATCCATTAAACTACAACGAAGTCCATGAAATAACTGAGCAATGCATAAGTAAACATAACACATAAACCAGTCACATAACACAGGTTTTAACGTGGTTCACCTCCAGGATGGAAGTTACGTCCACAGAACTGTGTTTTCTATTATAGCTCAAGGGGAAGGTAAAACACAGTTCAGCTGCACCGCATATGTAGCTCAAGATCTTCTCTCTTAGATCTCTCTTCTCTCTATATCGCTCTCTTACAATATACTCTTCCCTCTCAGTTGATCCCTGCGGATCGTTACATGCATGCTCTATAAGCCAACTACTGGTTTCAGTAAGATTGCTACAGCTAAGACCAGAACCAGAGCTCAGCTTTTACAACAGTCTAATTCTCCTTATTGCCTATTTTAATGACGACTGTCTACTGTCTACCCAACCAACTAGCTAACCTTTTTCAATACAAAATTACATTCTTTTATAAGTAGCCCGAAGGTCTTGCATTTACAACACTGTGGGCCTGTCCCAACAGTAACCCAAACCCTAATTAGTGACAGTCGGTCCTCTCTGTCCTTGAGGTAGCCACTTCCTGTCACACCACAGCTCTCTGCAGTCTTCCATGCTTCCCGACACTGACCATGGGTACTATGCACCGCTTCTCTGTTTTCTGTCCTTCGCCTTCAATGCTTGAGCCTCGTTGCTCCTTCTTCTTTATGAGGGTCGCTGAGCCCTCCTGTCTTCCGTCGTTGCCTTCAATGCAGTGGGTGAGCTCTCCCTTCTCGGCTGCTCAGGTACCATTTCCCTTCTTTGACTTTAGTATCTCAAAAAGCCACGGTTTCCGGCTCTGCTCTCAAGCTGGAAACGTGCTACGGCGTCGTAGCTCTGCCTTAACTTCTTTTCGCTAAAGCTTATCATTCCGCCAAAACTAGCAGCTTCTTCTGTAGCTGTGGGACCCTGCTCCAATAGTCCCCTAACACTTACTTGTGGCTCGTCCTCGAGCCACCTACAATAGGCTTCTCCTGCTGTAGCTTCTCCTTCGCCTCCTGCGAAGTCTTCTGCAACTTCTGCCGAAGTCCTTCGACTTCGCTCTTCATTACCTCGACACATTCTCTTGGAATTTCGGTAACTTAGTTCGCTGGGCTCTCTTATCCTTTCTGCCCATAGTCACGGTTTCGCTCTCTTCGCTCTTTCTTCTTTATGAGCGATCGAGTGTTTGAGAAGTGTTCCACAGATATCCTTTCCTTTTTATCTGGGTTAGAACTTTTATCACAAGGAAAATCTGTATCTTCCAGCCTTCTCAAACATTTCCTTCCATCTAGAGCCTTGTGGATGGAGAAGAAGCAACCCATGAACTCCGCTCCGAGAACAAGCCTTTGTCCTCGTTCTGGAAGTCTCCCCTCCACTGGGTGTGCAGTCTTCTTCCACTTCTCTTCTCTTCGAAGTGGTCCAGATCCACATGCTGCCTCTGACCCTCAGGTTTCTGTTTCAGTACCTCCGCAATCTTTCGTGCTTCTCTTAGCTGATCAGATAGGTCAGCGACTTTCTCCCGTTGCTTTCTTTCTCTCATTTTTACCTTCCTCCTAGCGGGAGATTTCTTCTCATCATTCTTCTGCTCTGCTTTCTTATCTTCAGTGATCGGCTCGGCGTTCTTCTTCTCCTTAGCAGAGACTTTGGTGACAACTTCTACTTATGGCGCTTGACTCTTCATCCTTAGCGACTGTCTAACTTGTGCTGTACTTAATTTCACATCCCTGGGCGACGTCGTCATGGCGGATCTATGGTCACCAGGGTCAAAACGTCTCAACATGCCTTCTAGAGGTTCGTTTTTTAGTCAGAATCCACTTGGCTCAATACTCTGGGCGTGCAGTGGCTTCGAACTCTGGAAGTCACTGTACTCTATAACTTAATTGGCTCTGCACAGGGGACACTTAGCACTGCCTTGCATAGCTCTCAAGATTTGGCAACTGTACCCTTCCTACTTGAAGGATGTCTGCTTTTATGCCGAAGGCATACTACCGGACGCAACGGTTATCCTGGGTCACACCCGTTGGTCATCATAATTGCCTGGACGAGACCCTACCCGTCATTCTGATCTGTCATAATTGCTGAGATCTGATCACGTGTCCCTCAAAGCGTGCATATACAGGCATCGGTGTCGTCAGAGATTTACCAAATCTGGAAAAATTTATTATACTGTTGCCAAATCTACGGTAGGGGATACCGGTCATTTCTTCATTAACTACCTGTCAGACAATGACTTGACTAGCCCACTGTCGGTTGCAAACTGAGTACGTGGCAGGGGGAAACATCTTACTGCTACGATGCAACTCCGCATCACCTGCGCGAACAAACAATGTCAAAAATATTATTATTATTATTTTTTTGATCCCTCATTCCTCATTCTTAGAATTTTTTTACCGGTGTAGACTCATTCCCGGTGCGATGCCTCCTTTCAACTACACTGGACATCTGCACCGTTGCGGCTGGTTAAGAGGTGGGGTGGTTATCACTATAGGGCTTAAGCCTACTGCCATTAATCCATGTGGGAAAAGCTCCTCGTTCAGCTGGCTGAGCTGAACGACACCTCCCTCTGTGACTTGCTATATCTGATATGGCCCTAGCCAATGTGTCTTAAACTTCCCTGGGAACTTGATGAATTTGCTATCATAGAGGAGCACTAGGTCTCCGATTTGGAAAGTCTTATTCTTAATGTGTCTGTCATGCCAAGCTTTTTCTCGGGCCTTCTGCACTTTCTGATGGAATCCGGCGATGAACCTGTCTTCTTCTAAGGAAAGCAGCTGTGCTAGCCTTGCTTCGACTGTGTCTCTATCAGTCACCCCGGTAATCTGAGCGATTCTTAAACTGGGAAGAATATACTCCATAGGCATAATAGCCTCCTGTCCATATACTAAGCTGAAAGGTGTGTGTCCCATAAGTTTCTTACATGTGGTCCTGTACGCCCATAAGACAACGTTAACTCTGAGGTCCCAATCATTCCTCTGGCTATTGCAGATCTTAGTAAGAGCATTTTCTAAAATCTTATTGAAGGCCTCCACTGTACCATTAGCCTGCGGGTGGTAGGGAGTGCTCTTATGGTGTTGGATCTGGAATTCTTCTGTTAATGCCTCAATAGTACTGTTCACGAAATGTGTGCCTTGATCGCTCATCAAAATTACTGGGCATCCAAACCTGTTGATGATGTTTTCAAAAAGGAACTGTGCAGCTGTAGCAGCATCACAATTTCTTACTGCTTTGGCCTCTGCCCATCTGGTGAGGTACTCTGTTCCAGTGATAATATATCACGCACCAGTGCGCTTTCCTGGTGGGTTGATAGGACCCACAAAATCTATAGCCCATTTGTCAAATGCGTGCAACGTGACCTGCGGTCGCAGCGGCATTTCATCGCGTCGCGAGGGTTTTCCTACCCTTTGGCAGATATCTCAGCATCTGCAAAAGTCCTTGGTGTCTTTATGCAATGTATGCCACCATAATCCTGCCTCCAGGATTTTCTGCGTAGTCGGTTTTCCTGCGAAATGTCCTCCTGCGGTTCCTGAATGGGCCTCTTTGATAATATCATCTTTTTTCGTGTGGCATCACGCATCTGCGCAGAACTTCATCCGGACCTAACTTGTATAGGTGTCCTGCGATGAGGGTGAAGTCTGCTGCTTTAACAACCAACTGCTTCTTTTGCTACTTAGTAAACTCGTCAGGTGCTACTCCTGTGGTGAGGAATTGAATAATGTCGGCATAGTACTCATCTGCGATCTGTATGGAAAACAACGGCGCATCTGGTAGATTATCTTCTAGGTTACTAGGCTCTTCCCCTGAGTCTAACCGCAACAAATGATCCAGTCCTGCATTCAGTCTTCCTAGTTTCACAATGATTTCAAAATCATACTCCTGGAAGAGGAGTAACCATCTGCAGATTCTCCCCCCTAACACTGGTTTATTGACTAGGTACTTTAATGCGGAATGGTCAGTAAACATTTTAAACGAGGCGCCCAATAGATAGTGCCTGAACTTCTGCAGCGCATATACCATAGCTAAGCCCTCTCTTTATGTTGTGGTGTAGTTTTTTTCTGCTGTTGATAGCTTTCTGCTGGAATATGCGATGGGATGGTCAAGATCCCCTTCTCCTGGCTGTGTCAAGACGACTCCTAATGCGATGTCGGATACATCCACATGTACATGAAATGGCTTAGTCCAGTCGGGAAATACTAGGATGGGTGCTGTAACCATCTTCTCCTTAAGTATGTCGAGACTCTGCTGGCATTCCTCATTCCATAGGAATTTTACATCTTTCTTTAGCAACTTCTCCATCGGCGCTGTAATCTTTGTGTAGCCCTTGATGAACTTTCTATAGTACCCGGTATGACAAAGTACTGTCCTCAGTTGCTTGACTGAGTTGGGTGCTGGAAGGTTTACAATGATAGCGATCTTCGCGGGGTCTACCATCAAGCCTTGTCTGCAAACAATGTGGCCCAACAAAATACCAAATGGTGCACAAAATATACACTTCTTCAAGTTTAGAGAAATTTGGTACTGCCTACATTTCTCTAACATCAGTCTTAGATCTCCTATGTGCTTATCGATTAGCCCAAATACAGTCCAGTCATCAAAATATACTTCTAAGAACTTATGGATGTATTCTTTAAAGACAGCAACTACTACTCTAGAAAATATAGCTGGTGCATTCTTAAGACCAAAGGGCATTACCGTATACTGGAACGAGCCCCATTCTGTTGCAAAGGTGGTCTTGGATCGATCTTCTGGATGTATTCTGATCTGATGGTAGCCTGAAAACCCATCGGTGAAGGAGTAGACCTCCTGTCCTCCCACGTTGTCTAATACTTCATCAGTGAACGGTGTTGGAAATGGATCATGAAGTGATGCATCGTTGAGTTTTCGTAGATCAACACAGATCCTGATGTCCCCTTTTGTTTTCTTCTCTTGCACTACCATAGGGCTAACCCATTCGCTTTCCTCTACTGGCTCGATGATGCCTGCTACTAGCATTTTATCAATTTCGTCCTTTACTTTTTCTTTGTAGCGCGGATTCAATCTATATGGGCGTTGCTTAACTGGTCTAGCATCCTCCTTTAATGGTATCCTCATGACTCCCAGGTCTCCAACTATTCCCTTCATCTCTGTGAACTTGGTGGGAAATAGGTCCTGATAGTCATGTAGCAGATCTGCAATCTGTCCGACTGTTTCATCGTTCCAGTAGTCTCCAATAGAGGCAAACTTGGGTTCTGCGTCTGTTCCAATATTGATCTTTTTAATCTTGATGGGCTCGGTGATTGCTGGAATCTCTAACTGTGGTCCCTCCACATCGCGAGTCCCTTCTGACTTCAGAATGTTGGTGTTGCAAGGGTCCTCATCCTCCTCATTGTCTGGCTTTGTTGCGAAGTTATAGCATTCTAGCGCGTCTTGCAACTGGGTGGCCCACTCAGGTTGAGCCTGCACTAAGATGGTACAGTCCTCAAATATCTTGATCTTGATTATGTCTAGGGCCTGAGCAACACTTGGATGTTCTGATTCAAACACAAAGGTGAGTAGGAAGTTGTCTGTCATAAGTGACCATGTGGTCGTTCCCTTGTGCAGCTCAGTCTCTGTATACCAATTCCTTGGAACTGTGTCCAATGTGTGAATGAATCTGTGAACCCATTCATCCTCTGGAATGTCCAACCAGTTCTGTTCACATGTCTGAATGTGTACCCTGGGGTCAGTTTCTCCTGTGTACTTCTGCTGGACATACTCTCTGTTGTCAGAAAATCTGATCGCCATCAGTCTTTTTATATTATCCCATGATGCGATATTCTCTTTATGCGCATACCACCATCTTGCAGGTGTAGCTCGAACTGCAAGGTCCATAGCTGCGATCCTCTGTTCATGAGGAATTTGTTGCTCAAACTGTTCAAAAAAATCCTGGATATCCGTCAGAGCATGATATGATGGAATCTCGGCGGTCTCTGCGCCAATCCACCGCAGTGACTTACTGATAAACGCACATCTGCGCACTGAGACTTTGTAAAGTCTGTTCTGCCAGTTTTCTAGACCAACATTAGAATCCGATGCGCATGAGCTGTCGCATCGCCAACTAATGTTCCCTTCTGCGGTTGGATTGATGTAGTCATTCTGGTTCGCAGTCATCTGGTAGAGACTATCGATGTTATGTGCCTCCTCCTCTGCTCAGATAGGTTCAATATATCTAGGACCTTGGTAAGGATCCAACGGTGCGATGACCCGGATCTGCGCATCCTCAAAGGTCATTTGTCTTCTCTTTAGGTCAATGACAACTTTGCTACCAATCGCCCAATCAATACTTAATAGTGTTGGATATGGTCGACTGTCGCCAATGATTTCTATAACCTCGTAGTCCGCAAAAGTACGAACTCCGTCAATATCAACTGGTACCTGCGGTAGTCGACCCAATGGTGATACTCGCTGCTGATTAGCTAATCTCAGGTGGATAGGTGATAGGGCTAACTGAGGACTACCCATCTGTTCCCATGTCTGCTTAGTTAGAACATTCACCTCTGATCCTAGATCTAAGACAACCTCATCCATTTCAAACTCACCAATTTGCGCTGTGAATTTCATCTCTCTTCCTGTCCTTGTATGTCTTGTAATATTATGGACAACGGGGTGTGCACTGCCTGAGAGAGAGGGTTGCTGACACTGATCTATCATGCGCTGTAGCTCACCGACAGCTTTGTCATTTCTCAGGAGTTTCAAGCAGCTGTGCAGGAAGGATTGTACACTTCTTGTCGATTCATCCTCGTCGCATCTTCCCGATGTGGTAGCCTGCTGTGCCTGCTCAGGGCTATCGCCACAAGGTGTTTGCTGCGGTACGCTCCTAGACGGTGGTACCTGCGGTCCTGATAGTGTAGGTTCATCAAAGGAAACCTTGGCTTCATGAAAGGTCTCTTTATTCTGCTGTAGGTCGAGTGCTGTTGCTTTACTAGGAGCTCTACGCACCCACCCCTGACTTGTGTTCTTTCCGGTCTCCTGCGATGTGCCACTGGTGGAAGCACCGCTTCGAGTCACAATATTGACTCTTGGTTCTGGTTCTGCCTGCTCAGCAACGATAAGTTGGATGTTCTGGTGTGCGGCTGGTTTAGGGTCTTTGATCTTAGCTATCAAGACATGACACTCCTCTATAGTATGATCATAAGATTTGCAGTAGTTACAAGTAGTAGTGGCGTTCTGACAGTCCCTAGCATAGTGTCCTACAACTCCACAATTATAACAAGTGATTGGCCCACGACCTTGGCCAAAACCTCCTCCTCGGCCAAAGCCTTCTCCACGTGCAAAGCCTCCTCCATGGCCTCGTCCTCTGAATCCTCCTCCTCGTCCTCCGTAAGCCTGATCCGGATGAGGTCCTGCTACTGGACCCTGTGTGTCTGCTTGGACTCTGTACACATCATGTTTTCTATCTAACATGAGATCATAGGCTCGGCAGTCCTGTTCATCATGCCCGACGGATTTACAGAAGACACAGTATAGATTCTTAGGTGTCTGTACATACTTCTGAAGCAAAGGGCATTGCTGAGGTGGATGTCCTTGTGTTTTACATATTTCACACCATGGCCCTTGTGTTCGTGGTAAGGGGTTAGGAGCTCCTGATGCTAAATATTCTGCAAAGACTGGACAGTTGTCTTTAGTATGACCCTGTGCTCTACACTTTATGCATCATATGTCTTGCATAACCTCTTTCCCTTTCTTAAGTTCGTGTATCTGTAACGTGAGGTTGGCCAACTGGGTCTGTAGAGTTGTCATGCCTGTACTGGTTTCTGCTAAAGGTGAAGCCTCTAGTTTCATTGCCATCTCCAGCGCTTCAGCTTGAGTAGTGAGTTTCTGCTGCATTAGTGGCATTCTAATATGAGGGAGCAGCGCTGCAATAAACCATTCCTTATGCTGCTCTGGTGCAAACTCAAAACTTACTTGGTCTATAAGAGCTTTGAATTTCTGGTCAAAGTCCCATACTGACTCTGATGGTAGCTGCTTAATATCCTTAAGCTTTGTAATGCACTGAGACTCAGACTTAGGTTTTTTAAACTCTTTGATCATGGCGTTCTTGACCTGGGCAAGTGTCTTGGGCAATGTAGTATACTTTATGTACCATGTCAAGGCTCTATCTCTGAGTGTGGTGACCAACTGTACAAGTTTAAGGTTATCATTGTTGATTGTTTTAATGGTCCACATGGCTTCGCATAGGAACCAATGCTGTTCCGGGTCTTCTGCTCCTGTACCTTTAAAAATAGGTAGCTTCATGTCGTCTCCCATTCTATTTCTCTGTGTGGGGTTCTGACTGACTGGGTTACTACCACTCAGCGGTGTAGGTAAAGGTGATGTAGCGGAAGTAGGTACTGTCTGTTAACTACTAGATGGAGTACCTACGAGGTTATTCTGAGTCCCTGTCTGTTTCTGTGGAGTATAGGGGTGGTAAGGGATACCCCCCTCTGGTTCTTCTGTGGTGCTAGGGCTCTGTTGTCTAATACTGTCTGAACTGTCTTCAAGTACAGGAGAGCTAAAATCTACTTTATACTTCTTTCCACTACGTGTTCGTCCAATGTCATCAAAATCACTTTCAAACTCTTGTGACATTACTATCTTTACTTATTCATCTGAGACTAGATCCATTGTTCCTTTTTCGTATAGCAGCATCTTAAGGGACAAGTTTAGAGATCTTAGGTACTTACCGCGATATCCTCTGAAGAAGTATCATTCGGCTTCGCTGAAGCTCTTTCTCTGGTCAACTGCAAATTCTGTAACGAAGCCATCTAGCACACTGGTAAGCCAGAAGTCCACTGCTCTCGTAATCGGATTGTTAAGGTTCTGCACAGTCTGAATCAGCTCCGGTGTCCAGACAATGTTTCTTTTCTTCTTGAATGTGTTCCTATCTATCAACTTGGATAACCAGTCGAAAAGCTCGTTTCCATAGGTTGCAAAAAATATAGCATGTATATCTGAAGCGATATGCTTTTCTAACCAGGCCTCTGTGCTCAGTTTAGGGCTTTGATTTTCTTTCTTGGCAAACTCCCTTAAGTCTGAATCCAGCCACTGGTGAAACTCTTCTCTGGTAGGATGCCAACAGAACATTAACTCCCAGTCGTTCAAACTGGCAATGGAACCATTTGTTGATTGCATGGGCAGACCCGGGTTTACTATAATCAACCAACAACACCCCTAGCTCACTGGCCCTTTCGGCGACAGACCGCACAACGGCCTGAAGTCTCACCCGAAGTGATTCTAATGGGTTGGCCAAGGACTCAAGCATCTTGGACCAGGTTCTGTCGCAATCCTACTTGCGGCTCGCAGCTCTTCTGACTGCAAGATCTCCCTCTGTGTCTGTGCGTCGCGCAACCTCTTGCTCCCGTCGCGCAATCCCGTTGTCGCGCAGCTCTTCTAGCCGCGGGATGTTCCTTTACACCACCGTGCGGTCCTTCTCTATGATGCGCACTTCCCCTGTCTTGTGGTATCTCCAGCCTTACCGCAACGCCGCGCACCGTGCGACACGCAGCTCCTGCCCAACGCAAAGTCCTCAACCTGCGATATCGAACATCGCAGCTTCTCTGCCGGTGCGGTATCACCTCTCTGTGATATCCTACCTCCGCAGTTTAGCGCACTTAGCGTTGCTCGTGTCGACATGCAAGACTTAACATACAAAGCTATTCAATACTGCAACCAGTAGCTGTTTACGCAAACATAAATGAAACACATACGACATGCCAAAGGCTTTTAACTTATGATTATTCTTCTGTGTTGTGGTGAACTGATTAATACATTCATCCATTAAACTACAACGAAGTCCATGAAATAACTGAGCAATGCATAAGTAAACATAACACATAAACCAGTCACATAACACAGGTTTTAACGTGGTTCACCTCCAGGATGGAAGTTACGTCCACAGAACTGTGTTTTCTATTATAGCTCAAGGGGAAGGTAAAACACAGTTCGGCTGCACCGCATATGCAGCTCAAGATCTTCTCTCTTAGATCTCTCTTCTCTCTATATCGCTCTCTTACAATATACTCTTCCCTCTTAGTTGATCCCTACGGATCGTTACATGCATGCTCTATAAGCCAGCTACTGGTTTCAGTAAGATTGCTACAGCTAAGACCAGAACTAGAGCTCGGCTTTTACAACAGTCTACTTCTCCTTATTGCCTATTTTAATCATGACTGTCTACTGTCTACCCAACAAAGTAGCTAACCTTTTTCAATACAAAATTACATTCTTTTATAAGTAGCCCGAAGGTCTTGCATTTACAACACTGTGGGCCTGTCCCAACAGTAACCCAAACCCTAATTAGTGACAGTCGGTCCTCTCTGTCGTTGAGGTAGCCGCTTCCTGTCACACCACAGCTCTCTGCAGTCTTCCATGCTTCCCAGCACTGACCATGGGTACTATGCACCGCTTCTCTCTTTTCTGTCCTTCGCCTTCAATGCTTGAGCCTCGTTGCTCCTTCTTCTTTATGAGGGTCGCTGAGCCCTCCTGTCTTCCGTCGTTGCCTTCAATGCAGTGGGTGAGCTCTCCCTTCTCGGTCGCTCAGGTACCGTTGCCCTTCTTTGACTTTCGTATCTCAAAAAGTCACGGTTTCCGGCTCTGCTCTCCAGCTGGAAACGTGCTACGGCGTCGTAGCTCTACGTTAACTTCTTTCCGCTAAAGCTTATCATTCCGCCAAAACTAGCAGCTTCTTCTGTAGCTGCGGGACCCTGCTCCAACAAGAGGTGAGTGGGAGGCTCAAGGTGGACATTAAATGCTCCAATAGTCCAAAAATGGGCTAAAAACACCCCTAGCACTCCTAGTCAACCACAATTCCTCAAAACAAGGAATGGGAGCACACATGTCATAAATGAGGGCGCACATGTGGAGTTTGATTGAGCTGGAATGCTCCTATACATGTGAAAGCATCAAAATAACTGGTTATTATGTTGGATTAACTTCCCTAAGTCCAAACCATAACATATTATTGCATAAATGCAAATAAAATTGACTAAGGCTTTAGACTAAGGTACTAAGTAGTGGATTATTGTTCTAACAGTTTATAACAGTTCTCCTTGGTTAAGTTTTTATATATATCATATCATCTTGTGTTTCCATGTGTTTCTTGTTTGCTTTGATCCTTTTGCAGTTGTTCTCTTCATCAATAGGATTGTAAAAGCTTCAAGTTAACAAGGACAACCTTCAACAAGAGGTAAGGATTCTTCCCATTCAATTGATTTGATAAATCTAGGGAAAGGCTTACATTTATGCCTTTTTTTGTTCTAGATCTAAACTTTTTACGCTAGGGAACCAATCCATGTCTGCATTGATTGAATAATAGTTCCATAAACACTGATAAAATTGAAAGAAGAAGGAACATAAATCTATGAATCAACTTTCAACCTAACATGCCAATTTCCATATCAAACTTAAAATTAACTCATAATTTGGGAAGGGAAAGATGTGAAATCTCGATTGAAATAATAGAAACAAATACAATGTTACCTTATATCTACTTTGGAACCTTGAGAAGCCTTGATTATGGATCTCCTAGTTGTCTTCTCCAAGAATCCCAACCAAAGCTCCAATGGGTTTGAAACTAACCAAGGAAGCAATTTCAGAACATAGGGCATGTATAACAAAGGGATAGATAATAGACATTCCTCTAGTATAACAATACTTAGGCTAAAAGTCCCCTCTCATGGCCTACCTCCCTTACTTTTATAAAAGATGGAGATAGATATGGTCGAAGGAGAGGAGGTTGTAGTTGATGGGGTGTTTACCAAACCACCAAAATTGCCCTGAACTTGAATTTTATATTTTTTTATATTTTTGGGAATTTTTAGTTAAAATTGCTAGCAATGTGAAGGTAAGGATCAATTTGATTCCCTACAAAGCAAAGACAAGGAGTGATTTCAACATTAAATAACTTGTTGATAGATCATTAGGAGCTATTTTTTTTCTCAAATCTCAGTTACAAAGCTTATGAGTGCTAGGGAATCGTTGAATGATTAAGGCCATGACATCATATACCAAATCAAGTCTCTTCCATCCATAGTGTCATTTTGTGTGAGCAAGAGTCGACACTTGAAGTGTCATCATGCAACTATCGTCACAGACATAGAAGTGTCGATCTGGTCTATAACACTTACCTAATAGGAAGACACTTCAAGGTAAGAATAGATCATGATAATCTTAAGTAATTTTTGGAACACCAATTATCTTTAAAAGCACAACAAAAATGGGTTACAGAGATGGTAGGTTATGAATTTTGAATTATCTACAAAAAGGAAAAATGAAATGTGGTGGCAGATGCACTTTTAAGAAAATAAGATGACACAAAGGGTTTACTTTATGTTGTTTCCATTATGCAACCTAGATGGGTGGAGGAAGCAATGATAAAATGGGAACATGATCAAAAGGCAAGAAAGATAATTCAACAACTATTAGAGGACCGTAGTTCACTAGATAAATTTGTGTGGAAGAATAATTTAGTATGGTATTAGGATCACCTATATTTATGAAAGAATTCCTAACTCAAATGTAATGTCCTTTTGGAATTGCACACTTCTCCCATAGGACATTCGAGGTTCTTGAAAACTTACCACGAGATCAAGAAGTATTTTTTTCTAGAAAGGTCCTAAAACTAATGTCCAAAGTTAGTGCCCGAGTGGTTGATTTGCCACAAGAATAAGGGAGTGACAACCAAGAACCAAGTCTTCTACAACCATTAGCCATACCAAGATAACATTGGGAATATGTATCAATGTATTTTATCACAGGTTTACCAAAGTTAGAACAAAAGGTTATCATCATAGTAATAGTGGATCGAATCACAAAGTATGCCCATTTTTGGTCTCTTTCTCATCTTATTAAAGCAATTATAGTAGTTGTAGCATTCATGGAAACAATTCATAAGATACACAGAATACCCATTAATATTATTGCAAGTTATAGAGATCCAATTTCTAGTGGTAATTTTGGAAATAAATATTTTCTTTTTAGGCACTCGATTGTCTCACTCCTCCTCTTACATGTTGATGTATTTGTAACTTCGAAAGATATTCTGATGTATATTATCATTGTATGTTGTTGTACCCGCATCGAATATGTGTTTGCCTCCGTCCAGGATGTCATTATAGTGCATGGACCTTAAGGTACAACCTCCATTGTAAGTTGGGGAAATAGTCCCCAGTGTAACATCATGTAATGTATTTTTGGAGTCTCTCTAAGAGAAGTCGACCCTGTTAGGATAAGAGGTTGACCCCAGTCATTTATTAGGTCAGTCACTTGAAAGGTATAAATAGGGAGGTACCCTCCCTCATTTATACACACTTTCACTCCTAAAGTTCACATGAGTAGAGAGAGAAAGACATGAGGAGATATAGATAGCTGAAAAAGTCTTCTTATTACTGTGTTTGTTCATCTTATAATACGATCTTTGTGACTGAACTATTCAAAGGAATTTTGCGGGGTTTTCTCCTTTATGGTTTCCCCGGTGAAAATCTTCGTGTCTTGTGTATCTGCTTTATCTTATGAATTGTTGCACTTGTTATTTTTTCAGATAAAGATCCTAATCAAGTAAATTAGAATAAAAACACTAACATGGTATTAGAGCTTTTATGAAAGAAAGCATTGTGCAACAACAAAAAACTAGGGATTCCTAGTTCAAGGTCTTCTCTCCACAAATAATAAAGAAAAGAGGGCTAGGCTAACTCGCCTCAGTAGGGCGTATCTTTTGGTGGAAGAAATTTTGGATTTGAAGAAGTTTCATTTTTGACCCTGTCACTAGTGCCGAGATAAACTAGGGAATCAAATTTTAGAGGCTTCCCACCTCAGTATTCAGAATAGAACCTAAATGAGAAACTCACCTCAAGGAGCCGCATATTTCTGTCCAAACAAAATTCTCAAACTCCAAGTTTGGAAAATTAGGGTTTCTCTAACAAACCCTAGGTCACCCAACTCTAGAACCAATTCAGACACCTCAAATTGGTAAGATATGAATCTTTACGATTTCCATTTGAGGTTCTCATTTGAAAATATGACTCACCATACTCAACTTGAGGGAAATCTTGGAGGGGTTGATAACTTCCAAGCATGGAAGTACAAAATCTCCCTAATCCTTGAAGAAAATGATTTGGATCAGTACAACAATGGAGAAGTTCCAGATCTAGAGGGATATGATTCTAGGGATACTAATAAGAATAACTTGGTTAAAGCCAAGAGAATCATTGCATATTCAATTAAGGATCACCTCATCCCCCACGTGTCATCATTTAAGAACCGAAGGAAGTATTTGATGCTTTGACAAATATGTTCGAAGGAAAGAACATCAATTGGAAGATGACAATGAGGAATCAACTAAAAAATGTGAAGATACAAAACTCAGAGACTATACAATACTACTTCACAAGGGTTGCTCAAATCAAGGAACAACTTGAAGCAGTTGAAGAAAATGTAGCAGACGGAGAGATTGCGATGATTGTCTTGGATGACCTCCCAGGATCATAGAATTCATTCTTTCAAGGAATCTGTGGAAGAAGGAAACTAATGTATTTAAGCCGACTCCGAGAAGAATGCACACAAGAAGAACCTCAACTCATAACTATAGAAGAGAAGATGAGAGCAATTGAAGATCAAGCTCTCACTGTACACACTAGGAAGAGCTTCAAGAAGAAGGAGAACTACCATCACAACAAGAAGAAGGACAAGAAAGAAATGAAGTTCAAAAAATATCCTTCTAACATTTAATGCTACACTTGTGATGAAAAGGGACAAATTGGAAGAGATTGTCCCAACAGGAGGAAGAGACATCATGCTCATACTGATGAAGACGATGAACCATCAAACAAAAGATTAAAAAGAGAGAAGGATGATTCAGATGAAGAGTATGTGCTAATCTCGGCACTTACAGGAACTGTCTCACATGGAAGTAGTGGTTGGATTGTGGATAGTGAGGCATTTAGACACATGTATGGATATAAATAATCATTCGTTAACACATATGAGCATGAGTCACCTTACAAGGTGAAACTTGGGGATGATTATCAATACCCCATAAAAGGGAGCGGAGAAGCTTCATACAAGCTGGACTCCGGAAAATCCTTAAAGATGAAGGATGTGCTATATGTTTCAGGATTGAAGAAGAATATTCTCTCCATCTTTGCACTAGATTCAAAGGGAATCAGAGTTGCATTTGTCAATGGCCAAGTTCTGTTGTTGCGTAAAGGAAAGACAATTGATGATGCAATAGTAATTAGAGAATAAGACAGTGGCTTGTAAAAGATAAAGGGACAACCTGAATAAGCATTGGTTCATGAGTCAATATAACAAAGTGAACTATGGCACTGAAGGCTTGCACATGTGAACTATAGAGCACTGCCAATTGCAAGCAAATCTGTCTCAGGACTTCCAGAAATCCAGACAAAGCATGAAGGAATTTGCAAAGGATGTGCACAAGGGAAGAATGCAAAGAGGACATTTCTTAGCAGTGAAATTAAGGCTAAAGGAATACTGGAGATAATACACTCAGATGTATGTGGACCCATGTCTTCTATCTCATTAATAGGGCATGTGTACTATGTTTCCTTTATATATGAATTCTCATGTAAGACTTGGATATATTTCTTGAAAGGGAAGAATGAAGTATTCAGTAAGTTCAAAGAATACAAATCCTTGGTCCAGAACCACAATGAAAGGAAGATCAAGACTCTATGGTCAGATAATGGTGGAGAGTTGACTTCATAATAACTCAAGGAACTCTGTAGAGAGTCTGTGTTTATGTATTTGTAACTTTGGAATGTATTCATTTGTATATCTTATGTATTATACCCCAATGTTCCTATCAAGAAGTATCTATAATGTAAACAAGTCCCCATAGTTGTGGGGCACTAAGGTTATTAGACTCTCCTAGAGATGTCGGCCCTAGTAAGTAATTGTTAAGTGAGGCCGACTTGTTGGGGTAATAATTAAGTGAACGAAAGAATATAAATAGAGAGTGAGCCTCTCTATTTATCACACAGTCACTCACTCATTGGGGCGCATGAGTGAGAGAGGAAAAGCTCTCTCAAGTGAGAGAGAGAGAGAACAACTGTTGGAGAACATATTTTCTGTCTTTGAGTTTTTGTCATGTCCCCTCAAAGTGGCCATTAAAGTGTTGACCATACTGTACTCCTAGGAGGGGCTCAAATTGACATTAATCATGCTCCCTAGGGAAATTTTGTAATAATTAATTAAGGCATGTATCTAAGTTTTATTTTCCATTTTAATTATTATTGCTAATTAATGAGGTGTAAATAAGCTGCCTAGTCAGGTGGGGCGCATTGGGCAAGTCTACTAGCCAAGGAAGGAAAGACGAAACACTATGACAAAAGCTGTCATAAGAAACAAAGAGGAAAGTACCAAAAAGCAGGAAAAAAGCAGTCAAGGATAAAGCATGAAAGTTTTTCAAAGGAGGGCGTAGTTGCCTCTTATGGAGCTCAGAAAAGCAATCAGAGAAAAGCAGGAAAGTTTTCAAAGGAAAGAACAGTTTCCTTATGAGTCTGGAAAAGCAAAAAAGGTGTCATAACTCAAAAGAAGCAACTTTTGAATTAGAGAGGGCGCAGTTTCTAATTATGAAGGAGGATTTGAACTTGGAAATAATTTCACATGGTCCTACTTGCTAAATTCCCCAAAGGAGGCGTCTATGTGGCTAGGGTTAGGGTTTGTTGAGGGTTGACTTGCTCTCACAAGTCACCTTAGATCCTCACTTGCTAAGAAGGTCACTCAATACTATATTAAAGGTGAATTCGACCCCATTGACTCAGTTTGGATGATTTGACATTGTGGTTATGCTATGTGAGCATACTCTCTGACTGTTGTGCCTCAGACCATTGGGTGATGAACCCCAAATCCCTCCTCCCTTCTCTTCCATCTCCCTTTCTATCTATTGCAGGTTTATGGAGCACTAATGTCATCCATTGAAGCTTATTCCAGAATTTATTACAGCCTCCATCAAGTTCAGGTCGAGTTCCAATGAATCCCATGCTTCACCTATGCTCACAACCCCTTGCTAGTCAAGATTCGGGCCTCCTGCCCCTTAATTTTGGAAGCCTCTTGTAATGGTCAGTAAATAATTTTATTTCTGTTATGTAGTGTTAGTATCTTTTGAACATTACATTTATCAGGTCGAGCTATCTCAGGCCCTGAAGGATATTATCTCAGTTCCATTAAAAGACTCTATTTTATCAGTGTATGGGGGAATTGAGTGAATATGTGTGTTGTAATGAATATTTCACGATGGGGAAGGGATTCAAATAAATATTCATGTTCAGAGATTTTATAATTATCTATTTTATAAATCTCAAGTTTCACAAAATTTGATTTAAGATGTTTTAATAGTTCTTTTAAGACCCTAGCTAGATTACTAGTTTCTAATAACTAGTTTTACTAAAATTGATGCAAAATAGGTTTTGTTAACCCAAATTGAGCTCTGTCAGTTCTTGTAGATCAGTAACAGACCCACCTTCCCATATAAATCTCCATAAACATTTTTGGTTTGGCTTGTACTACCCTTTTGCATCCTCCTCTGCGTAGGCTCTCTCTTGACCAAAATAACCAGAAATCCCCAAATTCACCCAAAACACCTATAACCTTCCAGAACTTTAGTAAACTATCTAAATACATTTTATACAATAAATTAAGTCTATAAAAAACCTCTGTAGGTTTTCCGAAGCCTCTGGTTGAAGCAGGCAGAACTACTCTCCTTAGTTGCACGGGTTGGCTGCCCAGAAGCGTGGTAGTAGGTTTCCGCGGTGCGGATTCTGAAACCTAAATGGCACCAGATCTAAATGTGTTAGGGGAGAGTAAATTCAATGTCTAACATCCCTTTTCTTGCTTCTCATTGACCACTGTTGTCCTCTGCAAAATCTTCCTGAAGAAACCATTGTTTTTCCAATCCGAGAAGGCTCTGTGTGGACCCCTTAAACTTCCGAAATATTTAAGAAAAAAATTACAGAATTAGAGTGTTCAAGTCTATACACCAGGATTGGGACATTAGAGTTTTATTGCTGCTGTTGGTGCTCATTCTATCTCTGAGGAAGTTGCGGGGTTTTCTCCTTTATGGTTTCCCTAAGGAAAATCTCTTGTGTCTATTGTCTCTTGGGATTTTGGTTGTGCATGTTATTCTCTCAGATAAGATCCTAGATCATATTGCTTAAATGATAAAAATCTAACATGGTATTAGAGTTAACCTGAGAAGAAGACACTGTGCAGTTATGGAAGCTAGGGATTATTAATTTTTAGGTCTCTCTCCACAATCCATCAGCAAAAGTATGCTAGACTAACTCTGCATTGAAGGGAGCATCTTTCTATCGAAGCAGAATTTGATTTCGGGCATTTGCAGTTTTTGCTGCGGGAAATTAGGGATTTTTATAAAAGATGAATTTTTGAGTGAGCTTGGCATAGGATTTCTCTCCTCATAAAAATCAAAGTTTAGAGACTTGGGTCGAGATTTTTGGTTGGGTAAAATACTAAAACGTGTAGTTTTGGTACATTCGCTATATCTCAGGATTGAAGAAGTCTCAAGGGCTGAAACTTTCATAGGTCTAAGATAAAATCCTGATGTACCCTATGTAAAAATTTCAGCCTCATATTCGCTAGAAATTTGGGAGATATGTTTCCTCCAAATCATGGTTCCAACCTCTTCCAGGATTCATCCCTAAACAAGACACCTAGGGAGAATTGCAATATCTTAGGCTAAAAATATCGAAATGAAATTTTGCAAGATGTTCCAGATAAGGAACTGACTATACTTTTTGTGGTAAAATTTTCAGACCCAGATGATGAAACAGGGACACATGGTAGTCTGTACAAGTTCTCTATGTTGAACAGTCCTGAAATAAGTCACATTGGGAAAACTCTCATAAATCCCAATTGGTGAAACCAATTCTGGTAAAGCCTATGGTGTTGGAAAGATAAAAGATGAGGTTACCTTAGTATGAAACTGGAGACATAAAGGAGCAATGATTTCATAGATAGTGCAGAAACAATATCAGGCATTTCTGTAGAAGAAATTGGAAAACTAGGGCTTCCTGTTCGAGGAGCTTCCCTCCACTGTTTTCAGAAAAGGAGTACATTTGACAACTCACCTTGAAGAGGTGTATCTTTCTATCCAAATCAAATCTGAAATATTCCAAGTTTTTAAAATTAGGGTTTCTCTAACAAACCCTGGATCAACCAACTTCGGAGCCAGGACGGACACCTCAAATCGGTAAGATCTAATCTTTTGTTATTGAGGTTCTCATTTCTAAATGACTAGTCACACCAGCTTGATGACAAGCTTGGTGAAACTGACAAATTCCAAGCATGGAAGTATTGGATCTCACTGGTTCTTGAAGAAAATGAAATTGGACACCTTCATAAGTGGAAAGGTTCCAGTTCCAGAGGGAGATGAGGCTAAAAGCCTTACACAAGAAGAACTTGGTCAAGGGCAAGAAGATAATTGTTTATTCAATCAAATATCACCTTATACCACAAGTGTATTCCCTAAAGACACCTAAAGATATGTTTGATTCTTTAACCAAGCTATTTGAAGGGAAGAACATAAATTGGAAGATGACTTTAAGAAACCAGTCGAAGAATGTGAAGATGCAGAATGCAGAGACCATACAGTCATACTTTGCAAGGGTCTCTCAAATCAAAGAACAACTTGAAGCGGTGGATGAAGAAGTAAGACGTTGTGATAACCACCTTTAATGGCCTCCCAGGATCATGGTATTCATTCATTCAAAGAATGTGTGTTAGAAGGAAGTGATTACTTTCAGCAGACTCTAGGAAGAGCACACACAAGAAGAAGCTCAACTCATAATAAGAGAAAAGAAGATGGGAGCAATTGAAGATCAAGATTTCGTGATTCAAAGAAGATACCTCAAGCAATGAGGAATATGAAGAACTCAATTCTTGAAGAACCTCTTATCCATCTTGAGCATTTGGACAAGAAATGATGTTGTTACGAATGAAGAAGATGATGAAGCTAAAAGAAGGAGTATACACATTAAACAAATAAATATAAGTATTCAATTGTCATTTCATGATATTGTTTATGTTCAATTGATGTGTTATGCATGATAGAATGTTTGAATTAATGACAATATACTACTAATATCCATGTGATGGGTGAGTAGCTCATGGTGCTATACAACTCTCCATTGCTACTTATCTAGAATGAAACCTCTTTGCTGACATACTAGATTAGTGCACAATTTCAATGTTATCCTGGTAGAGATGGAAGGCATCTAGAAAGTTTCCATGAGATATGGATGAATGTTGTATTGGGTAAAATAGTTGCATGATTATATCTTTATGTATCAGAATTTTCATTGTAATATGCCTTATGAAATGTTTCTAGCCATACAAATGCATTTGAATTATAGGAAAGATCGCGTACAATCACCTACAAGAAAAGAAGGATGAGACTTGTTTCGAAGAACAAGTGATGATAGTTCAAGAAATAATCCAAGATGAAGAATAATATGATGATACTTTCAAAGAAAGAAAGAAGTTATGTGACACTGTTGAGCGACAACATTGATGCAGAGCCTTCCAGCCATGAAGAAGTAGCCAAGAAGAAAGGGAAGGAGAATACTAGTTCATGAAGAATGATGTCTAGGATGCAGTATCGAGACCTGAAGAGAAGTATGTGTGATACAAGGCAAGATTCGTAGCATGAGGCTTCCTACAGAAAGAAGGCATAGAATACGAAGAGACATTTACAGCCAGTGGGAGTTAAGACACATGACAGGTAGACTCATGTGTGCAAACTAAAGAAGGCCTTGTATAAGATCAGAAGGAACCCATGGGATAACGCATACATGAGGAGCTTGAAGATCACCTAGAGTGATGAAGATCTTAACCTTTGCTACAAGGTTGAAGATGAAATCCTATGACAAGCTCACAGATGGGTGTGAGAAGAACTTTTGAAAAGGTTCAAGATAGAGGATCTTGGTATCCAGTGACCCTAGATGGATACATGGAATATTAGTAGCAGAGGAAGCTACTTGTCACTCATGTACATAATGTTTCAATGCATAGAGTACGAAAGTCAGAGGGAGAATGATCCTTCGCTTTAGAGGGAGTGACTGCAGAAGATCCTGAGGTTCAACATGTTACGACAGGATGGACAACTTACTGATGACTCTAGGATTTACTGAGAGTAAAGAGGATTCCAATCTTCACTTCAAGGTTGAAGGCAGAAGACCCGTGATGCTCTTATTATATGTCGATGACTTGTTCCTGACATAAAAGAGGAACTCATTAAAGTTGCAAGAAGGAGACTTGCTACCGAGTTCGAGATGAAGGACTTGGATATGATGCCCTATTTTCTAGGCATGGAGGTGTGGCAGAATGCGAATGGAATCTCGCTGGGACAAGGGAAGTATGCAGTAGAGATCCTAAAGAGGTTCAAGATTATGGATTGCAAGATGATGACCACACCTATGGCATCGAACGTTAAGCTATTGGGTGTTTCTTCATCAGAGACGGTTGATGCCATGATGTATCGTCAGGTGATTTGTTCCTTGATGTACCCGATGAATATGAGACTAGATATTTGCTTTGCTGTGAACACATTGAGACATGTTCACCTGATGGTTGCAAAGCATGAAGTGAGGTACCTGAAGGGTACAGTTGAGTATGGGATCAAGTATGATATGAATTAGAAGATTAACCTGGAGGGTTATGTGGATTCGTATTGGGTAGGCAGTGCGATTGATAGGAAGAGCACTTCGAGGTGCTACTTCAGTATGAGATTAGGTGTGATCTCTTGGTTTAGTAGGAAGGAGTCCCGTATGGCGCTGAGTACAGCTGAGGAAAAATATGTTGCCACTTTCTATTTGGGAGGTAGTATGTTTCTTTTGAAAACTACTATTTGATTTGATTGATCTGACTTGCATTTTTGTATGATGCAGAGAGGAGTAGTGAAGCTCCAGTTTGTGATCCAGATCGAGATCTCTCGAAAGAGGGAGTTCTAGCATAGCTGGTAAGACAGGTTGTATGAGCATAAATCCCGGTGAAGTTCGTAGGTTGCTCAGACGTAATTAGTCCTATAGGTTGTCCTTGGATGTAATCGGTCCTGGCGAGGATCGCAGGTTATCCTTGGACGTAATCAGCCCTGATATGATCCTGTGCTAGAAATGGCCAAAGTGAAGTTTCAGTACTTCAGGGAGAAGCTTGGTGTTCTCCAGATTGATTTTTCCTCCAAAGGGAATTGATGTGTCCGTTGGCCTTTTTGACATGGTGGAAGGATGAGCTTCACATGGTCAGATGTAAGTGTAGAGATGCTCTGATGTGATTGTGGCTTGTGTTACCACATGATCAGTGTAGAGATATTCTGATGTGATTGTGGGATGTGTTCCCACATGATCAGTGCAGATCCATTATGATGTGATTGAGGGATATGTTCCCACATGATCAGATATAAGTGCAGAGATGCTCTGATGTGATTGTGGGTTGTATTACCACATGATCAGTGTAAAGATACTATGATGTGTTTTTGGGTTGTGTTACCACATGATCAATGCAGAGATATTCTGATGTGATTGTGGGATTTGTTCTCACATGATTAGTGCAAATCCATTCTGATTTGATCGAGGGATGTGTTCCCACATGATCGGATGTAAGTGCAGCACATTTTTGACATGATGAGGTCAGATGTAAGTGTAGAGCCTTTCTGACATGATGAGGTCAGATGTAAGTGTAGTGCCTTTCTGATATGATGAGGTCAGATGTAAGTGCAGAGCCTTTCTAACATGATGAGGTCGGATGTAAGTGCTGAGCCTTTCTGAGATGATGAGGTCAGATGTAAGTGTAGAGCCTTTCTGACAAGATGAGGTCGAATGTGAGTGCTGGGCCTTTCTGACATGGGTTTTGGTGGTGTTCCTCCCATGGTCGGATGTGAGTGCTAGGCGTGACTTTCTGACATGGTTCTTGGATGTGTTCCTCCCATGGTCAGATGTAAGTGCTAGATGAGCCTTTTTGACATGGTTCATTCCATGGTCAAATATAAGTACTGAAGACGATGAAGACCTACATGAAGGCTAAGCCTACAACCAGCATGAAAAATGGTTGGCTCTATAGAACGTCCTATGATAAGTAGAATTGAGATAGCACTAGTGATGATGACCCAGTGATGATCTAGCAGTGATGATCTAGATAAAGTGATGATCCAGACTTGATGATGATCCAATGATGCTCCATATCAAGTAATGACCCAGACTTGATGATGATCCAGTGACGATCTAGATCAAGTGATGATCTAGACTTGATGATGATCCAGTGACGATCCATATCAAGTGATGATCCAGACTTGATGATGATCCAATGAAGCTCCAAATCAAGTGATGATCCAGACTTGATTATGATCCAGAGAAGATCCAAATCAGGTGATGATCTAGACTTGATGATGATCCAATGATGCTCCAGATTAAGTGATGATCCAGACTTGATGATGATCCAATGATGCTCCAGATCAAGTGATGATCCAGACTTGATGATGATCCAGTTATGCTCCAGATCAAGTGATAATCCAGACTTGATGTAGATGACTTGACGATGAAGATGACTTGACAATGAAGATGACATNGTGCTGATAAATTGTGTCGAGAGAATACCTTCCTAGTTAAGAGGGAGTGTTGATGTATTTGTAACTTCAGAATGTATTCATTTGTATATCTTATGTATTGTAACCTAATGTTCCTATCGGGAAGTATCTGTAATGTAAACAATTCATGTAAATTCATTGAGGTTAACCCTCCATTGTAAGTCGGGGCAATATTCCCCACAATTGAGTTAAGGTCAACCCTCCTTGTTGATCGGAGGGAAAAGTCCCCATAGTTGTGGGGCACTAGGGTTATTAGACTCTCCTAGAGATGTCGGCCCTGGTAAGTAATTGTTAAGTGAGTCCGACTTGTACGAGTGGACATTAAGTGAATGAAATAATATAAATAGAGAGTGAGCCTCTCTATTTATCACACACACACTCATTCACTAGGGTGCATGAGTGAGAGAGGAGAATATCTCTCAAGTGAGAGAGAGAGAACAACTGCTGGAGATCATATTTTCTGTCTTTGGGTTTTATTGCTGCTATTGGTGCTCATTCTATCTATAAGGAAGTTGCGGGGTTTTCTCCTTTATGGTTTCCCCGAGGAAAATCTCTTGTGTCTATTATCTCTTGTGATTTTTGATGTGCATGTTATTCTCTTAGATAAGATCCTAGATCATATTGCTTAAATGATAAAAATATAACAGTCTCGGATTAAGACAAAGTTGAGCACTCCATATGATCCTCAATAAAATGGAAGCATTGAACGCAATGCTTCATGACCAAGATCTTCTAATGCACCTTTGGGTGAAGGAAGCAAGAACAATTGTGTATGTATAGAATCATTCTCCTCATTGAGTACTTGAAAACAAGACTCCTGAAGAGCCTTTTTCAGGGGAGAAACCAGAAGTCATCCATCTCAGAATATATGGCTTCCTTGTGTACATACATATCCCAAAGGAGAAGAAGACCAAGATCAATCCTTTTGGGAGGAAGTTTATATTCGTAGGATACAATGATAGATTAAAATCCTACTGAATATACTTCTCAGGATTCAAGAAGATCGAGATCAACAAAGATGTAACCTTTGATGAATACTTGACATTCTCTAGATCCAGGAGGATACCTATTGAAGAGGTCGAGGAACCTAAAGGAACATGAATATGAGGTACAGAAATTGTAGAAGCAATTCTAGAAGACCATGAAGATCATGAAATGGTAGAACCGCAAGAGCATGTAAATACACTTCACGAGAAGGAGTCCCACAAGAGGAAACCAACATGGGCACAAGAGCTCATATAAGAGGAAGAAAGGTATGGTGCTCCAGAAGGAATGCATAGAGAGAGAAAAATGGAAAAGCCCTATGACAACTATGTGGCCCTGTTCTGTGACATCACTGACAAGGAACCTTCTACCTATGAAGAGGCTGCAAAAAATAAATAATGGAAGGATACCATGATCGAGGAATATCAGTCGATTATGAAGAATGATGTATGGGAGAGAGTTTCAAGATCGGAAAGGAAGTCTATTGTGACTTCAAAGTGGATCTACAAGATCAAGCATGCTGCAGATGACAACATCGAGAAATACAAAGCAAGATTCATAGCAGGAGGCTTCTCACAAAAAGAATGGATAGACTACGAGGAGACATTTGCATCAGTAGTGAGGTACACTTCCATTAGATATATACTTGCATTAGCTACAGCTATGAGATGGAATATACACTAGATGGATGTCAAGACAACATTATTGAATGGTGTAGTTGAGGATGAAGTGTACATAGAACAACCATTGGGATATGAGACACATGACAAGAAAAATCATGGGTGCAAATTGAATAAGACCTTTTATGGGTTGAAAAAAGAACCTAGGGCATGGTACGACATGATAGATGGCTTCTCGATGAGCTTGGGATTTATTAAGAGTAAAGCAGATTCCAACCTTTACTTCAAGGTTGAGGGTGGAAGAACAATGATGCTCTTGCTATATGTCGATGATTTGTTCCTAACAGGAGAGGACGAACTCATTATAGATGCAAAGAGGAGACTTTCTACTAAGTTTGAAATGAAATACCTAGGGATGATGCACTACTTCTTAGGCATGGAGGTGTGGCAGAGTGTAGATGGGATTTTCCTTAATCAAGGAAAGTATATAGTGGAAATTCTAAACAAATTTGGAATGCTAGATTGCAAGGAGATAGCCACACCTATGGCATCAAACTTGAAGCTTCTGTGTGATTCTTCATACGAGTCGGTTGATGCCATGATGTATTATTTGATGATTGGATCATTGATGTGCTTGATGTATACGAGACCAAACATATGTTTTGCAGTCAACACATTGAGTAAGTTCTTGATGAATCCGATACATGTTCAACTGGTTCTTGCAAAGCATACATTGAGGTACCTGAAGGTTACAATGGATTATGGGATCAAGTATGATGTGAATCAGAAGATTAACCTGCATGGTTATGTAGATTCAGATTGGGAAGGTAGTGCCACTGATAGGAAGATCACTTCAGGTTGCTACTTCACTTTGGGATCTGGCATGATCTCCTAGTTTAGCAGGAAGCAGTCCTGTGTGGTGCTGAGTACAATCGAGGTAGAATATGTTGTTGCTTGCTCGGCTAGTTGTGAGGTAGTATGGATGCAGAAGCTACTGTCTGATTTGTTTGATCTCCAGTTAGATGCGACTTGTATCTACCACAACAGTCAAAGTCATGTGAAGCTATTTGTTAACCCAGTGTTCCATGACAAGTCAAAACACATTGAGATCAAATTCCACTATATTAGGGATATGGTACAAATAGGAGGAATGAAGCTCCAGTATGTGGCAACGGAAAAGCAGATAGTTGATGTGTTGACCAAGCCTTTAGCCAGACTGAATTTCAAATATTTCAGATAAAGACTTGGCGTGATCCAGAATGAGACCCCTCGAAAGAGGGAGTGATGAGTTCTAGCATAGCTGGTGAGACAGGTTGTCTGAGCGTGAAATCCAGGTGAAGGTTGTAGGTTGCTCGGACGTAATCAGTCTTGTAGGTTGTCCCTGGATGTAATAAGTCCTTGCAAATCTAGTAGTTTATCCTTGACATAATCAATCATGATGTGATTCTATGCTAGAAATAAAAGAGATCAGAAGACACAGATGCATGATATCTCATATGGGAAATGAGACAGGTTGTCTGAGTGTAAATACGATCCCTGGTGTGGTACGTAGGTTACTCGGACATAATCATTCATGTAGGTTTTCTGAGTGTAAATACGATCCTTGGCATGCTATGTAGGTTACTTGAACGTAATCAGTCTTAAGACAAGTTATCCAAATGTAAATAGGAGCCCTGGTGTGTTGTGGATGCTATTCAGGTGTAATAAGTCTTGTGGGTTGTCTAAATGTAAGTACGAGCCCCAACGTGGTACACAGGTTATTCAGACGTAATAAGTCCTGAAGGTTTTCTGAATGTAAAAGGGTCCTGGATGCAGGTTCTTCAGACGTAATTAGTCCTTGTATGTGTGTGTTCCCATGATGGAGATGATGAGGTCACAAGGCACTTTGTGTGCACTTGGGTAGTTCTCCTTTACAAGTAGAACACAGGTTGATCATGGAGAGACATAACACACTTGGTGTGCTCATGGGAGGTTCTCACATATTGGTAGATGCATGATTGTCTTAGTGACATTTTGACATGTTCCTATGTTGATAGAATTAAAATTTACTGCATCCGGGGTGAGCTCTGTGTGTTTTGTTTTGTGGTGTGGGACAAAAGAGATGATCTAGATATGACGAGAAGAAGGTAGGAAACACAAGTTATTGTAGTGGCAATGTAAAGAAGGTCTTGGACTATACCTACATGATGGATTGATCGAAGATGCATTGAAGACATGGATGAGGACTAGGCCTACACCCAACATGAAAAAGGGTTGGATTTGTAGAAACTTCTGTTGACAAATAGTACCATTCGATAAACAATAAGAAGATAAATGTGGTAGTAGTTATGATGACTCCATGATGAAAATTGGACCAGATGTGTTGATGGCTGTGAGAGAGAGGGAGAGAGAGAATACCTTGCTAGCTAAGAGGGAGTGTTGATGTATTTGTAACTTCGAAAGATACTCTTATGTATATTTTCATTGTGTGTTTTTGTACCTCCATTGGAGATGTGTTTTCCTCCATTTGGCAAGTCATTATTATGTATGGACCTTGAGCTACAACCTCCGTTGTAAGTCAGTACAATATTCCCGAGTGTAAGATCATGTAATGTATTTTTGGAGTCTCTCTAGGATAATTGAGCCTTGTTAGGGTAAGAGGTTGTCCCCAGTCATGTATTAGGTTTGTCACTTGAAAGGTATAAATAGGGAGGATCCCACCCTCATTTATACACACTTGCACTCATTCAAGTTCGCATGAGCAGAGAGAGAAAGACAAGAGGCGAGATAGATACCTGCATAAGACTTCTTATTACTGGGTTTATTCATCTTATGATATAGTCTTTGTGACTGAACTATTATGAGGAAGTTTGTGGGGTTTTCTCCTCTATGGTTTCCTTGGTGAAAATCTTTAAGTCTTGTGTATCTGCTTTATCTTATGCATCTTGCTATATTTGTTATTCTTTCAGACAAAGATCCTAATAAAGTAAACTAGATTAAAAACACTAACATTTCCATCTTTAACATAATGAGCAAATTGAAAATGTCAGTAAATGTATAGAAGGATATATGCATTGCTTTGCATTTTATAAAAAAACACAATGGGTCAAGTGTTTTCCCTTAGCAAAATGTTGGTGCAACACATATTTCCATACTTAATAAAAAATGTCAGCATTTATAGCATTTAATGGCTATCATCCTCCTTCCATCACATATCGTCCTTGAAAGAGAAAGCTATGGTTCAAGTAGTGGAGGATCCCATAGAGCGCCAACAAGAGGTTCTCCAACTATTGAAATATAGTTGAAAGATTACTTGACTATAACACAAAATATGATTAAACAACAAGCAGATGAACATCGTAGTGAAATGTAATTTGAAGTAGGGGATTGGGTATTTTTTAGGCTACAACCATAGAAACAGATACCCCTCAAGCAACAAAAGAAGGACAATAAATTAGTAGCCACATACTATGGTCCTTATAAGTGTCGCAAAGGATTGGAAGTATGCTTAAGAATTGGCATTTCCTCCATCTTAAAGTGTACACCGATTCTTTGTTTCTTTCCTAAAAAGGGTAATTATTGACAAGACCCCAATCCATACTATTTTACCAAAGATAAATGAAAAAGGAAACTAATACCAAAAGCTGAAGCAATCCTTGACACAAGGATCGTGAAACTGCAAATTCAAGCAATTACCGAGTACTTCATTCATTGGAATAACTTGCCAATAGAATAGGTGATATGGGAAGATGAGTTATATTATTATAAGATCAGTTATCCATCCAAAAATGTTGCATTTCTATTATTATATTAGTATTGTATTTATTGGCCATTTAGGACCTTAACTGTAATTGCATGGTCAACTAGGAACTTAATTGTAATTATACCCTTTCTCTCCTATATATATGCCAAGGAGACCTACTTTTAAGATCATATCATCTCATCTTGTGAATTTGATACATTGTATAAGGAGGTTTCCCCCTGAAAGATCTTTTTTATTCATCTCTTTATTTTGTTCTCAAGGCATTGTGTTATTCTTTATTTTTATTTTTATGCTATTTCAGGAATTTGGTGCATAACATGAAAGGTTTTAAACTTCACCACCTAGTAATTAAGAATACCATTTATAGCTAGGGTGTTGTTTTTAGAGAGTTTAAGAATGTTCCCAAATAGGAATTCCTTACAAGGGAAAAGGAACCAGAGAAAATAGAGTTTGAGTTGGAGGGTGAGGAATATGACTTAACATAGGGGAGGCGGGTGTGGGGGGTAATTTTTGACCCTGGAGGGAAAAATATTCATTCATTTTCTTGGGGATTGGAAAGAGGACAAATAATCAGGTAGAGTGGTTTGCTTTAATTCAAGGTATATAAACTATGACAAACTTAAAAATTAGGACCTTTCATGTTTTTGGAGACTCTTGGATAACTATACCAAATATCCAAACCATTCAATTGGGAAAAGAAGAAGTTGTTGGGAGAGTTCAAAAGAGAATTATTGTACACATCAATGATATCTTAAAGGTCCAATTTTTTGATATCAAGTGTTAGAACAACAAAGAAGCAGATAGGGAAGCTAACAAAGGCTCCTTTCTAAAACAAGGTGAAATTTTGATAAGTAACCACATTCAATTAACCAAATGGACCTCTTGCTTCCATTTATAAGTATTTGACCTCCAATTCAAAGCTTTGGGGGGAATTTTGGTCCAACATTTGAACAAATTTAAGGATGTCCCTTATGAACATTATTATCATAAAAAAACATCGAAATTGCATAGTCCAAGCACGAATGGTTGATAGAAGGACAGGTGGAAGTTCGACTGAGAGCATTCAATCTCATCTCCCTCATGCGTATAGTTTTGGGCAATGCGCATATGATTTCCCTTATGGATGCCAGTCACCTAAACCTTTCACATGCTCTGCAACTTACCAACCCTGGAAGAATCGAGAAGGGTCTACGTTCTTGTCTCTTTCATGAGATTTGGCATATGTTAGCCTCCTCTATATGCCAAAAGGGAAAGAAGGAAGAGTTGGCCGATAGGAATGGGAAGGTTGAGATGGAGTCTACCATGATGGAGGAAATTCTGAGCGAAATTTCAAAGTTGAAGAATTATATGGCAGATTTTAGGAAGGTGTTGTGGTGTGTATTTGAGGTCGCTTCGACAACATGTGATGAGAACATGAGAAATTTAGTGGATATCTCCAGTATCAATTTGCGTATGGATGACATTGAGGATGGAGTTCATGTTAAAGTTGGTGAGGCTGAGTAAATAATGCATAGGGTGCATAACTTGGAAATGTTTTAGGCTACAAGGCATAAGGAGACAATGAGAGCAATTGATAAAGTCAAATATCAACAACAATACTAATCTATAGCAAATAATGAAAGGAATGAACATCGTTTCGAACACTTATAGGAGACCCTCAATTGAATCCAAAGGGACAAGGATGGATACTGTAGGGTTAATAGTGAACCAATGCAACAAGATGGAGCCTCTGTTAGGATTAATTAATCCTCCCTTTTACCCCCATAGTCTATTTGATTCATTTAGCCTAACTTAGGAGGTCATCATCACCCACTAGTGCATGGGGGACACACCTAAGGGTCATCTGCCACTTACTGCACCTGATTGCTTGAGTTTAGGAGCCCTAGGGACCAATTCCTACATTATAGGAGCCCACTCTAAGTGCCACCAACAATCACCTTCAGTTGTCTATGGTAGGTAATCAATTATGATCAGTTATGCTTCAGTTACCATCAGTTAGACCACAATCAATTATATTAGCGCTAGTTTGCATGATTCATGGGAGTGTAGGTGTCATTATTCACCTATCCTCACTTACCATAATCAGTTAAGTGATTGTAGACTGATCTGGTTATCCATAGTTAACTAGTGAGCTTCAACTGTGATTTTTTCCACACTGAGTTGGCTAACCAGTCAGTTTGAGTTGGTGAATTCGAATCTTATCCACAGTATTATAATTCTATTTATTGTATGACTATTGTATTATTAATTAATTAATGAAGATTAATGTTACGATAGTTTGAGAAATACTTGTCTGATTTGTGTGAAATTTATGTCATGAATCCGTTGTTCAGTTTACATTGATTTGATAATTCCACTGCATACTTATTTTTCAGATAGCTCTCATTTTGGCTTGTAGATCTATGGTTCATGAAATTTAACGTGGTATCAGATCCTATGATTAGGCCAGCAACAAACCTCAGAACCTCCATGCTTGCACCGAAAGAAGCCAAGTTTCCACATAATTTCTGAAATCATTGCATTGCTTTATCTGGATTCTGTCCATATAAGTATATTTAGGTGTGATGGATTCTGAAAAAGTGCACATGTTGAGGTGGAAAGGTTTGAGCGGAAAAATGTTTGTGAATTGAAGTTTATTTTGCAGGTGCCTACGTATCTCTTGAATATTTGTTGACCAACATACAGTGAAATAGAGAATTCATCTCCTATATCACCAAGAATCCTTACACCCTTCAATTACATTGATTGGAGGGCAGATATGCAGATAACCTTCCACAACAAAGTCTTGTGTAGGATGAAAATGGGAAGAGAAGTCGAGCCCCAACAATATGTTGAGAAATCCAAGTTTCTTAGTAGGCTAGATGAAGCCTTCGACTTCATGCGCATGCACATCTACAGGGAGTTGCTTTTCCTCATTGAGGGACTCAGAAATCTGAAGGAAGTATGGGAAAAGCTTAAATCTTTGTTTGGAAAACAAGATGAGCTTAGAGGCCATATTCTGGAGAATGAGCTCATTGCACACCAACCCAACAACTTTGAGACAATTCAACAGTTCTTTTTGAAATACAAATCCCTAGTCTTGCAATGCAAGCAATGTGGGATAGAGAGGAAGGATGAGAAGCTTGTACTGTCAAATCTAAGCAAGCTTTGCTCAGTATTCTCAGTCTTTGTATCCACATTCCACTCCAGAAGAGTATCCATCCAAAATTGGAAAATGCCTTCTCTAGATGCATTTTCATAGTCATTGATGCATGAGCAAGACAAATTGGTTTAGATGGGAGTGCTCAGTGCCTCCAAGAATAAGACCCTCTTAGCTGGAGACTTTGGGAATGCACAAGGTAAAGGGAAGCAAAAAGGAAAGGAGAATAAATTTTTTGATTCAAAGTTAAAGGAGAAGCATAACCCTTCCGATGGAGCCTCGCGTTCCAAGGAGAACAAGAACAAGAAATTTGAGAAAGGTAAGTGCTCCTATTGTATGAGAGGCTTTCATCTAGATAGCCAATGCATGAAGAAAACCATCGACCAACCGTTAAATCTCCTTGAACAGAATAATATTTCCCTTGTAAAAAGTGCAAAGAAGTCTGAAGCTAGACAACAGATAGAAGAACATGAGAGTTTCCATGCCTTGAAAGTATGATTCAGTCAATCAAAGGCTTATCTGATTGATTCAAGAGCATCCAATCATATGGTTGCTTCCAAATAATCCTTCACCTCTTTGGATCTCTGAGGAGTACCTAACATTCATAAATCCTATTTATTGAGAGAGGTTCCATTAAACTTGAGAATGGACAATTCCAAAATGTGCTATATGTTCCATCTCTTGCAACAAATTTGTTATCTGATATGACACATATAGTCTCTCCCAAGGGAGTTACGTTCGATGCTGAAACAGTAGCAATCACTGAAGCTTCTACTAGAAATATCATAGTGAAAGGGTTTGCTAATCATGCCTCCAAGGCATATGAGTTTTCCCACTTCTTGCCCACTTCATATCCGAAAGCCTTGCCGACTCATGCAAATAACATAAGAAATTTGTGGCATGAAAGGTTTGGCCACCTGAACTTCAAGTATCTCCAACAACTGCACAATCAAAAATTGGTTGAGTGTTAACTTCTCATCAAATCATCAGAAGAAGTATGTCCTAGTTGCTTGGTATGGAAGCATATAGAGAAAAGATACGAGGTTGGGAAGGCAACAAGAGCTACCTCCACACTAGATCTGATACACAGTGATGTCTCAGGACCGATTCCTACAACATCAATGAAAGGATCCAAATATTTTCTGACCTTCATTTATGATTGTTCAAGGTATTGCTGGGTATACTTTCTGAAGCAAAAGTCCGAGGTATTCGAGACTTTCAAAGTATTTAAAGCCTCAGTTGAGAATAACCTCGAGAATAAGATCAAATCCATCAGATCTGACAATGTAGGTGAGTATGTCAAAATATATTTTCAGTAGTTATGTGTATCTGAAGGCATTTGAATGGAACACTCAGTTCCATACACACCACAACATAATGGTGTGGCTGACAAGAAAAATAGATCCTTGAAAGAGATGGCAATTTGCCTTGTCAAATAAAATAATCTTCCTCTTTACTTATAGGTTGAAGTTGTTAATTGTGTTTCATATATTCAGAACATGGTGCCTCACAAATTAGTTATTGGGGCCACTCCTTTCGAAGCAATACTGGGCCATAAGCCCAATGTCTCACACTTGAGATTTTTTGGCTCCAAAGATTGGGCCAAAATCCCCATTGATAAGAGAAAATATTTACAAGCTTATAGTAGAGAATGCATACTACTGGGATATGTTGATGATGCTAAGGGATATAAATTGATGGAAATGGAAACCATAAGGTGCTTCATAGAGCACAATGTGCAATTTAAAAAAGATCAGTTGCATGATCCACCACAATCCAAGCAAAAGAAGCCATAAACACTCTTTCATTTCCATTTGATAATAATGTATTTTATAATGTTTCAGATTCAAAATACAAGGAGCAAGATAAAGATGATATTGATGTTGAGTTTGAACCTCAAGAGATTCTAGATCCAAATCCATCTCCTATTCCAAATCAGAGGCCTAAATGGTCCCAAAAGCTCATTGAAGCAGTTGGGAATGTTGTTGGGAATCCAGAAGACAAAAGAAGAACATGGTCCTAGTATCATAATGAACATGTTGCACTCTCCCACACAATTTCGTTGCCTTCAGAATGATGCAACAAACTTGTATAGAGATGCTACATGATGGCAAGGACTGATCAACAATTAGGCTCGCTGAAGAACAAATGGGATCATGGCACTCTTCCTCCAGAAAGAAGAGACAAAGGAAATATTCATCAAATTGAAAGAATATTGAAAAGTTCACATGCATAGTTCTGGGATGATGATGCACAAAAGAACCAAGATTATGCATTACTACTCCATAGAGTTGCATATTGCATATTTTTTTTCACAAGTTTTTGCTCAAAGAGAGAAAATTTCTCTTAAGTATGGAAGATTGTTTCCTGATTACCTTCTTATTTTGAGGGTGGGGGGGGTCCCCATGAGGGTTTCCCCATTTTACTTGTTTATTAAGCAACATTGGATTTCATTTAGATTGTATGGGTGACTTTTGGCCCATTTTCCAGGGCTCAAGTTATCCAAAGTTAGGATTAAGGGGGGTAGGGGGGGGGTGTTAGGATTAAGTAATCCTCCCTTTTACCCACATGGTCTATTTGATTCATTTAGCCTAAGTTAGGAGGTCATCGTCACCCACTAGTGCATGTGGGACACACCCAAGAGTCATCTGCCACTTACTGAATATGATTGCATAAGTTCAGGAGCTCTATGGACCAATTCCTACATTATAGGAGCCCACTTTAAGTGCCACCAGTAGTCACCTTCAGTTGCATGTGGTAGGTAATCAATCATGCTAAGTTATGTTTCAGTTACCATCAGTTAGGTCACAGTCAGTTAGATTAGCACTTGTTTGAATGATTCATGGGAGTGTAGGCACCATTATTCACCTACCATCATCAGTTAATTGATTATAGACTAATTTGGTTATCTGGAGTTAAATAGTGAGCTCCAACTATGATTATTTCCACATTGAGTTAGATAACCAGTTGGTTTAAGTTGGTGAATTCGAATCTCATCCATAGTATTCGAATTCTATTTATTGTATGACTATTGTATTACTGTTGATTAATGGATATTAATGTTATGATAATTTGAGCAATACTTGTCTGATTTGTGTGAAATTTCTTTCACGAATCCGTTGCCCAGTTTACATTTATTTGATAATTCCACTGCATACTTATTTTCAGATAGCTCTCATTTTGGCTTGTAGATCTATGGTTCATGAAATTTAACAACCTCCCTATTGGAGCAGGGTCCTGCAGCTACAGAAGAAGCTGCTAGTTTAGCGGAGAGATAAGTTTTGGCGAAAAGAAGATAAGACAGAGCTACGACGCCGTAGCACGTTTCCAGCTGCAGAGCAGAGCCGGAAACCATGAATTTTAAGATAGAGAAGTAAAGAAAGGCAACGGTACCTGAGCGACCGATAAGAGAGAGCTCACCCACTGCATTGAAGGCAGCGGCAGAAGACAGGAGGGCTCAGGGACCCTCATAAAGGAGAAGGAGCAACGAGGCTGAAGCATTGAAGGCGAAGGACAGAAAAGTGAAGCGGTGCATAGTACCCATGATCAGCGCTGGGAAGCATGGAAGACTGCAGAGAGCTGTGGTGTGACGGAAAGCGGCTACCTCAAGTACAGATATGGCCGAATGTCACTAGTTAGGGTTTGGGTTACTCTTGGGACAGGCCCACAGTGTTGTAATGGCAAGACCTTCGGGCTGCCTATAAAGGGATATATTTTGTATTGTAAAAGGTTGGCATTTTGGGCATTTTAGGCCATCCAGGTAGTCGGATAACATATAGTTAGCCATTGAGTCTGTTAGCTCACAGTTATCTCGTATTGTAATAGAGTTGAGCTCTGGTTCTATTATTAGCAGTAGCAATCTTACTGTAACCAGTAGCTGGCTTATAGAGTATGCATGTAACGATCCGCAGGGATCGACAGAGAGGGAAGAGTATATTGTAGGAGAGCAATATAGAGAGGAAAAGAGATCTAAGAGAGAAGATCTCGAGTTGCATATGTGGTGCAGCAGAATTGTGTTTTAGCTTCCCCTGAGCTATAATAAAAACACAGTTCTGTGGACGTAACTTCCATCCTGGAGGTGAACCACGTTAAAATCAAGTGTTATGTGATTGGTTTATATGTTATGTTTACTTATGCATTTCTCAGTCATTTCAGGGACTTTGTCTACAGTTTAATGAATGAAGGTGTTAATCAGTTCACAGTAACATAGAAGGATAAATACAAGTCGAAGTCTTTGGCATGTTGTATGTGGTTCATTTATGCTTTGCGTGAAACAGTCACCAGTCGTAGGATTGAACAGCCTTGTATGTTAAGTCTTGCACATTGACACGAGCAACGCTAAGTGCGCTAAGCCGCGGAGGTAGGATATCACAGAGAGGTGATACCGGATCAGCAGAGGAGCTGCGGTGCGCGATACCGTAGGTTAAGGACTTAGCATTGGGCAGGAGCTGCGTGTCGCACGCTGCACGGCGACACGGTAAGGTTGGAGATATCGCGAGTTAGGGAAAGTGCGCGACATAGACAAGGACCGCACGACGGTATAAAGGAATATCCCGCGGCTAGAAGAGCTGCGAGACGAGGAGATCGCGCGACGCGAGCAGAAGATCACGCGACGCGCAGAGAAAGAGATCTCGCAGCTAGGGGAACTGCGAGCCGCAAGTAGGATCACCACAGAACCTGGTCCAAGACACTTGAGTCCTTGGCCAACCCATTAGAATCACTTCAGGTGAGAATTCAGGCCGCTTTGCGGTCTGTTGCCGAAAGGGCCAGTGAGCTAGGGGTGTTGTTGGTTATTATAGTAAACCCGGGTCTACCCCTCACAGCCAACAAATGGTTCCATTGCCGGTTTTGAACAACTGAGCGCTAATGTTCTGTTGGCATCCCACTAGAGAAGAGTTTCACCAGTGGCTGGAGTCAAAATTAAGGGAGTTTGCCAAGAAATAAAATCGGAGCCCTAAATTGAGCACATAGGACTGGTTACAAAAGCATATGTCTTCAGATATACACGCGATATTTTTTGCAACCTATGGAAATGAGCTTTATGACTGGTTATCAAAGTTGACAGATAGGGACATATTCAAGAAGAAAAGAAACATTGTCTGGACACCGGAGCTGATTCAGACCGTGCAGATCCTTGA
Source organism: Pseudotsuga menziesii (assembly GCA_001517045.1). Lineage (NCBI taxonomy): Eukaryota > Viridiplantae > Streptophyta > Pinopsida > Pinales > Pinaceae > Pseudotsuga > Pseudotsuga menziesii. The sequence goes on along the minus strand of LPNX011193784.1, from coordinate 723,311 downwards.
CAATCCCATCACGAGAGCAGTGGACTTCTGGCTTGCGAGTGTGCTAGAAGGCTTTGTTACAGAATTTGCAGTTGACCAGAGAAAAAGCTTCAGCGAGGCTGAGCGGTACTTCTTCAAAGGATATCGTGGTAAGTACCTAAAATCTATAAACTTGTCCATTAATATGCTGCTAGATGAAAAAGGAGTAATGGACATGATTTCAGACGAGTAAGTAAAGATAGTAATGTCACAAGAGTTTGAAAGTGATTTTGATGACATTGGACGAACACGTAGTGGCAAGAAATATAAAGTAGCTTTCGGCTCTCCTGTATTTGGAGACAGTTCAGACAATATTAGGCAACCGAGTCCTAGTACCACAGAAGAACCAGAGGGGGGTATCCCTTACCATCCATATACCCCACAGAAACAGACCGAGACTCAGAGTAATCCCGTAGGCACTCCATCCAGTAGCTCACAGACAGTACCTACTACCGCTACATCACCTTCACCTACACTACCGAATGGTAGTAATCCAGTCAATCAGAACCCACCGCAGAGAAATAGAATGGGAGATGATATGAAGCTACCTACCTTTAAGGGTATAGGAGCAGAGGACTTGGAACAACATTGGTTTCTATGTGAAGCCATGTGGACCATTAAAACAATCAACGACGATAACCTTAAACTTGTACAGTTGGTCACCACACTCAGAGATCGAGCTTTAACATGGTACATAAAGTATACCACAGTACCCAAGACACTTGCCCAGGTCAAGAACGCCATGATTAAAGAGTTCAAGAAACCTAAGTCTGAGTCTCAGTGCATAACAGAGCTCAAGGATATTAAACAGCTACCATCAAAGTCAGTATGGGACTTTGACCAGAAATTCAAAGCTCTTATAGACCAAGTAAGCTTTGATTTTGCGCCGGAGCAGCATAAGGAATGGTTTATTGTAGCGCTGCTCCCTCACATCAGATTGCCACTAATGCAGCATAAACTCCAGACGCAGGATGACGCGTTGGATATGGCGATGAAGCTAGAAGATTCACCTTTAGCTGAAACCAACGCAGGCATGACAACTCTACAGAACCAGTTGGCTAACCTCACGTTACAGATACATGAACTTAAGAAAGGGAAAGAGGTTATGCAAGACATATGGTGCTTACGATGTAAAGCACAGCGTCATACCAAAGACAACTATCCAGTCTTTGCAGAATATTTAGCGTCAGGGGCTCCTAACCCCTTACCATGAACGCAAGGGCCATGGTGTGAAATATGCAAGACACAAGGACATCAGCCTCAGCAATGCCCTTTGCTTCAGAAGTATGTACAGACACCTAAGAACCTATATTGTGTCTTCTGCAAGTCTGTCGGACATGATGAACAGGATTGCTGAGCCTATGATCTCATGTTAGATAGAAAACATGACGTATACAGAGTCTAGTCAGAAACACAGGGTCCAGCAGCAGGACCACAGCCTGATCCGGCTTACGGTGGCCGTGGAGGAGGATTCAGAGGACGAGGCCATGGAGGAGGCTTTGCACGAGGAGAAGGCTTCGGCAGAGGAGAAGGTTTTGGCCGTGGTCGCGGACCAATCACTTGTTATAACTACGGAATTGTAGGACACTATGCTAGGGACTGTCAGAGCCCCACTACCACTTGTAACTACTGCAAATCTTATGATCATACCATAGAGGAGTGTCCTACCTTGATAGATAAGATCAAAGACCCTAAGCCAGCAGTACACCAGAACATCCAGCTTATTGCTGCTGAGTAGGAAGAGCCAGAACCAAGAGTCAATATTATGACTCGTAGCGGTGTTTCTACTAGTAGGACATCGCAGGAGACCGAAAAGAACATAGGGCAGGAGTGGGTGCGCAGAGCTCCTAGTAAAGCAATACCACTCGACCTGTAGAAGAATAAAGAGACATTTCACGAAGCCAAGGCTTCCTTTGATGAACCTACACAATCAGGATCGTAGGTACCGCCGTCTAGGGGCGTACCGCAACAAGCACCTTGTGGCGATAGCCCTGAACAGATACCGCATGATACCACATCGGGAAGATGCGACGATGATGAATCGACAGGAAGTGTACAATCCTTCCTGCACAGTTGCTTGAAACTTGTGTGAAATGAAAAAGCTATCGGTGAGCTACAGCGCATCATAGATCAGTGTCAGCAACCTTCTCTCTCGGGCAGTGCACACCACGCTGTTCATAATATTACAGGACATACAAGGACCGGAAAAGAGATGAAGATCACAACACAGATTGGAGAGTTTGAAATGGATGAGGTCGTCTTAGATCTAGGATCAGAGGTGAATGTTCTGACTAAGCAGACATGGGAACAGATGGGTAGCCCTCAGTTAGTCAGATCCCCTATCCACCTGAGATTAGCTAACCAGCAGCGAGTATCACCATTGGGTCAACTGCCGCAGGTACCAGTTGACATTGACGGAGTTCGCAGTTTTGCGGACTTCGAGGTTATAGAAATCATTGGTGACAGTCGACCGTATCCAGCATTATTAAGTATTGATTGGGCGATTGGTAGCAAGGCTGTCATCGACCTAAAGAGAAGACAAATGACCTTTGAGGATGCGCAGATCCGGGTCATCGCGCCGCTGGATCCTCACTAGGGTCCTAGATATATTGAACCTATCTGAGCAGAGGAGGAGGCACATAACATGGATAGTCTCTACCAGATGACTGCAAACCAGAATGACTACATCAATCCAACTGCAGAAGGGAACATTAGTTGGCGATGCGACAGCTCATGCGCATCGGATTCCGATGTTGGTCTAGAGAACTGGCAGAATAGACTTTACGAAGTCTCAGCGCGCAGATGTGCGTTTATGAGTAAGTCACTGCGATGGATTGGCGCAGAGATCACTGAGATTCCATCATATCATGGTCTGACAGATATCCAGGAATTCCTTGAGTAGTTTGAGCAATAGATTCCTTACGAGTAGAGGATCGCAGCTATGGACCTTGCAGTACGAGCCACACCTGCAAGATGGTGGTATACGCATAAAGAGAATATCGCATCATGGGATGATATTAAAAGATTGATGGCGATTAGATTTTTTGTTGACAGAGAGTATGTCCAGTAGAAGTACACAGGAGAAACTGATCCCAGGGCACACATTCACACATGTGAACAGAACTGGTCAGACATTCTCGAGGATGAATGGGTTCACAGATTCATTCGCACATGGGACACAGTTCCAAGGAACTGGTACACAGAGACCGAGTTGCGCAAGGGGACGACCACATGGTCACTTATGACAGACAGTTTCCTACTCACCTTCGCGTTGGAATCAGAACATCCAAGAGTTGCTTAGGCCCTAGACATAATCAAGATCAAGATATTTGAGGACTGTACCATCTCAGTGCAGGCTCAACCTGAGTGGGCCATCCAGTTGCAAGCCGCGCTTGAGTGATATAATTTCGCAGCAAAGTCAGACAATGAAGATAAGGATGAGGATGAGGATGAGGATCCTCGCAACACCAACATTCCAGAGTCAGAAGGGACTCGTGATGTTGGGGGACCACAGTTAGAGATTCCAGCAATCACCAAACCCATCAAGATTAAAAAGATCAATATTGGCACAGACGCAGAACCTAAGTTTGCCTCTATTGGAGACTATTGGAACGATGAAATAGTCAGACAGATTGCAGATTTGTTACATGACTATCAGGACCTGTTTCCCATCAAGTTCACAGAAATGAAGGGAATAGTTGGAGACCTAGGAATTATGAGGATACCATTGAAGGAGGATGTTAGACCGGTCAAGCAACGCCCATATAGATTGAATCCGCGCTACAAAGAAAAAGTAAAGGACGAAATCGATAAGATGCTAGCAGCAGGCATCATTGAGCCGGTAGAAGAAAGCGAATGGGTTAGCCCCATGGTCGTGAAAGAGAAGAAAACAAAAGGGGACATCGGGATCTGTGTCGATCTACGCAAGCTCAACGATGCATCGCTTCACGATCCATTTCCGACACCGTTCACTGATGAGGTATTAGACAACGTGGGAGGACATGAGGTCTACTCCTTCACTGATGGCTTTTCAGGCTACCATCAGATCAGAATACATCCAGAAGATCGATCCAAGACCACCTTTGCAACAGAATGGGGCTCATTCTAGTATACGGTAATGCCCTTTGGTCTTAAGAATGCACCGGCTATATTTTCTAGAGTAGTAGTTGCTGTATTTAAAGAATACATTCATCAATTATTAGAAGTATATTTTGATGATTGGACTGTATTTGGACTAATCGACAAGCATATAGGAGACTTAAGATTGACGTTAGAGAAATGTAGGAAGTACCAGATTTCTCTAAACTTGAAGAAATGTATATTTTGTGCACCATTTGGTATTTTGTTGGGTCACATTGTTTGCAGACAAGGTTTGATGGTAGATCCCGCGAATATCGCCATCATTGTAAATCTTCCAGCACCCAACTCAGTCAAGCAACTGGGGACAGTACTTGGTCATACCGGGTACTACAGAAAGTTCATCAAGGGCTACGCAAAGATTACAGCACCAATGGAGAAATTGCTAAAGAAAGATGTAAAATTCCTATGGAATGAGGAATGTCAGCAGAGTCTAGACATACTTAAGGAGAAGATGATTACAGCACCCATCTTAGTATTTCCAGACTGGACTAAGCCATTTCATGTACATGTGGATGCGTCTGGCATCGCACTAGGGGTTGTTCTAACACAACCAGGAGAAGGAGATATTGACCATCCCATCGCATATTTCAGCAGAAAAGAACTACACCACAACAGAAAAAGAAGGCCTAGCTATGGTGTATGCGCTAAAAAAGTTCAGGCACTACCTATTGGGTGCCCCATTCAAAATGTTTATTGACCATTCCACCTTGAAGTATCTGGTCAATAAGCCAGTGTTAGGGGGGAGAATCTGCAGATGGTTACTCCTCTTTCAGGAGTATGATTTTGAAATCATCATGAAACCAGGCAGACTGAATGCCGGACCTGATCATCTGTCGCGGATAGACTCAGGAGAAGAGCCAAGTAACCTAGATGACAATCTGCCAGATGCGTCGTTGTTTTCTATCCAGATTGCAGATGAGTACTATGCCGATTTATTCAATTTCTCACTACAGGAGTAGCAGCTGATGAGTTTACTAAGCAGCAAAAGAAGCAGTTGGTTGTTAAAGCAGCAAACTTCACCCTCATCGCAGGACACCTATACAAGTTAGGTCCGGATGAAGTTCTGCGCAGATGTGTGATGCCGCATGAAAAAGACGCTATTATCAGAGAGGCACATTCAGGAACTGCAGGAGGTCATTTCGCAGGAAAGCCGACTGCGCAAAAAATCCTGGAGGCAGGATTATGGTGGCCTACGTTGCATAAAGACACCAAGGACTTTTGTAGATGCTGCGATATCTACCAAAGGGTAGGAAAACCCTCTCGACATGATGAAATGCCGCTGCGACCGCAGGTCACGCTGCGCGCATTTGACAAATGGGCTATAGATTTTGTGGGTCCTATCAACCCACCAGGAAAGCGCACTGGTGCGAGATATATTATCACTGGAATGGAGTACCTCACCAGATGGGCAGAGGCCAAAGCAGTAAGAAATTGTGATGCTGCTACAGCCGCATAGTTCCTTTTTGAAAACATCATCAGTAGATTTTGATGCCCAGTAATTTTGATGAGTGATTAAGGCACACATTTCTTGAACAACACGATTGAGGCATTGACAAAAGAATTCCAGATTCAGCACCATAAGATCACTCCCTACCACCCACAGGCTAATGGTACGGTGGAGGCCTTTAATAAGATTTTAGAAAATGCTCTTACTAAGATCTGCAATAGCCAAAGGAATGATAGGGACCTCAAAGTTAATGCTGTATTATGGGCGTACAGGACCACATGCAAGAAACTTACGGGACACACACCTTTCAGCTTGGTGTATGGACAGGAGGCTGTTATGCCTATGGAGTATATTATTCCTAGTTTAAGAATCGCTCAGATTACCGGGATGACTGATACAGACACAGTGGAGGAAAGGCTAGCACAACTGCTTGCCTTAGAAGAAGACAGTTTCATCGCTGGATTCCATCAGAAAGTGCAGAAGGAACGAGAAAAAGCTTGGCATGATAGACACATTAAGAATAAGACTTTTCAGATCGGAGACCTAGTGCTCCTCTATGACAGCAAATTCATTAAGTTTCCAAGAAAGTTCAAGACGCATTGGCTGGGGCCATATCAGATACAGCAAGTCATAGAGGGAGGTGCCATTCAACTCAGCTAGCTGAATGGGGAGCTTCTTCCCACATGGATTAATGGCAGTAGGCTTAATCTCTATAGTGATAGCCACCCCCCTCTCAGCCCTAGCTTAGCCAGTTTATGGTGGTGCAGATGTCCAGTGTAGTTGAAAGGAGGCATCGCACCGGGAACTAGTCTACACCGACATGTATTATTCTAAGTATGAGGAATCGCATCAGGTCGGTTCATTTAAAAAAATAAAATAAAAATAAAAATAAAAATTGTTTTACGCAGGTGATGCGGAGTCGCATCGCGCCAGTGCGATGTTCCCTTGTGCCACGTACTCAGTTTTGCAACCGACAAAGGGCCAGTCAAGTCACCATCTGACAGGTAGTTAATGAGGAAATGACCGGTATATCTTACCGTAGATTTGGCAGCAGTATAATAAATTTTTCCAGATTTGGCAAATCTCCGACGAGACCGGCGCCTGTATACACACGCTTCGAGGGAAATTCGATCGGATTTCCTCATTTATTAAGGATCGGATGACGGGTGTGGTCTTGTCCAGGCATTGATGACGACCGATGGGTTCAGTCTAGATGACCGTTGCATCCAGGATTATCGTATTGGGTATAAAAGCAGAAAGTATTCAATTGGGACGGTTACTTTTGCAGAAAAATCGAGAGCTATAGAGTAAGTTGTTACGAATTCCCTATGAAGAGCTAAGTTTGTTACATAGTGCTGTGATTTTCAAAAGTTGTAGCCAGTGCACGTTCGCCAGTTTTCACTGAGTGGGTTATGTCCGAGGACGAACCTATAGAAAACATTTTGAGAAGGTTTCAACGTCACGGCCTTGCAGGAGCTATGACGACGCCATCTAAGGGTGCTCAGCCAAGTTCGTCACAGCCTAGACAGCAACCACAGACGAGGAGCCAATCTCAGGTCAATGACGAATCCGGTTCAGAGCATGAGGAAGAAGTTCATATCACAACAGACTACATGATACCACGAGTTGAAGGCACACCAGAGGTAAGAATTCCTAAGAATGCTAGGTATACTGTTCCCATACCACCCATTGATTCTCGAGTAAAGGAAAATGGAGATCTAGTAGGATATGCTGCTGTTGTTAAATTTGTAGATTATAACCTAGGAGATGGTAAGACATATCCTCAGTTCAAGCTGGACAACTATCTAAATATTGAGAAGAACCCAAGGACAGGGAGAGATGAATATGTTCCCCTGCCACATGTACAGATTCTTGAGCGGTCAGGTCTACTCAATTTGCTGAGATTACCTCATTTTGGACGGGGTGCAGAGGTTAATGCCGTGGTGCGCATTTTACTTTCTTGTGTACACGGAGGGTACCTCTGGCTAGGCAGCAAGGTCGACCTGAACGTCGATTTGATACATCGTATCACCGGCCTGTCCAAGACGGGTAAACACCCTGATATACAGACAACAGGAAAAACCAAGGACTCCAAGTTACCACAAGCCCTAGTAACTAAGTATCAGCTACAGAGAGGAGGACGGGCTTATGACATTTCAAGCATAACAAATGAGACACTTAGATTCACTGCCAGTATTCTCGTGGGCAGACTGCTAACCAAGGTTCGACCAAAGGAAGTTACAGGATCCGTAATTCACCTTGCCATATAGGTCACAGAGGGGGAACAATTCAATTGGTCTCTATTCTTATTAAATATGCTTCAAGTAGATTGCTTGGCAGCTCAGGATGAAGCAAACCACCCTTTCCATTTCTCGTGGTTGCTTATACTTTGCGCATTTGTCAGATGGAAGGAGCCGCCCCATACCCAGTTTCCGCAGATAGCAGGTGGCGCGCCCAGAGGAGTGCGCTATGCCAGCTTATGGGAGACCAACAGCCCAGCCAAGAAAACAGTCAATACGATGGTATTCCATGACTACTATAAGTTGTTGATGAAGGTCATTCAAGAGACACCACGGCTCAGCACAGAGACTGTGGACATATACGATAATCGGCTTAATTTTATGGCAGACAGCCACTTAATCTATCTGCGACTGAAAAGGACTAAGCGGGATGATTGGGCTCCTAGCTCGTTTAGGATGACAGCACGGGACGTCAAAGGAGTCACAAGAGACTTCGACGACCAATGGAAGCAGGAATATGAAGATACAGCACCACTATCATTAGACACTGCACAGACAGAACCCCAGGACAAGGACAAAGACAAAACATACACCCAGACACAATCTTCAACAGAAGCACCACTACCGGGGGGAAAAGAGGAAAACTTCACAGCAAGTGCCATCAGAGGCATAGATGACAAAGAACAGAGAAGAAGGGCCACCAGAGACACAACAAAAGAAAAAACAGAAAACCTCAAAGCCAGTTCTGAAGACCGCATTGACAGACGATGACTCTGAACTCATCGCAACAAGGACGTGTGACACATTGAAGGACTCACTTGACGCGATGAAGGAGTCACAGGAAAAGAGACAGAGCGCAGTAGAAAAGAAACTTCTAGACTTAAAAATAATTACAGAGAAGATTGCCATGAGGTGCATTCCACCGGTAAAGGCGACCGCTGGAGAAACTTCGACATCGTCGATGTCCCGCGAGGAAAGCTTAGCAAAAGATCGCCTCAATACTGTGTTAATTCCACCAGGGAGTATCTGATTCCCTGTGACAATGAAGGACCCACCAGCTCAGTTTAGACAACCCATCGAGGTTAACCTTGCAGAGTTTCATATTGATCAGTTGTAGATGATCCAGCAGCAGCTAGGCGCAGAGCTCAAGAGTAGAGAGCTCGAGACTTACAAACAGAATACGCAGCTGAAGCAACAGAATGCAACACTTGCTATCAGTGTTCAGAAAAGGGCAGACAAAGTACGAACATATGAGGAAAGAGAGCAATATCTTTCTCAAGTTTTGCAGAGCATTGCATTGGAACTACCCCAATGTAACATTGAGTTCGCCTTACCAATTCCGCAGAAGCTAAGAAGAGTAGCAGACAGAGCAAAGGCTTTGGAAGAAACCGTGGCTAGGATGGACAAAGTAGTGGTCAGGATGAAGGTAGACCACGAAGTGCATATCACTGAGCTTGAGGCTCGCATATGAGACACCTCCCAGGCAGACCAGAAAGCGCGAGTAGAAGCCCTTCGACTCACTTCTGCGCAGATGCAATCTCGCATCGACGAAGAACGGTTAGTACTAACCGATGCGACGGACACATGGGCCGAGTTAGATGAGCCACCGGAGAAAGTAGAAATCTAGCAAAGTATTCAGCAGATAGAGAATACTGCAGCAGTAATGAAAGAAGAAATTAAGGGCTTAGCATCTCTTCAAAAGATGAGGAAGACAAAGGAGATGAACTCCTTGCAGCAGGAAGCACAGCAATTAAGAACAAAGGAGATACACATTAAAGACCTGCTTCAACCATACCAAGAGAAAATTGCAGAGATAGTCAATACGGTTGAACAGAAAATGAAGGAGTTCACTACCACCAGAGAGGAAACTGATGCCACGTATTAGTCAAGCTTTGCTTGACTCGGCACAAGAGCGTGTCGAAGTGATGCAGAAGGAAGTCGCAGGACTTCGAGACAGGTTGCAGAGGACTTCGCAGTAAGCCAAGGCAAAGCTACAGCAGGAGAAGCCCGCTGGACGTGGCTCGAGGATGAGCCACAAGTAAGTGTTAGGGGACTGTTGGAGGAGGGTCCCGCAGCTACAGAAGAAGCTGCTAGTTTAGCGGAGAGATAAGTTTTGGCGGAAAGAAGATAAGACAGAGCTACGACGCCGTAGCACGTTTCCACCTGTAGAGTAGAGCCGGAAACCATGACTTTTAAGATAGAGAAGTAAAGAAAGGCAACGGTACTTGAGCGGCCGAGAAGAGAGAGCTCACCCACTGCATTGAAGGCAGCGAAGGAAGACAGGAGGGCTCAGCGACCCTCATAAAGGAGAAGGAGCAACGAGGCTGAAGCATTGAAGGCGAAGGACAGAAAAGTGAAGCGGTGCACAGTACCCATGATCAGTGCCGGGAAGCATGGAAGACTGCAGAGAGCTGTGGTGTGACGGAAAGCGGCTACCTCAAGTACAGATATGGCTGACTGTCACTTGTTAGGGTTTGGGTTACTGTTGGGACAGGCCCATAGTGTTGTAATGGCAAGACCTTCGGGTTGCCTATAAAGGGATATATTTTGTATTGTAAAAGGTTGGCATTTTGGGCATTTTAGGCCATCCAGCTAGTCGGATAACATATAGTTAGCCATTGAGTCTGTTAGCTCACAGTTATCTCGTATTGTAATAGAGTTGAGCTCTGGTTCTGTTATTAGCGGTAGCAATCTTACTGTAACCAGTAGCTGGCTTATAGAGTATGCATGTAATGATCCGCAGGGATCGACAGAGAGGGAAGAGTATATTGTAGGAGAGCAATATAGAGAGGAAAAGAGATCTAAGAGAGAATATCTCGAGCTGCATATGCGGTGCAGCAGAACTATGTTTTACCTTCCCCTGAGCTATAATAAAAACACAGTTCTGTGGACGTAACTTCCATCCTGGAGGTGAACCATGTTAAAATCAAGTGTTATGTGATTGGTTTATGTGTTATGTTTACTTATGCATTTCTCAGTCATTTCAGGGACTTTGTCTACAGTTTAATGAATGAAGGTGTTAATCAGTTCACAGTAACATAGAAGGATAAATATAAGTCAAAGTCTTTGGCATGTTGTATGTGGTTCATTTATGCTTTGCGTGAAACAGTCACCAGTCGTAGGATTGAATAGCCTTGTATGTTAAGTCTTGCACATCGACACGAGCAACGCTAAGTGCACTAAGCCGCGGAGGTAGGATATCACAGAGAGGTGATACTGCATCGACAGAGGAGCTGCACTGCGCGATACCACAGGTTAAGGACTTAGCATTGGGCAGGAGCTGCGTGTCGCACGCTGCACAGCGACGCGGTAAGGTTGGAGATATCGCGAGTCAGGGAAAGTGTGCGACGTAGAAAATGACCGCACGACGGTATAAAGGAATATCCCGTGGCTAGAAGAGCTGTGAGACGAGGAGATCGTACGACGCGAGTAGAAGATCACGCGAAGCGCAGAGAAAGAGACCTCGCAGCTAGGGGAACTGCGAGCCGCAAGTAGGATCGCCACAGAACTTGGTCCAAGACACTTGAGTCCTTTTCCAACCCATTAGAATCACTTCGGGTGAGACTTCAGGCCGCTTTACGGTCTGTCGCCGAAAGGGCCGGTGAGCTAGGGGTGTTGTTGGTTGATTATAGTAAACCCGGGTGTGCCCCTCACAGCCAACACTCCCCCATGTAAGAAGCTTCCACTATGCAGCCAGGCGCCGTGGAAGGCTAGTCTCAGTAATGGATTTTTGTCAGTCTCTCTCTTACAATTTTTTTTTTAATGTCTTAATATGTGCGGTGAACATGTTAGAATATACACGGTAAAAGGAAATAGTATAGGTTTTGGACACTTTTACTTTTTGGACATTTTAAAGAGTTGTTGAAGGCTTGCAACACTTTGAATATTGTATGCCCGAATCTCCTTTCAGTATTGTTGTGGATGACATGTATGTGATCTTTACTTCATGTTTATATATAAATATACTTTTCTCGTTTCTGTTAAAAAAGAAGAAGAATTTGACTTAATAGAATAAGATGAACCCGAAGAAGAATAACCTCCTACTTTAGTTACAAGGACATTGTCTCAGGAGAGAAGGAAACCATAAAGGTATTCCCAATTTATTTACATTCTTGTTTTGCTTTAACGATTATTTATGATGATCCTAGAATTTCAAGGAAGCATTGGATTCATAGGCTAGCAAAATCTAGAAAAAGGATGCGGTTGAAGAAATGGATTCCTTGGATAAAAATGAAGTTGGGGATTGAGTTGAGTTTCCATCTAGAGGAAAAACTATTGGTAGTAAAAGGTTGTTTGAAAATAAGTCTATTGCAAAAGGTAAAGTGGGTAAGTACAAATCCTACTTAGTATCAATGGGATATTCCTAGATAGAGGGAATTCATTTTGGTTAAATATTTTCTCCCATTGATAAATTATCTTATATTATATTCTTTCTGTCCATTGTTGTTGTTTTTAATATTGAAATAGAGCAGTTTGATGTGAAGACAACATTCAAACACGGGGATCCTGAATAAGAAATATATATGAGACAATGATAAGGTTTTACAATGAAGGGAATAGAACAGTTGGTTTGTAAGCTAAAGAAGTCCCTTTATGATCTAAATAAATATACTAGGATGTGGCACCAAAATTTCGACACATACATCCCTAGATTGGGTTTTGTGAGAGGCAAGGATGATAAATGAGTATATTGCAAGCAAGTTGGTGATCACTTCATTAATACAATATTGCATGCCGATGACATGTTGTTGATTGGAAAAAACATGGATGTCATCAAGGAGGTGAAATTGCAACTATCCTCAAAGTTTTCCTTGAAGGATCTTGGTGTTGCCGACTTCATACCGTGGATAGAGATTAAAAGAGATCGTGCAAACATGAAAATCTTGTAAAATAAGAGAAAATATGTTTAAATGATATCATAGAGGTTTTATATTCACAAATATAAATTGATAAATGTCTTGATTCCTATAGGCATGAAGCTATCTTCATATTAGTGTCTTAAGACATATGAAGAGGAAGAAGGCATGTCATGAGTTGTCTATGCTAGTGTTTTTGGTAATTTGATGTATGCAATGGTATATATTAGATTGCACAATTCCCATGTAGTGGTAGTTTTGAGCATATATATGTAAAAAGTAGGAAAGGAGCATTGCCCAACTATAAAGAGGGTCTTTAGATTTTTGTGTGGCACTATAGATTATGCAATTTTCTACCAAGGAAGATTTGGACTAGACAGAGTGATATATGTTTAGGGACTTGTTGATGCTAACTAGGCTGGATATCTTGATTGCAAAAGATGTACAAGTGGTTATGCGTTTAACTTACTTGGTGGAACTATTAGTTGGATGAGCAATATATAGGTTGTATGTGCACTCTCAACTACGAAAATTAAATACATGGAAACCACCCATGCAGGTAAAGAAGTTGTATGGTTGCAATGATTGTGTTAATGTATTGGGCTTGTATATAAAGTTGTAAGGTTGGATTGAGACATTCAGAGTGCAATCATTATGGAGAAGAGCGATTCTTATCATTCTAAAATGAAGCACATTGATGTGTAATACCACTTTGTGAGAGATATGATTGAAGACAAGAAGGTGTTGATAGTGAAGGTTTACACCTTGAAGAATGTTGCAGACTCATTCATAAAGTATTTCAGTATTGAGAAGTTCACTAGGTGTAGATAATTTATGGGCATTGTTTCCTTGAAATTGTGACATAACCAGAGCATGGACGAATGTTTTGTAATGAAAATAATGTTAGGTATGCGTTATATTCTTTACATATGGGTTATGCATCCTACAATGTGGGTGTTTAGCACAACGCCCCTATTTTTTTTTGGGGGGGGGTATTTTTTAGGGAAAATGTATAATTTAATCTTGATAAAGGAATTAAGGTTTTAATCTAAACTAGGTTAATGGATTAGTGTTTTTTATGATGTAGAATACACAAATATTATATTTTTTTGTGGGTGAGAAAATACAATGAGAAAGAGAGAAGTGCAGATCTAAGTTTTGTTGGTTAAGGGATTCCATGGTAAATATATGTGTATGGTGTGTGCACCATTTTTTTTCTTAGTAATATGTACCCATTGTTTCATTCCATAGGTTTGAAACTTACAAGGGGGTCATAAAAACGGATTTTGAAGTTGCAGGAGAAGGAGTTGGGAAAGCCTGTGTAGAATTTGCAGATAGGGACAATGTGAGCAATACCGATAAGAATAAGGAGGAGGGAGAATGTGGAGATCTAATTGGGACAAGGTAGGGGCATAAAAAAAGAAAAAGAAACCGTGTAAAGGTTAAGAGCGTGACATTTAAGCTGGTTTTAGGGGATAATATCAAGTTGTGTGAAGTGGTGCATATATCAACTCTGGTATCTTTGGGTGGTTTCCTAGTGTTTGTTGTGGAGCCTGATCTTCCTAATTCAGAGATGTTATTTCATCCATGTTTGGATCCGAGTACTTGACAGGGGGGGTGTGGGGGGGATTTACACCCCACTATAGTCGTCATGGGGTACAGGGGCAACACCCCCATAATGAAAATGTAGGAAAAATTGCCTGGTAAAATGTTGTAATTTCAGAGTCATTACTTGGTCAATAATGGGTGATTTACGGGCCCATGGTATTTGGGAAACCCATGGTATTTCCCATGGTATTCCCTTTTTAAAAGGAAGGCATTGTAATACGAATGGGTATTGTATCATATTGTAGCATTGTAAACAATCTTTGTGATTGTGTGAAGAGGAAGTGCAGTAGGGTTGTTGTAGGTTGTATCCCTTCATTTTGATGGATGGTATATTAATAAATTACTGGAAATTTCTATGTCGACATAGCCCATATTGGGTGAACCACGTGATATCCGTGTCTCTCTTGTAATGTATTTAGTATTTGCATCTTGTTTAATAATTTAATTGTATAATTGTTATTGCTCTTCGAATATGTTTTTCTAACACCTATGGCAAAGGATGGCAAATGAAAATATTAAAAAAAAAGATGAAGTAGGAGTGGGTGCCAATGTTAGGTTACACACCTCAATTGATCATCTTGGGTCAGGGATGGATGGGCCTTATTTTCAAAACTAAGAAGGATGTGAACAATATTATGAAAGAGGTATGGAGATGGGGAGGAATAATTATGTTTCTAAAGCATTAGACCCCAATGTTTGATGCTCAATCATAAATACTAGAAGTGATGCCTTTATGGGTTTTATTACCTACGCTTCATATATAGTTATAGTCTTATGATGCCTGTCAAGCAATTGGAAATGAGCTAAGGCGGTACTTTATGAAGTATATATATCATTCACATAATCAATGGTCATGAGAGTGGCTACAATTATAATTGGTGTAGACATAAGGGAGGGATTGGTAGAGTAATTGATTCTGCAAAGAGGTAATGTTCATTTTACTCAGCTAATTGATTACTATGGAGTCCCTTTTAAATGTGCTCATTATCATGCATATGGTCGCATGGTGATGGACTACACAATTCCTTTCAAGCAAAGCTATTGGAAAAATAAAAAAAACATAGTGATAAGGATGACAACCATATGCAACCAATGGTGGGGGGGATGAAGGATATTGTTGAGAATGAGCCACATGACCTTATTTCAAAGGAGAGTGTGAAGGGTTTAATGATAAAATAATATATTGTCGAGGAAGGGATAATTAGGAAGGACTATCCGATGATCAAGGAAGATGATGCATAGGTGGGGGATATGAAGGTGAATAGACTGGAAGAGGGTAAAATTGCTTCATGAGATAAAGGTATGCATTTGCAATACCTATTCCCTTTGTGCGATTGTTCTTTAGTTGACGTGGTTGGAGAGGGGGGGGACTGTATAAAATTGTAGTTGGGATGGTTTTTGGGGTTCTTCGGGTGGCCTTATAGAGGGATTTAACCTAAGGATGGAGACTCATCCTGTATGTAGTATATGTTACGATTAGGACTGGTATCCTCATGGAAAGCACACGAGAATATTTAGGAGATGAGGACTAAGTAGTACTTATAAGAGGAAGGGTTTAATTTAAGGGAGGGTCCATGATATGATTTCAGGCCCCAAAAGGGTGGTACCCTGGACCCAAAATGAGGTTTTGTAATGGGATTGGTCTAAATAGAGGGTAGGGGGGAAATGGGGGGCATTAAAGGTTGAAGCTCTCAAATTTCTATGGCCAGGGAGATATCAAACCCATAGATTCAGTCAAGGAAACAATTATCTATTGCAAGGTCTATTAGAGTGAATAAATCCTAGTTGAAGGTGATCCAATGATAGTTTTATCCCTTAATTATAAAGGGATGGGCCACCCATCAAAGATGATAGTCTTAAAATGTTGGTTGAGGCCCAAAAAGTGGACATTTTGTTATTCCAAGAAGTAATGGTGGAAGTGTATAAAAGTTCTATGAACTAAAAAAAGACAGTTGTTAGGTGGGATTTCATTTTTCTAATTCTAAAGGTAGATTGAGTGGTTTAAACTTTGGTTTGAAATCCCACTCTCTTAGATGCACTAACTTATGGGTATTTGATTCAAGTTTATGTATGTGCCTTTATTGTTTTGGAGTTCTCAACAATAAATTTGTATGGACCCTATTTAGAAAGAATTTCTTTTTGGGAAAACAAAGGCTTAAGTAGCTAGATGTGGAATATGTTGTTAGATTTTTATCGTTTAATCAATATGATATAGGATCTTATTTGAGACAATAACATGCACAACAATAATCACAAGAGACAAGAGACACAAATATTTTTCCTCGATGAAACTATAAAGGAGAAAACCCCGCAACTTCCTTAGAGATAGAATGAGCACCAATAGAAAAAGTAAAACCCAAAAGTACAATGATGATCTCCGATAGTTTTTCTCTCTCTCACTTGTGCAAGCTACTCCTCTCTCACTCATGCGCTATTGATGAGTGAGTGTGTGTGTCAAATAGAGAGTCTCACTCTCTATTTATACTTAATTTCCACTTGACATTTACCCTATAGGGCCAACTTCTCTAGGAGAGTCTAATAACCCTAATATATCTCAAAAGTGGGGTCTAATGCCCTGACTTACAATGGAGGGTTAAACTCAATGAATTTACATGACATAATTATATTAATGACTCTCCCAATCAGAGGAACAAACATCTCCGTTGGGGTATATATACAATATAAAATATACAAGTGAATACATTGCGAAGTTACAAATACATCAACACTCCCTCTTAACTAGGAAGGTATTCTCTTGACACAGTTCATCAGCAAAAGTCTTCATCATTGGATCATCATTGTCGCTGCTGCTACTATCTCGAGCAAATGGTGTTATCTATCAAATCTATTTGTCATAGGAAGTTCTACAAATCCAACCCCTTTTCATGCTGGTTGTAGGCCTAGCCTCCATGTAGGTCTTCATCATCTCTATGAGAAATCCATCAAGTAGGTACATCCCATGACTTATTATATGCCTCTTTCAAAACCTGCAAGATCTCCCAGGACTGATTACATGCCACTGTAAAACTTGAAGGAGCATCCCAGGACTGATTACATGCCTTGCAACATCTGTGTACCCTACTATTACCTCATCATATTCAGATCATATGATTATCACACGGAGCATAGCCCATATACACATAACACAACACTTTGATCAACAACCATGGGAGGAACAACTTTCCACCATGTCGAAAAGGCTCAACACTTACATCAATGACCATGGGATTTCCAGCCTACCACCATGTTGGAAAGGCTCTCAGAACTTACATCAATGACCATGGGAGGCCCATCCTGCCACCATGTCGAAAAGGATCAGCACTTACATCAATGACCATGGGAGGCCCAGCCTGCCACCATGTCGAAAAGGCTCTCAACACTTACATCAACGACCATGGGAGGCCCAACCTGCCACCATGTCGGAAAGGATCTCATCACTTACATCAATGACCATGGGAGGCCCAACTTGCCACCATGTCAGAAAGGCTCTCAACACTTATATCAATGACCATGGGATGCCTAACCTACCACCATGTCATAAAGGCTCATGTGTATTTGCGTCTTTCGGACTCATTACTTCCCCTTGGAGGGAAACTCGATCTGAAGAACACCAAGCTTCTCTCTAAATAACTCAAAGTTCACTCTAGCTAACAGCTTGGTCAATACATCACCTATTTTCTCGTTCATCACAACATACTAGAGCTTCACTGCTCCTCTCTGCACCATATCCCTGATATAGTGATACTTGATCTCGATATGCTTCTACTTGTCATGGAACATCGGGTTCTCTGACAACTTCACACAACTCTGGTTGTCGCAATATATACAAGTATCATCCAAATGGAGATCAAACAAATCAGATAGTAGCTTCCTCATCCACACTGCCACACAACTAGCCAAACAAGAGGTGGCACGCTCTACTTCGACTGTACTCAATGCCATGCATGATTGCTTCCTACTAAACCAACAGATCACAACTGATCCCATACTGAAGCAACACCCCGAAGTGCTCTTCATATCAGTGGCAGTGTTTGCCTAATTCGAATCCACATTACCCTCCTAGTTAATCTTCTGATTCGCCTCATACTTGAGCCCATAATCAATTGTACCCTTTAGGTACCTCAGAATATGCTTTACATCAATCAGGTGAACATTTCTCGGATCTGTCAGGAACTGGCTCAATGTGTTCACAACAAAGCAAATATATGGTCTCGTATTCATCATGTACATCAAGGATCCAATCATCTGACAATACATCATGGCATCAACTGATTCTCATGAAGCATCACTCAATAAATTCAGGTTCGATGCCATTGGTGTGGCCATGGAATTGTAGTCCATCATCCCAAACCTCTTCAGGATCTCTACTGCATACTTCCCTTGTCAAAGGGAGATTCCATCCGCACTCTACCACATGTCCATGCCTAGAAAGTAGTGCATTATCCCCAAGTTGTTCATTTCGAACTCGGTAGCAAGCTTCCTCTTCGTGTCATCAATCAACCCATCCTCACATGTCACAAACATGTCATCTACATACAGTAGGAGTATCATTGGGTTCCCTTCCTCAACCTTGTAGTGAAGGTTGGACTCCGCTTTACTCTTGGTAAAGCCCAAACTAGTCAGGAAGCTATTAATCCTATTGTACCATGTCCTAGGTGCCTGTTTCAAACTGTACAAGTCCTTCTTCAATTTGCACACATAAGTCTCCCTATCATGTGTATGAAATCCAAGTGGCTGCTCCACATACACTTCCTCTTCCACTACACCATTCAAGAATGTGGTCTTGACATCCATCTGGTGTATCTTCCATTTCATCACTTCATCCAGAGCAAGTACTGATCTGATTAAAGTGTATCTGGCTACAAGTGCAAAAGTTTCTTCATAATCTATCCCTTCCTTATGGGAGAAGTTAGGTTCCACAAATCTCGATTTATATTTCTCTATGCTGCCGTCTGCAACATGATTGATCTTGTAGATCCACTTGGAAGTCACAATAGACTTTCCTTCTGGTATCGGGACCACATCCTAGACATCATTCTTCATGATCTACTGGTACTCCTCGATCATAACATCCTTCCATTCTTTCTTTTCTTTCGCTTCTTCATAGTTGGAAGGTTCTTTATCAATGATGTCACATAGCAGGGCTACATAACTGGAGTATGGCCTAGGTCTCTTCCTTTCTCTGTGTATTCCTTTTGGAGCACCATATCTTTCTGCACCTAGGATAACCTCTCGTACCCATGCTAGTTTCCTCTTGTAAGAATTATTCTCACAGGGTGGATCTATAGGTTCTTGAGGTTCTTCCATTTCTCGATCTTCTTCTGGAGTTGCTTCATTCATTTTTGTATCTCAGATCCTGGGTACTTCTGTTTCTTCAAGGTCTTCAACAAGTTTCTTTATGGATTTGTTGTAAGCTTAGTCTTTGTCAAATGTTACGTCCCTGCTGATGTCAATATTCTTGAATACTGGGAAATATATTCTGTAAGCCTTCGAGCTTTCACTATATCCCACAAATATACCCTTCTTTCTTGAAGGATCTAACTTCATCCTCTTTTATTTCGGAATGTGTATGTACACCAGGAAACCAAATATTATGAGATGGTTGACTTCTGGTTTCTTTCCATAGAAGGCTTCTTCTGGTGTCTAGTTCTCAAGTACTGTATGTGGAGTATGATTTTGTACATACACAACTATCCTAGCAGCTTTTGCCCATGTATGGATAGGAAGATCCTGATCATGAAGCATTGCCTTTGCTGCTTCCATAATCGTTCCATTCTTCCTTTATGCAACTCCATTATGTTGTGGATTATATGGAGTGGTTAACTCCCTCTTAATCCACGACTCTGCATAATTCCTTGAATTCATCTGATGTGAATTCTTTGCCATTGTTTGATTGAAAGGTATTGATTTTCTTCTCTGTGTGGTTCTCGATCAAGGCTTTGAATTCCCTGAACTTACTGAATACTTCATCCTTGATTTTCAATAAATATATCCATGTCTTCATAGAAAAATAATCAATGAAAGAAAAATAATATACATATCCACTTAATGAATTGGATGACATCAGATCGCATACATTGGAGTGGATAATTTACAAGATTCCTTTTGCCTTGTTCTCACTACTTGGAAATGTCTTCTTTTTGTTCTTTCCCTTCACACATCTTTCACAAATGCCTTCATGCTTTTCCTGGATTTCTGGAAGACCTTCAACAACTTTTCTTGCAAGTGGTAGTGCCCTATAGTGCACATGTGCAAGCCTTTTATGCCAAAGTTCACTTGGCTCTACTAAGTCATGAACCAAAGCTTGTTTTGTTTGGCCCTTTAATTTGTATAAGCCTTCCTCTTGCTCTCCAATCACTACTACATAATTTATGGTCTTTCCCTTTGGCCACATAAGAACTTGGCCATCTACAAATGAAACCCTGATGCCTTTTGCATCCAATGCATATATGGAGAGAGGATTCTTCTTTAGTTATGGTACAAATAATACATCTTTCATCTTCATAGACTTTCCAGAGTCTAGCTTATAGGAGGCTTCACCACTTCCTTTTATATGATACTGATAGTCATCCCCAAGTTTTACTTTGTGGGGTGACTCATGTTCGGATAGGTTCACAAAGGATTTTTAAAATTCTGTCATATGCTTGGAAGCCCCACTATCTATGAGCCAATCATTGCTTCCATGTGTAACAGTTTCCGTGAGGGCAGAAATCAAAACATACTCTTCATCGCTTGAAGAATCTTCACTTTATTCTTTGAATCTCTTCCTGGGAGGTTCATCATCCTCTGTAGTGTGAGCATGATGTCTTCTTTTGTTTTCCTTCTTCTTGTGAGAGCCACCTTTATTTCTAGGACAATCTTTGGCCAAGTGTCCTTTGTCATCACATGTATAGCATCTGACATTCGATAGATTTCTGCTAGATCTTCTAGGATTATCTTTTTGATTTTGGTGTGGATGCTTACCTTTCTTGAGATGATAGTGCTCTCTTTTGATTTTCTTGGTGTTGGGGCGCGCACCCTAACAGTCCTTAAGGTGGGTAACTTCGCAGGGATATGGGAGTTTGTAAGCGGAGTTACGACTCAAAATAGTCTTAGGGGTGTCAGGGTTGAGTTAAAGTCCTCTTTTTGAAATAAACCCATGGTTTAAGTCCAGGGTTTAGGGTTTGGGGTGCCCATGGTTTAAGCCCATGGTTTTGTAATAAGTGCACTATAAATAAGCACTCTTGTAAAGAAGTCAGTTTAGGCTTTTGATGTAAGATGAATTGATGCGAAGCTAAGGCTTGTTTTGTAAGAAGGTTAAGTCCCAGCTGTGTGCGTGGATGACCTCTGTAGCTGTGTGCGCAGAGGGTTTTGGGTGATAAAGGAAATCTGCAACTGTGTGCGTAGAGGCCTGCAGCTGTGTGCGCGGCTTTAAGGACTTGAAGGGATCTGCAGCTGAGTGCGCAGATCAGAACTGTGGTTTTTGTAAAGAGTTGAATAAAACACAGTTCTGTGGACGTAACCCCTAATCTGGGGGTGAACCACGTTATATCATGTGTTGTGGTTTTTGTTGTGTTGTTGTTATGTTCTTTTATGCATTGATAAATATATAACTGATAAGTAAGATCACTGCTAAATAATAACTTCGCTGGAATTCCTGGTAAAGGGTTAAGTAAGGCACTGTTTGTTTATCTAACCGCGAAGCTAAATAAGTAACTATTAAAGCTCTGCATTTTATGATTATAATTGTTAGAAGCTAAGGTACAGTAATATCCCTCTTCTCCTTGCAGAAACCTGATTCTGCGGCACCCCATAGCTGTTTCGGGTGAGACTGCAACCTGTTCGCAGGTTGTTGCCGAAAGGGCCAACACTGTGGGTCTTTTGTTGGTGCGAAGTTAATGGTATAAAGCCCGGGTCTGCCCTATAGCCCAACAAATTGGTTCCGTTGCCGGTTGAACTCAGTATCTGCTCAAGAGGGGTTTACGTCGTACCTCGAGGGCTATGTTCTGGAGACCCTCTGTGAAGGAAATCGGTGATTGGCTTGACGAGACTTATCTGAAATTCGCTGAGCAAGAGAACAAAGATCCGCGTCGTAGTGCAAACGAATTTTTACAAAGGTATGTTTTCTGTGATGTTTATGAAATTTTCTTTAGTAGTATCCACATAGAGTTGCACCAGTGGTTATCCAGGTTAACAGAGAGAAGGACGAACTTCTAAGAACGTCAGTTTCTTGATTGGCCCCCGCAAGAATTAATATACTGAAAATGGTGAACAACGAGATATCCCGCGTTGTTGATTTCTGGACAACGCGAACCCTTGAAGCATTTGTGACGGAGTTCGCCATCGACACGAGTACTTCCTTTAGTGAAGCCGAGCGACAGTTTTTCAAAGGACCAAGGGGTAAGTTTTTGAATTCATTTAGTTCGAGAATTAAAATACTATTAGCTAAAAAAGGTATATTGCTCATTGAATCAGAGTGTTAGATTTAGCATTACTAACCTATGTTTGCAAGTGAAAATACCTTCGACGAGCAAAGTGGTTTGCTGCGAAGTGGCAAAAGGTACAAGAGAGATTTTGGATCCTATTCCTAGGGTTAGCATACCGAGTATTTACCTGTCAATCCCGCAGATTCAGAACCCGAAGAAACCCCTTCTGTTGGAAACCCCCCGGTAACCCCGCAGCGCAGACCTGTTATCCCTGAGAACCCGTCGTAGTCTGAAAGTAACCCTAGCTCAAGTATTCCTGTCACAGGTCAGTCTACCCCAGTAAGTTCCCCCCCACCTACTTCCAGTCCCCCTCCAACCCCCCCTAGATCCACTATGGCCCACATGCATGATGATATTAAGCTCCCTGTTTTCAAAGGAACTGGATCAGAGGATCCAGAACAGTTCTAGTTTTTATGGAAAGCAGTGTGGACTGCTAAGACCATTACGGATCAAGATACAAAAAGAGCGCAGCTGGTTACTTCTTTCAGAGACCGCTCCCTGACCTGGTTCATGAAGTTTTCCAGCACTCAGAACCATGTCTTGGCTGATATAAAAGCAGCAATGATAAAGGAATTTAAGAAGCCGAAATCAGAGTCGCAGTGTATCACTGAATTGAAAGAGATTCAGTAGAGGCGCGACGAATCAGTGTGGGACTTTGATCAAAGGTTCAAAGTTCTGCTAGACCAAGTCAGTTTCACCATTGGACCTGCGTAGCACAAGGAATGGTTCATTGCAGCGTTGCTACCGCATATCAGAACTCCACTCATGCAACAGAAGGTTGCTGACCAGCAGGAGGCTCTGGAAATCGCGATGAAGCTTGAAACCGCTCCTGTCAAAGACAATTCTGGTATCGCTCAAATCCAAGCACAGTTGGTAGCGATGGATCTGGAGCTTCACGATATGAATAAAGGAAAAACCGGTCGCGAAGAGGTTTGGTGCACACAATGTCGGACAGAAGGTCACGACAAGGAACAGTGTCCTATGGTAAGAAATTACCTGAATACTGGTGTGTCAAACCTGTTCAACCCTACTGTTCTATATTGTGAGATCTGTCGGACAACTGGCCAGCATCGACCTGAGAATTGCTATCTGCTACAGAGGTATGTGCAAGTCCCCAAGAATCCCTACTGTAAGTCCGTAGGACATAATGAAGATGAGTGTCGTAGTTATGACCTCATGAGAGAGTGCACCTATGACGCCTATCGGGTACAAAATGAGGGATAGAGCAATGATGGCTATGGCTACAGCGGTGGTGCATTAGGTAGAGGTGCTTTTGGAGGTTGTGGTCGAGGTGGTATGGCCGGAAGAGGTCAAGGCCAGGTTGTGTGTTACAACTGTAACCAGGCCGGGCATCTAGCGAGAGATTGTCGGAACCCAACTACGACATGTCGGTATTGCCGAGCAGTAGATCATGTGATCGAGCAGTGCCCACAGTTGATAGCTAAGATTCAGGAAAGAAACAGTGCCCCTAATTAGAATATTCAGATGATTTCCGTCGAGCAAAGACCTGCCCCAGCCATTAATGTTGTTACCCGGAGTGGCGCTATGATGGAAGTACAGAATAAGGAGCAACAGCCTGACGAGGCTTTGGTTCGTAAGGCCCCAGTGAAAGTCCCAGCCTTTGATATCGAAAGAGAAAAATAGACATTCATGGAAGCCAAGAGAGATTTTGCTGCTCCTAGCACATCCGCAGCACCTGCGCAACAACATCAGCAGCAGTCGCAGATGCAAGAAGCATCGATAGACAAAGTAAGTACACTGTCCTCCTTTTTACAGAGTTGTCTGAAGCTCTTAAGAAATCAGAATGCTTTAAGTGATTTGCAGAAAGTTATTGCTTCCTGCGAATCTCAGCAAAGTCCTGGTCAGGCAAAAGATGTTAATAGAGTCAGGAGAACTGGCAGGGAAATGAGATTGAGTGCTCAGATAGGAGAGTATGATATGACTGATGTTATCTTGGACCTAGGCTCAGAGGTAAATGTCTTAACTAAGCAAACCTGGGAACAAATGGGAAAACCTACCCTTGATTGGTCCCCTATACAGTTGAGATTAGCCAATCAGCAGAAGATTGTGCCCCTAGGACGATTCCCTAATGTCCCAGTAGATATTGATGGCGTCTGTACTGTAGTAGACTTCGAAGTTATTGAGCTCATTGACGACAACAACCCCTATCCAACATTGCTAGGTATTACGTGGGCATTAGACAATGATGCAGTCATTAACCTTAAGAAGAGACAGATGAATTTCGAAGGGAAAGGACTGAGAGTCATAGTCCCATTGGATCCTTCTCAAGGAGAGAGATACACAGAGCCAGTAAGAGATGAAGACCAGGATGTTTTGGACCACATCTATAATATCATTGCTAAGGAAGAAGATTATGTTGATCCTACTGCCGAAGGTATCATGGATTGGCAGTGTGACAGATCTTGCATGACGGATTCAGACGATGGGTTAGAAAACTGACAGAACAGACTTTATGAGCTGCATGGACATAGATGTGCAAGAATTACCAAGTCTCTTAGATGGCTTGGCTCACAGACACGAACCTTACCTGTTTTTGATGGTTCGACAGACCCAGAACAATTTATTGTGCAATTCTCAGAACAGGTACCAGACTCACAAAAAATGGAGACTCTGGATTCAGCATTTAGAGCCACATCATCTAGATGGTGGAATGGTCACAAAAGTTCATTCATAGTTAGGAAGCGTGCCAGAAGTCCCTTTACCTAAGATTCAGGGACCAACCTCAGGAAGTACGAAGCAAGTTTAATGTTCAGGCTAGTCCTCAGGGACATTTGGAGCAATGCTACGAGGCATGGAAGCATGTACCTCATGAAGAATGGGTACATAGGTTTGTGCATACTCTGGAACCAATAGCAAAGAACTGGTACGCGGAGGTCGAGCTTCGCCACGGTACTGTAAGTTGGGATTGTCTTGTTGATAGTTTTGTGTGATGACATTTTCTATTAATGAGGTTTCTCCTGCTTTGGAAGCAGCTGTTAGGTTGATCCATACTAAAGTATTTGATGATCAAGAAATAGCAGAATACCAACCTGATTGGAAGGCACAGGAAGCTAATGCAGTAGAATGTTATAACCTCGCAATTGACGAGGATGACAATCCACGCAACATTAACATTCCTGAGTCAGAAGGACACTACGAGGTACGTGGACCAGCAGTTGAGGCACTTGAAGTGACTCAACCCCTGAAGACACGGACCGTAAACATTGGGTCAGAAGAAAACCCTAAGTATGCTACCATTGGAGATTATTGGGATGACGAAATGGTAAGCAAGGTGACCCAACTTCTCCATGAATATTAGGATCTATTTTCGACGAAGTTCTCAGAGATGAAAGGTATCCTTGGTGATATAGGAGTGATAAATATCCCTTTGAAACCTGATGCGAAGCCAGTGAAACAACGCCCTTATAGGCTGAACCCTAAGTACAAGGAAAAAGTCCGAATGGAGTTGGATAAGATGCTTGCTGCAGGAATCATTGAGCTTGTTGAAGAGTCCGAGTGGGTTAGCCGTATGGTGGTGCAATAAAAGAAGACTAAGGGAGAAATTAGAATCTGTGTCGATCTGAGGAAGCTGAATGATGCCTGTTTGCATGATCCTTTCCCCACTCCCTTTACAGATGAAGTTCTAGACAATGTTGGAGGTCAAGAAGTGTACTCTTTTACTGATGGATTTTCAGGCTACCATCAGATTCAAATTGCTCCAGAAGATCGACATAAGACAACCTTCGCTACAGAAATGGGATCCTTCTAGTATACAGTTATGCCCTTTGGATTGAAGAATGCACCTGCCATGTTTTCTAGAGTAGTCATCTCTGCTTTTAAGGAATTCATACATAAAATCTTAGAAGTTTATTTTGATGATTGGACTATCTTCAGGTTATTAAAATACCACATAGCTAGTTTAAGACTTATGTTGGACAAATGTAGACAGCATCAGATTTCCTTGAACTTGAAAAAGTGTATCTTCTGTGCCCCTTTTGGAATTCTACTAGGTCACATTGTTTGTAAGCAAGGATTGATGATGGATCCTGCGAAGATAGCCATTATTGTGAACCTGCCACCTCCGAAGTCTGTTAAACAACTACGCACTACGCTTGGTCATACTGGTTATTACAGGAAATTCATTAAAGGATATGCTCAGATAACAACCCCTATGGAAAAGCAGTTGAAGAAAGATATTAGGTTTGAATGGACACCTGAGTGTCAAGCAAGCTTGGATATTTTGAAGGAAAAGATGGTAACTGCCCCTATATTAGTATTCCCTGATTGGAATAAGGAGTTTCATGTGCATGTCGATGCATCCTCTATTGATCTGGGAATAGTATTGTCTCAGTCAGGTGAAGGTAATATCGATCACCCTATTTCTTTTGCAAGTAGAAAACTGTCCACAGCAGAAAAAAATTATACTACTACAGAACGAGAAGGGTTAGTTATGGTTCATGCATTACAGAAGTTTCGACATTATCTATTAGGATCTCATTTTAAGATGTTCACTGATCACTCTGCTTTGAAGTATTTGGTTAACAAGCCTGTGCTAGGTGGAAGGATACGCAGATGGTTGATTCTGTTTCAGGAATATGACTTTGAGATCATAGTCAAAACTGGAAGACTTAACCTAGGTCCTGACCACTTGTCGAGGCTCGAGTCAGGAGAAGAGCCCATTAGTTTGGACGAAGGTCTTCCTTATGCTCAGTTGTTTTCCATCCAAATGGTTGATGACTATTTCCAGGATATTGTTCAGTATTTGTCTACAGGTTTTGCACCCGTCGAAATGACAATGAAACAGAAGAAACAACTGGTGGTTAGAGCAGCCGACTTTACCTTAATAGCAGGACAACTATATAAGATGGGACCAGATGAAATACTGCGCAAATGCGTCCTGGATCATGAAAAGCCATTAATTTTGGCTGAGGCACACTCTGGCGCAACAGGAGGTCATTACGCAGGAAAAGCTACAGCACAGAAGATTCTGACAGCCGGATTATGGTGGCCCACAATTCATAAGGATGCAAGAGAATATTGCCACAGCTGCGATATTTGTCAAAGGACATGCAAACCATCCAAGAGGGATGAGATGCCTCTAGTTCCGCAGCTAACTTTACAACCCTTTGATAAATGGGCTACTGATTTTGTTGGACCTATCAATCCCCTTGCAAAGAAATCCAGAGCAAGATACATTATTACAGCAACTGACTACCTTACTCGTTGGGCCAAAGCTCAACCAGTCAAGATCTGTAATGCTACTACAGTCACGAAGTTTATCTTCGATAACATCTTGTCAAGATTTGGGTGTCCAAGAATTCTTATGAGCGATCAAGGATCACATTTCTTAAATAAGACTATTGAAGTATTGACTGAAGAATTTCAAGTCTATCATCAGAAGAGTACTGCCTATCATCCTCAAGCAAATGGAACTGTCGAAGCCTTTAACAAGATCCTTGAACATGCTCTGACGAAGGTTTGCAATGCTAACAGAAATGATTGGGACCTTAGAATTCCAGCAGTACTATGGGCTTATAGAACCACCTACAAGAATTTGACAGGCCATACACCTTTTAGGTTGGTTTATGGACAAGAAGCAGTCATGCCCATGGAGTACATTGTCCCTAGCCTCATAATATCTGCTTTTACAGAAATGGATGACCTAGATAGGATGAAAGAAAGGCTGGCAAAGATACTAGAACTTGAAGAGGACAGATTCATTGCAGGGTTCCAGCAGCAAGTACAGAAAGCTAGAGAAAAAGCATGGCATGATAGACACATCAAGAAGAAGCAGTTCTAGCAGGGTGATCTTGTGCTCTTATATGACAGCAAATTTATGAAATTCCCGGGTAAGTTCAAGACACATTGGAAAGGACCATACATAGTGCAGAAAGTTACTGATGGTGGCGCAGTCCAGTTAGCTAAATTGAATGGAGAAATTTTACCTTCCATGGTGAATGGAAGTAGGTTAAAGAAGTACAGGGACAAACCAGGACCCCTTGATCAGGAGTAACAGCATGAAGGACAGTCTAAGTACCAAGAACAGTTGGAATTGGGTACTAGACTATAATGAAGCGTTCTCAAAGCTACGAAGTGTTGAAGTCTGTTAAAGTCTGAAGGTTGAAGTTTGGTTGTTGTATAGGTCAGGATGGGTCGAAGGTGCATATTGTGTCGAAGGTACTTATCAAGGCGAAGTTGAAGTAAGTGGTTATGTCGAAGATCAAAGGTGTGTCGCAACCTAAAATGTGACGGATGGGACAAACTAGACTTGGCGGCGCCGACATGAGAACTGCCCTAACTACCTGCAATGATGAGATTTTGGGAAAATCTGGCGCCGGGTGGACAGGATTTCCATCACTCCATCAGATTCGGTGTCATTAATGCACCATGATGACAGATTCTGTGGTGGGATTCTATAAGAAGCTACACCGGCCTGCGACTCCTGCATTGTGCATTTCTTTGAGTTTCTTCAGTTAGAACTATGTCAAATAATCATGAAGTCCAGGAGTTATTACAAGTGGTCAGGGAGAGAGCTCTGCTGAACCTTCTGAGCAATCCACCCGGGTAGCCATGTTCGACCAAGGCACAAAGAGAGGCAGAAGTTCGCTCTAAGAGGAAGGAAGAAAGGCAGAAGTGCGCTCTAAGCCGCACGAAGAAAAGCACCAGACTTCCCAGGAAAAATATGAAACATCCCAAGATGTATCCTCCTGGTTTGGTAGAATCGAGGTGGCTGTTTGTCTTATGCACCTTGACACACAATTCTGGGGACCCTAAGTTGTGGATGGTCAAATGTTTGGCAAGCAGATCGAAGGATGGGGTCGCTGATAGATCCAGAAGGCCTTAACCAGCATAAATATTACAAAGGAAAGGAATAAGCAGCCGACAACCGCATGTATGTCTTCAGCAAGTAGCACACTATGTTTTACCAACAAGATTCTACCACCAGACAAGCAGATGAGTGTCCCGGGACGGGACACTGGTGAGTCTTAGGGGCCTGCTGGGGCGCGCACCCTAACGGTCCTTAAGGTGGGTAACTCCGCAGGGATATGGGAGTTTTGTAAGTGGAGTTACGACTCAAAATAGTCTTAGGGGTGTCGGGGTTGAGTCAAATTCCTCTTTTTGAAATAAACCCATGGTTTAAGTCCAGGGTCTAGGGTTCGGGGTGCCCATGGCTTAAGCCCATGGTTTTGTAATAAGTGCACTGTAAATAAGCACTCTTGTAAAGAAGTCAGTTTAGGCTTTTGATGTAAGATGAATTGATGTGAAGCTAATACTTGTTTTGTAAGAAGGTTAAGTCCCAGCTGTGTGCGTGGACGACCTCTGCAGCTGTGTGCGCAGAGGCCTGCAGCTGTGTGCACAGCTTTAAGGACTTGAAGGAATATGCAGCTAAGTGTGCAGATCAGAACTGTGGTTTTTGTAAAGAGTTGAATAAAACACAGTTCTGTGGACGTAACCCCTAAATTGGGGGTGAACCACGTTATATCGTGTGTTGTGGTTTTTGTTGTGTTTTTGTTATGTTCTTTTATGCATTGATAAATATATAACTGATAAGTAAGATCATTGCTAAATACTAACTTCACTGGAATTCCTGGTAAAGGGTTAAGAAAGGCACTGTTTGTTTATCTAACCACGAAGCTAAATAAGTAACTATTAAAGCTCTGCATTTTATGATTATAATTGTTAGAAGCTAAGGTACAGTAATATCCCTCTTCTGCTTGCACAAGCCTGATTCTGCGGCACCCCATAGCTGTTTCGGGTGAGACTGCAACCTATTCGCAGGTTGTTGCCGAAAGGGCCAACACTGTGGGTCTTTTGTTGGTGCGAAGTTAATGGTATAATGCCCGTGTCTGCCCTATAGCCCAACACTTGGTGTGTGTTGTGAGAGCTTGATCTTCATTTCCCATCTTTTTTTCTCCAGCTACTATTCGATATTATTCTTGTGAGCATTCCTCCCATAGCCTACTGAAAGTGATTAACTTTCTTCTAGAACAAAACCTTTGAATAAAGGAGTCCCATGAACTAGGGAGACCATTCAAGGTGGTTATCACAATTTTTCCATTCCCTAATTCTTCTTCCACAACTTCAAGTTGTTCTTTGATTTGAGAGACCTTGTAAAGTATGACTGTATGGTCTCTGCATACTGGATCTTTACATTATTCAACTAATTTTGCAAAGTCATCTTTCGATTTATATTCTTCCCTTCAAATAGCTTGGTCAAGGAATGAAACATCTCTTTAGGTGTCTTTAAGGAAGACACATGTGGTATAAGGTGATCCTTTATAGAATCAACAATAATCCTCTTGGCCTTGATCAATTTCGTCATGTGTAAGGATTTAGCCTCATCTCCCTCTGGAACTGGAACCTCTCCACTTATGTAGGTGTCCAATTCATTTTCTTCAAGAATGAGTGAAATCCTATACTTCCATGCTCAGAAGTTATCATCTCCTTCTAGATTTTCATCAAGCTTGGTGTGATGTGACATCTTTAATGAGAACCTCAAATGGAAATACAAAATATTTAGATCTTACAAATTTGATTTGCCCGAACTAGATCTGGAGCTGATCTTTTGCAGTGCTGATTTTCTGGTTTGGGGACAAATTAGGGTTTGAGTTTCCTGGATTTTTACCTTACCAATTTTTTTGATTTTGGTCTCTAAATTTTGATTTTGAGGAGGAGAAAAATCCTATGTTGGGCTCACTCAAAAATTCCACTTCTGTGAAAAGCCCTAATTTCTTGCAGTAGTGACATGCCAAACACGAAAAATGCTTGGAATCATATTCTGCTTCAAAAAGAAGATGCACCCTTCAAAGGAGAGTTATCCTAGCCTCCTTTTGTTGATGATCTATGGAGAGAAACCCAAAAGTTAAGAATCCCTAGCTTTTGCAGCTGCACAGTGTCTTCTTCTCAGGTTAGCTCTGATACCATTTTATATTTTTATCATTTAATCAAGATGATCTAGGATCTTATCTGAGAGAATAAGACGCACAACAATAATCACAAGAGACAAGAGTCAAAAATATTTTTCCTTGAGGAAACCATAAAGGAGAAAACCCCGCAACTTCCTCAGAGATAGAATGAGTACTAACAACAAAAGTAAAACCCAAAAGTACAAAGATGATCTCTGACAGCTGTTCTCCCTATCACTTGTGTGAGATACTCCTCTATCACTCATGCGCTATTGATAAGTGAGTGTGCGTGTCAAATAGAGAGTCTCACTCTCTATTTATACTTAATTTCCACTTGACATTTACCCTACAGGGCCGACTTCTCTAGGAGAGTCTAATAACCCTAAAATAACTCAACTATGGGGTATAATGCCTCGACTTACAATAGAGGGTTAACCTCAATGACTTTACATGACTGAATTATATTAATGACTCTCCTGATTGGAGGAACAAACATCTCCGTCGAGGTACAATGAAATACAATATAAAATATACAAGTGAATACATTATGAAGTTACAAATACATCAACATATGTTATACTGGCTGGTGATTTAAAATTTTCATTGGGGAGTTCATAAATATGGGGGGGGGTGGGAGGGAGGAAACCCAGGTGGATTGCATATTAGATTACTTTGTAAATAAGTTGTTGGAGAAGGGTTCATTTGATGTTTCAATGGTAAAAATCAGACCAACCCAAAGGAATAAAAGAATGGGTTGTGAGAGGATATTAAAGAGATTAGATTGATTTCTTGTTAATGAGGGATTGCTGAACAATAGTATGAGGACAAAACAATGGGTAAGGGTATATAATATTTTGATAACTTCCACAAGTTTTAGTCAATGGAGGAATTAAAAATCCTAGTCCATTCAAATTCAACACGCAACGACTCTAAGAGGAATCCTTTATTAAGTGACATTGGTTTCCTTATGTTAAAATGAGTAGGAAATCAATATGCATTTAGTTCGAATAAAAATCTCATAAAGTTAGAAAACATTAGGCTTGTGATAAGAGAATTCAAAATGAAAAAGAGTTAAAATAGATCAAGAGAAAATTCCAGGAATTATATTTATAGGATTTAGAAAGGTATAAAAGTGATGCCTGAATGAATGATATTTCTGAATTGGAAAGAAAGAAAAAGAAGATTACGGAAGAGAAGGAGAGGACATGGAGGATACATACCAAAGCAATATGATTAGATAAGGGAAATGACAACACAAAATTCTTTCATCAATTCGCCAACCATAGGAGGAATATAATTATTGTTTGGAGAATGCAAGGGCTAGAAGGTCAATTCAACTATACTTTTAAATATCTATCTCAAGACGGTGTGAAGCATTTTAAGAATATCTATAAGGAGGAGGACAAGAAACAATTATTTAGGTTATCATAATGGAATCCTTCTTTCAAAACTTTGTTTAAGAAGAAGAAAATATCAATTTGATGGAAGAAACATCAAGAGATGAACTTCAATAGGAATTGCACTACATTTAGTAGGAAAAGAGTCTGATCCCTGGTGGATGGACTATAGAATTGTTTATGGGATTCTATGAATTACTTAAGGAGGACTTGTCAATATTTCTAGAAGAATTAAGGACCTATGAAAAGAATTTGGCTACATTCGACACCACTTTATTGACATTATTTCCGAAGTGAAATAATCCTACAAACTATAAGGAGCGTGTATTGATATCTTTGTGCAGTCGTGTTCATAATATAATTTGAAGCTAGTAGAAAGGAGGGTTAAGGGAATTTGCTATCCAAGTTAATTTATTAAGAACAATTTGGTTTTGATAGTATGGATATAAATCCATGAGGTAGTTGGGGTAGCTCAGGAGGATTTCCAGACTATCAAAACCAAAAGGTTGTCTACAATAGTCATAGAGGTGGATCTTTTAAAAGCATACGACTAAGTGAGTTGGATATCCTGGAGATTATTGTTGATACATGTGGCCTTTCACCTATAGTTGGTACATTGGGTAGTGAATTATGTAATGACTGTATCTTATGCAGTATTAATTAATGGATTAGCATCATAGTTCATCTAGTCAGGATGGGGTCTTAGGAAGGCTTACCCCTTGTCTCCAATGCTCTTCCTTATTGTGGGGGAAATGTTAAGCAAAGCATTACAGGACGTTAAAACACCTAAAGCATTCAAGGGGATTATAACTGGTATAATTTTTTACATTTTTAATTTGTTATTTGTAGAAAACATATTGTTATTTTTCGATGGCTCATGGAGGGATGCTCTCAAGATAAGAGAGATTTTGGATCTATGTTGCTTTACCATTGGAATGATAATCAATATTGGAAAGTAGATCGTCTCATTCTCAAGAATTAATATGAAGAACATAAACCAATTTAAAAAAATGTTTCCATATTCTAATGTGGACTTCCAATTGGGGATAAAGTACTTGGGATTTTACACAAAACCCAATGATTATACAAAAAGAGATTGGGGATGGATGATATGAAAGGGAGAAAAAAGATTAACCTTAGGGGTTAAATGATGGTTATCCAGGGGGAGAAGTTGATATCAGTTAAATATATATTGGAGACTATACCAATGTAATGGGTTTCATTACCTTTCATCCTCAAAGGAATCTTGGAACGGGCGAGGAAGATGAGATTTAATTTTTTTGGGTTGGTAAAAGAAATTTTTTTTTCCATGGATTCCTTGGAAAAGGATTACAATGTTGAAATAGATGGGAGGATGAAGGATTAAATAGATACATTGTTTTGCAAAGGAATGAATTTCCAAGAGTGTATGGATACTGGTACTGGAAGGAAAAGACCCTTCGTGTAAGGTCATAAAGCAAAACTATATTGAGCCAATGGCTATGGAAGAACGGATCAAATCTAGTTTAAAGTGATATCAAAATACATATTTTGTATTGAATTATGTGGTGTTAGCATACCCTTTTGTCGGTAGTTGGATAATATGGAAATTAGATGTAGGAAAGAAACTAAGGATAGGAGATGGACCCCTTGGTGGGTTGCAATTACTTGTGTAAGTTGTCTACGAATATGGTAGAGGTAAGAGGTAGGTTTTTTTGTTATTAATCAAGTTGTTGATCAACAAAGTTCCACCATTTAGCACAACAACAAAACCCTTGCGATTAGCTTCTTGTTTAGCTCCCTTCTTTTACTTACACATTATTTTAATGTATTTTTCTACATTGTTGGACAAAGTCGATGCTATTCTACATGTTGGTGTTATTTCTAGTGCAATTTGTGCCTTATTTCTAAGGTAAACTCTAAAGTTGACACTAATTAGTGTCGAATTTTGTGCCCTAATATTTTTTTCTATTTAGTACCCTATTTAGATTCTAGTATAGCTTCCTTTTTTCGCTCCCCTATTAGCTTCCATTTTAAATTCCTTTCTAGCTTCTAGTTTAGTGTCCTTTTTAGATTTCAATTTGACATCTACTGTAGTTCTAGTTTTTCTTCCTATATTTCAATGATGACAATGATGATGGAGACCATGATGAGGATGATGAGGATGATGATGATACTGACAAACAAAGTGATGATGAAGATAATGACCATGATGAATAGTGTGGATTTGATGATGATTATGATGATTACATCGATGACGACAATGAGGACGAGGATGAGGATGAGGCTAATGACATTGACAATGAGAATGCAGATGGCAATGATGACAATGACATTGACATTGATGATGGCGATGGCGATGATAATGACATTGACAACAATGACTATGATGATGATAACAATGATGGCAGTGATGATGTCGACAATGATGATGATAATGGCATAAAGGTCACGGGTTAGGGGGTTAAGATGTTAAGGGCATTTAGAACTATGGGTAAGGGATTAGGGGTCAAAGGTTACAACTTTAGGGATTAAAGGCCTTTGGGTTTTAGGACTTAAGGTTATGAGGTTTATGGATTAGTGGGATTAAGGGGTTGTGGGTTACATGTTAAGGGTTTAGGGGCTTAGGGATTAGCGGTTAATGGTTTAGGGGTTAGGGGGTTAAGAGAATAGGAGTTTGTGGATTTATGGGTGAGAGGGTTAAGTGATTAGGTGTTTAGGGGCCAAGGGTGAAGGGTTTACAATTTAAGGAATTATTAGTTACAGAGTTTAAGGGTTAGGGGGATACAATAATAGGGGTTAAGGTGTTAAGGTCTTGGTGGTTAAGGGGATAGAGGATTTAGGGATTAGGGGATTTAGGAGTTTAGAGAATAGGTGTTAGGGGTTAAGGAATGAAGGGTTAAGGGATCAAGACTTAAGAGCTCAGGGGGTTTAAAGGTTAAGGGAATAGGGATTATAGGTTAACGACTTCCAATATAGGGGTTAGGGGGTTTAGGGCTTAAGGGATTTAGGGGTTTAGGGTTTAGGGGTAGGGGGTTTATGGATTAGGGAATTTAGGGGTAGGGGCCTAATGCTTATGGTTTAATGGGTTAGGTGTTAAGGGTTTAGGATTAAGGTATTACTGATTAGTGTTTAAGGGGATAAGGGTTAAGGGGTTAGGGATTAGGGGTTAAGGGGTTCATGGGATAAGGGTTAAGGTATTTAGGGGTTAAGGGGTTAAGAGATCAAGAGTTAGGGGATTTGCGGGTTAGAGAGCTAAGTTATTACGAGTTTAGGGGTCAAGGGTTAGGGGGATAGAGGATTAGTAGTTAGGTATTAAGTTATTGGGGGTTAATTAGATAGGGGCTTTAGGGATTAGGGGATTTAGGGGTTAACGGATTAAAAATTACAGATTAAGGGGTTAAGGGATTAGGGGTTAGTGGGTTTAAAGGTTAAGGGATTAGGGATTACATGCTAAGGGCTTAGAGGTTAAGGGTTAAGCAGTTTAGGGGTTAAGAGGTTTAGGGGTTTATGGGTTAGGGGTAGGGGGTTTATGGGTTATGGGTTAGGGTTTAGGTGGTTATGGTTTAAGGGGTTAGGGTTTAAGGGATAGGGATTTAGGGGTTAAGGGCTTAGGGATTAATGATTAAGGGGTTAGGAGTTAAGTGGTTAGAGATTAGGGGTGAGGAGTTCAGGAGATAAGGGTTATGGACTTAGGGGTTAAGAGGGTTAAGGGATTAGGCTTTATGGGAGTTATGGGTTATACGGTTAAGTCCTTATGGGTTTAGGGGTTAGAGTTTAAAGGGTTAGGGTGTAAGGAATTAGGAGTTAGGAGGATATAGAATCAGGGGTTAAGGGCTTAAGGTGTTAAGGCCTTAGGGGGTAAATGGATAAGGATTTTAGAGATTAGGGATTTACGAGTCAAGGGATTATGGGTTAAGGGATTCAGGGTTAAAGGGTTAAGGCTCAAGAGATTATGGGTGAGGGGGTTTAAAGGTTAACTTATCAGGGATTACGGGTTAAGGGCTTAGGGGTTAGTGGTTAAGGGATTAGGGTATTTATGGGTTATGGTCCTATGGGGTTATGGTTTAAGGGGTTAGGGGTTAAGGTTTGAGGATTTGGGTATTTAGAGGTTAAGGGATTAGGGATTAGCGGTTAATGTTTTATGGGTTGAGGGGTTAGGGATTAGGGATTATGGGATTAGGGGTTAGGGGTTCAATGGATAAGAGTCAAGCACATAAGGGTTAAGAAATTTAGGGGTTAGGGTATTAAGATATTAGGGGTTAGGGTATTTATGATTTAGAGGGTTAAGTGCTCAGGGGTTTAGGGGTAAATAATTAAGGGGTTAGGGCTTAAGGACTTGGGAGTTATGGGGTTTAAGGTTTAGGGGATAAAGGATTAGGGTTTAAGTGTCAAGTTCTTGGGGGTTAATGGGATATGGAGTTCAGAGAATATGGGTTTCAATGGTTAAGGGATTTGGATTAGGGGTTGAGGGATTAAGGGTCAATGGATTAAGGCTTAGGGGCTTAGGGGTTAGGGGGGTTAAATGTTAAGGGATTAGGAATTATGGGTTGAGGGATTAAGGCTTAGGGGTTAGGGGGTTTAGCCGTAGGATTTTAGGGCTTATGGGTAGGGGTTTTATGGATTACTGGCTTTAGGGGTTAGGAACTTAGGGGTTATGGTTTAATGGGTTATGTTTTAAGGTTATGGGATTAAGGGTTTAGGGGTTAAGCTATTAAGGGTAAGTGATTGAGGGGTTATGGGTTAGTGATTAGGGGTTAGATGGTTCAGTGGATAAGGGTTAAGGAGTTAGGGGTTAAGGCATTTATGGGTTAGGGGTTATAGGTTTAAGTACATGGGGGTGTAAGGGGTCAGGGGTTAAGGATTTGAGAGCTAGGGGATAAAGGATTAGGGGTTAAGGGATTAATGGGATAAGGTGTTAAGGTCTTGGGGGTTAAGGGGATATGGGATTTAAGGATTAGGGGATTTAGGGGTTAAGGGATTAACGATCAGGGGTTGAGGGCTTAAGGATCAAAGGCTTAGGTGTTAGGGAATTATGGGTTAAGGGATTTAAATTTTAACGGATTGGGGATTATAGGTTAAGGGCTTAGGGGTTAGGGGGTTTAACTATTAAGGGATGTGGGGGTTTAGGGCTTAGGGGTAGGGGGTTTATGGATTACGGGCTTAAGGGGTTAAGGTGTTAGGGGTTAAGGGGATAGGGGCATTACAAATTGCTAGATTTAGGGGTTAAGGGATTATGGATTAAGGGATTAGGGAATAAGGGTCGAGATATTATGGGTTAAGGGATTAAGGGTTATGGGGTTTAAAGGTTAAGGGATTAGGGATTGTAGGTTAAGGGATTATGGGTTAGGGGGCTTAGATGGTGAGGGATGTAGGGGTTTATGGATAATAGGTAAGAGGTTTATGAATTAAGGGATTTAGGGCTTAGGCAATTTGGAGGTTATGGTTTAAGGGGTTAAGGGTTATCGGTTTAAGGGTTAAGGGTTTAGGTTCTAAGGGATCAAGGATTAACAATTAACGTTAGGGGTTATGGGGTTATGAGGTTCATGGGATATGGGTGAGGGACTTAGTGGTTAATGCATTTAGGGGTTAGTGTTGTAAAAAATGTAACTTTAGAAGATATTCTATTTTATATTATTATTGTATTTTATTGTACCTACGTCGTAGATGTATTTCCTCCATTTGGGGATGTCATTAATGTATTTGGTCCTGTTAGAATATCGAGGTAAAGCCTCCATTGTAAGTCAGGGCAATAGTTCTCTGAAGAAATATTGTAAAATGTATTTTTGAGTCTCCCAAGAGGGAAGTCAACCTTGTTAGGTTAGGAAATCGACCCAATTAGGCTTTTTAGGTCAGTCACTTGTAAAGTATAAGTAGGGAGGTGCCTGTCCTCATTTGGACACATATCACTCAAGCAAGTTCACTCAAGAGAGAGAAAGACATGCGCGCCAGTGAAGGAGAAGAATTAGTTGCTGAAGACATCTTATCTTTGGGTATACTATCTTGGTTTGACATTGTACTAAGTGACATAACTATTTTGAAGAAATTGCGGGGTTTTAACCTTTATGGCTTCCGCGAGGAAAATATTTGTGTTCTTGTGTAATGTTGTGCTTGTCTATATTTCAGTTTAAATATCTGACATAATTGAATTAAAGTGAAAACTCTAAAATGGTATCAGAACCACTCTGAAAGAAGGCAATGTGCAGCTGCGGAAACTAGGGATTCCAAGTTCTATCAACTTTCCCCACGAAATTTCCAGAAAAGAGG
The DNA here is from genome assembly GCA_001517045.1 of Pseudotsuga menziesii. Lineage (NCBI taxonomy): Eukaryota > Viridiplantae > Streptophyta > Pinopsida > Pinales > Pinaceae > Pseudotsuga > Pseudotsuga menziesii. The sequence continues at coordinate 683,988 of LPNX011193784.1, read as the reverse complement.
GTTAGGCTAAATTGCCTCAAGAGGTGCATCTTTTGGTGGAGAAATGTTCTAGTTTGGAGAAGTTTAAATGTTGACCTAATAACTACTGTCATGTTTCCAATTTTTGTTATATTATTTTGGCCAAGTAACCTAAGTAAAAACCATTAAAATTATTAAATGGGTAACTAGAGGAAGAAATATTGCCTAATTTAAATGGTCCAAGGAAAAAAAATATTATTTGGACTTAGGTAAGCCACATGAAGAAGGTAAGGTTCCCAATTCGAGTTGCTAGGAAAAATGATTAATTCGGGAATAAATTGGGAAAATTGGAAACTATATTTTGCACAAATGTTGGTCCAAAAATGCAAAATAATTATTATTAGTGAATGGTTTGGGTCAAATATGGAACCCAACAAGTTTGTTAGAAAGGGTAAGGTAGGTGTGAATAAGTGGGAAAAAATTAATGCAATCATTGTTCAAAGGAGTTAGAGGGAACACTTGAGTAGTGGTACATAGTTTTTGGATGTGGTTGATGGTTTTCAATCACCCATGGTATTCATTGATGGTTTTGCAATGTTCAATGGTATTTGTCCAAGGTATTGGCTAAAGGGGGTTATGGAACATGGTTTTCACTCTCCCATAGTATTTTTCCATGGTATTGGAGATATATCAAGCATAAAAGGATCAACCAGTAACACTATCAAGCATTTTTGATGAATTACTATTGTATTGGAGTTGTTTAGGCTTCTCTTTGCTTGGGTGATGCTCCACTTACATACCAAGAGGGTGATGGGCCCCTCATTTCCACACTGGTTGTGTGTTCAACTAGCCATTAAGGAGGAAGGTAGTTAGCCTTTGTCATAGATAATATTGTGTATCTCTGATGTAAATTTCAGGTCCTTCCATTTTCAGTTACCATGCTTGTGTTTGGATGTACTAGTTTCCTAACAATCTTGTTGGGAAGTTCAATAATAAAGTTGTGGGTTTGATGCTTGGAATTCCATGAGTTATGCCACTATTTTAATAGCCTTTACATGTTTATTCAGAATTCCAAATCATATAATAACATATTTGTAATTGTCTTAAACAAATTATATGTCCCTTTTTTATATGTATCATGCCTACGTTCAATGTGTTGAAATATTGACTAGCTTTCAGTTTTTGAAGCATATATCAAGAATCTGAGCTCCGATTCGACTTATGGAAAGTGATGCATCTAGGTGATACACTACAAATCCAATCCCCAACATTTTTTTCAACATTAATGAGTGCAAGTTACATTTGGGGTGTGCTTGAAAATTTGCTAGCTTGTTGGCTTAGCAAATCTTACTAGTTTTGGTTTTTGCTGTCATAGACTTAATTTTGCTTATCCAATCAAAAAATTAAGACCATATACATAAATAGAAATAAAATTGGTTCAGAAACCACCTTCAGGTCTTGTATTTGAACCCCTTTATCCAGATTAAAATCAGATTGGAAACAAGGAAACTATTTAGTCCTGAATTGGGAAATCTCACTTCCGGAGCCCCAATTGGCCAAATCGACCTTTGCAATTTTTTTACAGACATTATTAATGAAGAATATGTTATAGAAGAGGACAAATACCTTCTGCAGAACCCTTCTTTGAGTTCCATAGCCTCCTACCCCTTTGAAGTCAATTTCTAGTGCCTTTCTCTTTGAGTTAGTTGAAAGGATCTAGTTTGCATATGCTTATGTACCCATAAGCAGACTTCAACAATAGCTAATTTCAAAACATAAATGGTCCTAGTATGTTGTGCAAAGGATTCTTGAGATAGTTCATCCTTTTTTCGCCATCCTTACATTGGTGTCTTCCTTGTCCCTTTGAGTTAATGTGCTTAAATTTCGATTTGGGTATATCACTGTGGTATCAGAGCTTAGACACTTTGGAAGAGTTTTAATTTGATCTGCCTATATTTTGATTTGCGTACATCATAGTTGTATTTGAGCACTTTCCTCTACTCCCATGTAAATTTGAAGAAGAATTGAAGCCATGTATTATTATGAGTAGTGTGAGGAATATTTTAGACAGTATGAGGAAGAGAGCAGTTCATCTCACCGATGCACATATAGGCATGCAGATCATTCTTATGATCATATGAATTATGATGATATGATGCGTTAGTATTTAGGGTCTCTATTTGTTGATACTCATGTGAAGCCAAAGGAACCTTTTGGTTATCTCGTTGCATACGATGCATTGAGAGAAGATATTCATAAACACCTATCTTTATGAGAGTATTGCACTGAAGAGATCCAAATATTATTCTGTTATGCCTATTGTAGAGAAAGAAAAGAGAGGATTAAGAAAATGTTGGAGAAGGTGTGTAAGGTAGTGCCTACATGGATGCTACCAAAGGAACCCAAAGCTTATGATAAGGATGTGGTTATTCTTCCAAAGCCATCCAAAGTCAAAGAGAAGAACCAAGAGCCACCTAGTACTTTAGTTAGACAAGAAAAGGAAGAAGAAGTAAAAGAGGAAGATCCCAAAAGGAAGATCCCAAAGAGACCAGTAAGAAGAAAAAAATCATGTGCCTAGGAAGTGGTGCATAAGGAAGAATGTTGTGCTAGCTTTCACAAGGAGGAAAAGAACCATTGAAGCTCATCCATAGATACATTCTACTGTGGACTTGGATATGAGAGCATCTACTGATGGATGCTATGTTGAGATACCTTTTGATGGGTGTCAGGATGAGGTACCGATTGATGGGTTGCAAGGTTCCATGGAGGCATCTACTTGTGGATTTCCATGTAATGGACAAATTAAATACTACATAAGCAATAATAAATAATATTAATAATTTAACTAAATAAATTAAATGAAGAGGCACCTTATGAAAGGTGGTGTCTCATCATCAAGGAAATCCTTGCATGGGTATTTATACAAATATAATCCTCATTGTAATATCAAATATTATATTATCAATCAATAATTTACTATTCAATGAATTATTGTAATCTTGCTTATCTGTGCTGGTTATTTTTGTAGAATCGAAGTTTCTTTATTTTAGTGGTATTAAAGCCCCTTCCTAGGTATCATGATTCTGAACCTTGTATTTTTTCTTGGATTTTATCCATTACCACAAGGTTTCCCTGAATTAAGGTCCTTGTCCACCATTCCAATCCACCTCATCACCCATCCATCGTTGGGATCCATATGTAACCACCAATACTGCATCACATTGCCATTTCTACCTCGACCTGGCCGTCACCTATTCTTTTCCCTATTCCCATGGCCACACATCTCCACCCACCACCACCATGGCCTCCAATGCTCATCCCTATTGATGTTTCCCACGTTCTAGTCCCCACCGTCTCACCCATTCTCCTCCATCGTCCAGTCCCTCTCTCTCCTACTACGCGCCACCTGCTACGCGTCTCCCCTCTTCTCCTTTTCTGCCACCCCCGCTCTTGACCTTGTCCACGCCCTCCCTCCTCCATACACAACTTTCCCCTTGATGCCTACATATCCTCCCTAATCATTGTTGCTTCCTCTGCTCGTCGTCTCCACTTTCCCACCTCCACGACCCAAAACCTCCTTGCACCAACGCCTCCCACACACATACCTGTAGCCCTTGACGCTTGCGTAGCCTCTACAACCAGCTCATCCTCTCTCTCGATGTTCCACTTGGTCTCGCCTGCTTCTGCCTCCCGCCTCCTGCTGCTTCCCGCCTGCTGCCACCAAGACACAAAATATTTAAATAATTTTTTTTTCTTTTAATAATAATAATGTATTATTATTATTATTATTATTATTATTAAGTATATAGTAAAAAAACTATATATTAAAAAGCTATATATATCTATATATATAGTTTATAAAAACCTTAATAATAATAATAATTATTAATTAATAATAATTATTATTGAAAATAAATAAATACATGGAATCTTATGGAGAAAAACAAGGAAGATTTCCTAGCACTTTAAAAACTTATGTTTCAATGTTACTCCAAATAAAAGAACAATTAGAGGGAAATACATTATTATTTCTATTGCTCTCGACGAACATAATAATGAATTTGCTAATGAGTTAGCGATTCCGAAGTCAAATATAGGTGAGAGGGTAGACTTTCGAAATAACAAAGAATATGCAATAAGCGATTTACAATGGAACATTGGAGATTATATTGGCATCTCACAATTTATAGTTATACCCTTATGGAGTAGTGACGGTGACCTAATTTTCGGATGACCGTGGTTTGAAAAATTGGGGACTTTTATATTAAATGTTGAAAAGAAGTTTATGATATTTCCCTACAAAAAGAAGAAAATCAAATTACATGACATTAACATGAAGTCAAAATCAAAAGTCGCGTCATCTAAAAACTTCAGATAAATATCAAAGGTGATGTCGGAAGGAGATGGGAAATCAATGCAGCTGATACATAAGGATCTTGACAAGGTTATTGCAAGTAAAGAAGAAGAGATCCATCATTTAAGTGATCATAATCAGAAATTACTGCTGCAAATCAAGAAGGAAAAGGATACAGTTCAATGCAGTCAAAAGTTACAAGGGAAGATTGAAGCTATCTAGGAAAAATTACTGGAAAAGGATGAAGAAAATTCCACTGTGAAGAAGGTTAAGCAAGAACTAGAGGAACACATCGAGAAGTTAAAAGAGGACAAATAGTCGCAAGAGAAAATGTTTGAGGAGATTAAAAATAATAATAATATATTAGAGAACAAATTAGTTCAAATACAAAAGGAAGCATCCAGACTATCCATATAACTAATTCTAGTTGAGAAAGAAGAAGCTAATACAAATTTGTTTCCCATCACATTCCAAAAGGAAGTCAATCTAGCAGAAAAACAAGCAACAAGAACTCCTTAGAGACACCCAAAATACCAAAAATATTTTGACCAATGGCAAGGCCAAAATGAACATAAACAAAGGGGTTATAAATTCAGAAGCGAAAGAACACAAAATCTACAACCTAAGAAGAAAACAGGAAGATTTATCCAACAACACGATCAACAATCACCTCTGATGAAAATAGATCTCGCATGGACGACATCAGAGATGATGCGAGATTTTTTCTTTGGAATTTGTAACTCATATCGAATCATTTTTTCAAGTGTCGCAAGTACTAAAATAAAGGATCAAAATATGACATTACAAGAAAGAAACCAGATGTAAGCCTTGTCTTCAATAAAGCTTCGAGGACAGAGCTTCCCTTAAGGGGAAGGAAATGTAATGAACAAATTAAATACTAAATAAGAAATAATAAATATTATTACTAAATAAATTAAATGAAGAGGCACCTTATGAAAGGTGGCATCTCATCATCAAGGAAATCCTTGCATGGGTATTTATACAAATATCATTCTCATTGTAATATCAACTATTATCTTATCAATAAATAATTTACCATTCAATGGATTATTGTAATCTACCTTATCTACACTGGTTATTTTTGTAGAATCAAAGTTTCTTTGTTTCAGTCCATCACTCTATGTGGGTGACATGGAGATCTTACTTAATGAGGCCCATAACTCATACGTTCCAGGATCAATATCTCCATCGCCACATGAAATTCATGAGATTGATATATGGATAGATGATGGGGAGGTTTGATCTCAACCTCCTCCCTTTTAAAGGCCATTTAAGATGAGCGAAAGGAAGATTAAGGAGGCCTTACATGTTCTCCATGACACTCATGCTTCAGTGTCGATCTTGTTGGAAAGCTGCTTCGTTGGAGGAGCCACCTTCACTTGAAGCCATGGAGAAGATTCACAAGGCATTGATTTATGATAGAGAAGATTCAAAGGTAACTTTTTGCAATTGATTTATGGTAGAGATGATTTGCTTGAGCTTGTGGATATGTATCATGGTGCATCTTTGAGGGATGCAAAAGAGGTTGACGAGATCACTCTTGAGTTAGAATCCACCCATGAATCTTTGAAGAGTACTCAATATGCACTTCAAGAATTTAAGATTCAGATCGAGCAACTTCACGAGGAGTTTCCAAGATCACATTGTTCCTCCTACTCTCACATGGTTGATTTCATTCTTGATTACATGGAGGAACCTCATGAGATGGTGGATCACAAGGCATGTTCTATTTCATATGTGCTTGTGAAGACTATGGATGAGCTTGATGAGATCCAAGAACATGTCACTTGCAAGAGAGAAATTGGGTTCTCAAATGAAGAGTAATAAGAGATCCTTTGTATGGTACCAAATATTGATGGAGTTTATGCATCCACATCTTTGGAGGATAATTTTTGCAGAGAGGTTTTTCATCCTACTTCATACTACACTACTAATTCTTTCAGTTTTCATCCTCATGAATTTTGGGTGAAGTTTTTTTTTAGGTGCCAAAGGAGGAGTATGAGATTCCTACCCTTCATGATGATCCTACGTTATGTGCACCATTTCCTTTTGAGAAACATTTACATTCGTAATTACTTTTTGATATCACTCCTATTCATGGATGCACTTCTTTGAGAAACTTGGAGGCTCTTTCTTTGATTGATGGAGGTTCTTAATTCATTACTTAGATACAAGAACACACGATGAGACATCTTGATACATCATGCGATTTCTTGCATCATTATGGGACATGGGATCCTCACCTATGTCATTGGAGCAGATCTGATTGGTTACTTGGTTCTTGTGTACATTTGGCAAATCATGGTCTACTTGCTTGGATGAGCCACATTGATATGCATGTCTATTTTTGTGATGGCACATTGTTGTATCTCCCTATGTTTCATGATGATCTTGTTGTATGCCATGATGACATATCTTTGTATCATGATGTATCTATGATGTATGGGAGGATGCACAATAGAACTTGGGATCCTGACATCTCTCCCCATGATGTATTGCTTTGTATCACTCTCTTTGATGACGTGTATTGGGGGATATTTTGCATTCCACACTTTGCATATTTTCTTGTATTAGCACTACTCATTGATAGAGTGCACAAGCATTGGGATCCTGGCATCACATAATTAATTGTCTGTCTTCCGATGACATTGTGCACTAAGAGAGTGTTCCAATAGTGGGACCCTGGTATCTTCATGCATTCAACTCACTGGAAGCATTGTTGGGGTGATTGGCTTGACAAAGCAAGCCTCTTTTATGAGTTCATCTCTGCAATAGATGGTGATGGTTTCCTACATCGGAAACACATTTTTGGATGGAATTATGTTCTTATTGCAGGATGTTATGATGACTTACACGTGAATCTTATGCATTGCATGGGAGGATGTATTTCTGAGGATCACTTGTGATCCTGGTATATGTACTTAGTTTCATATTGAGTGCATGGTCATATGGTGGTGTATATGGACCTATGCTTTGAGAGGATGATTCTCAAGGTGTAGTTGGAGATTTCAGGGATGCAGACGGATATCAAACTTTCTATGTTCATTTATTATTCTCCATGTGTTGAGGATTATGGGTGATATTGTTCCCTTGATGATTGATGATGATTTTACATGACAATTGGTTTGCAAGAGCATGCATTGGTGCATGTAGATATCACTTCCTTCAGTTGATGTATGTATGCATGGCCCATGGTGTAGTTGGACGTGGTAATGATGTGATGGTTATTCCCTATTGTTTATTCATTGCTTAAGTAAAAGAAAATTTGGGAGGGGAGGACTGCTATGTTCCCAAGTTTTCCTATATTATTTTGGCCAAGTCGTCTAGGTAAAAACTATTAAAATGATTAAATGGGTGGATAAAGGAGAAATATTGCCTAAGTTAAATGGTCCAAGGAAAAAACAAATATTATTTGGACTTAGGTAAGCCATATGAAAAATATAAGGTTCCCAATTCAGTTGCTAGGCAAAATTATTAATTCGGGAATAAATTGGGAAAATTGGCCAACTATATTTTGCACAAATGTTGGTCCAAAAATGCAAAATAATAATTATTAGTGAATGGTTTGGGTCAAATATGGCACCCAACAAGTTTGTTATAAAGGGTAAGGTAGGTGTGAATAAGTGGGAAAAAATAATGGAAGTAGTGGAGGAAAAGATAAGATTTTGGATCAATTTCACATTGGAATTGGAAGGGTTCCTTAAAAAGGGGAATTGTTGGTCAAAGGAGTTGCAGGGCGCACTTGAGGAATGGTACATTGTTTTTGGGTGTGGTTGATGGTTTTCAATCACCCATGGTATTTGTTGATGGTTTTGCAATGTTTGATGGTATTGGCTAAAGGGGGTTATGGAACATTGTTTTCACTCTCCCATAGTATTGTTCCATGGTATTGGAGATATATCAGGCATAAAAATAGTAGTAAGGCACACTATCAAACATGTTTGATGAATTATTATTGTATTGGAGTTGCTTAGGATTCTCTTTGCCTGGGTGATTCCCTCCTTGCATACCAAGAGGGTGATGGGCCCCTCATTTCCACACTAGTTGTGTATTAAACTATCCATTAAGGAGGAAGGTAATCAACCTTTATCACTGAGAATATTGCATATCTCTAATGTAAATTGTAGGTCCTTCCATTTTCAATGACCATGCCCGTGTTTGGATGTACTATTTTCATAGCAATCTTGCTAGGAAGTTCAATAATAAAGTTGTGGGTTTGATGCTTGAAATTTCATGATCTATGCCACTATTTTAATAGACTTTACATGTTTATGCATACTTACATATCATATGATAACAAATCTGTAATTGTCTTCAACAAATCCTATGTCTCTTTTCTATACTTTTCCGTACCTATGTTCAATGTGTTGAAATATTGACTAGGTTTCAGTTTTTGAAGCATATCTCAAGAATATGAGCTTCGATTCAACTTTTGGAAAGTGCTGCACATTTTTTCCCCTGGAATATAATGAATTATGCTTATCCAATAAAAAAATAAGAGCATATATATAAACTATGAATAAAAATGGTTAGGACCCCACCTTCATATATTGTATTTGACCCCCTTTGACCAGATTAAAATCGGATTGAAAACAAGGAAACTGTGTAGCCTTGAATTGGGAAATCTCACTTTCGGAGCCATAATTGGCCAAATAAACCTATGCAAATTTTTGTAGAAATTATTAATGTAGAGACTATTATAATAGATGCCACATACCTATTCCAGAACCCTTCCCCGGGTTACATATCCTCCTACCTATATGGATGTCAATTTCTAGTGCCTTTCTCTTTGAGGTAGTTGAAAGGATATAGTTTGCATATGTTAGTGTACCTAGAAGAATTGGAGTAGACTTCAAAAATAACTTATTTTGAAACATAAATTGTCCCAGTACGTTGTGAAAAGTATTCTTGAGCTATTTCATCCTCTATTTTCCATCCTTACATTGGGGTCTTCCTTGTCCCTTTGAGTTGATGTGCCTAGATTATAATTTGGGTACATCACAGTGGTACCAGAGCTTAGCCACTTTGGATGAGTTTTGATTTGATGTGCTTAGATTTGGATTTGGGTATATCACATTAGTATCAGAGCTTAGCCACTTTGGATGAGTTTTGATTTCAGGTGCTTAGATTTTGATTTGGGTGCATCACAGTGGTATAAGATCTTAGCCACTTTGGCCAAGTTTTGATTTCATGTGCGTATATTTTGATTTGGGTACATCATAGGGCCACTCTGAAAGAAGTCACTGTGTAGCTGTTGAAAGTAGGTCTTCCAAGTTATAGGAACTTTCTACATAGAATTTCCACTAAATAGGGCTAGGATAAATGCCCTCAAGGAGGCACATCTTTTGGTGGAGAAAGATTTCAGTTTGGAGAAGTTTCAATTTTGACCTAATCACTACTGTTGGAGGAAACTAGGGAATCAAGTTTTTAAAGTTTCCCTCCATAGAATTTGGTAAATGACCTCATTGAACAAATCACCTCAAGGAGTCACATCTTTCTATGTAGACAAAATTTTAAGATTCCAAGTTTGGAAATTTAGGTTTTCTCTGTGGAACCCTAAATCATCCAGATCCAGAATCATATTGGGAATCTCAAATTGGTAAGATCTATTTCATTTCTATTTCCACTTGAGGTTCTCATATCAAGATGATGAATCACACCAAGCTTGAGGATAAGCTTGAAGGAGCAGATAAATTTTGAGCATGGAAGCATGGAATATATCTTATCCTAGAGGGAATGACTTGGAGAAATATGTCAATGAGGAGGTTACCGAATCAGATGGAGATGAGGAAAAGACAAACTACAAGAAGAACATGATAAGAGCTAAAAGGATTATTGCAGATTCCATAAAGGATAATCTCATCCCTCATGTATCATCACTAAAGACTACCAAGAAGATGTTTGATTCTTTGAACAAGATATTTGAAGGAAATAACATCAAACATTAGATTACCATGGGAATAAACTCAAGAATGTGAAGACCCAACATTCAAAAACCATTCAGTCTTACTTCACCAGGGTTTCTCAGATCAAGGAGCAACTAGAGGCCATTGAAGAAAATGTTGAAGAAGTAGAGATCGTGATGACTACCTTGAGTGGATTTGCATGGTCACGGCACTCAGTCATTCAAGGAATATGTGACATAAAGAAACTAATAAAGTTCAACAGACTATCGGAGGAATGCACTCAAGAATAATCTCAATTAGTATAAAGAGAAGAGAAGATGGGAGCAAGCGATGATGGAGCTCTAACAACTTAGGCAAATAAAAATGAAGGAAGGAGGGAGGATCACTCTCATGAAGGCCCAAGAAATTCCAAAAGAATCATAGACTGAGAAGGGACTACTCATATATCAGATGTTACACATGTGACGAGAAAGACCACTTCTGAAGGGATTGTTCTAGAAATAAAGGATCCTCCAAGGAAACCAAGAAGAAGAGGAATCATGCACATACTGCGGAAGATGATGAACCTGCAAAAAATAGAACAACAACAAATTATTCAAGTGATGAAGAATATGTTTTATCTCTTCTCTTACTAGTACCATTACCCATGGAAGAAATGATTGGTTGGTGGACAGTGGAGCTTCCAAGCATATGACAAGATACAAAGAACCCTTGATCAACCTATTAGAACATGAGTCACCTCACAAGGTGAAACTTGGAGACAACTACTAATATACTATAAAAGGGAGTGGATATTCCTCTTACAAGTTGGAATCAGGTGAGTCAATGAAGATGCAGGATGTTTTATACATACCAGGTTTGAAGAAAAATATCCTCTCCATTTCAACTTTAGATGCTAAAGGATTCCATGTTGCATTTATTGAAGGCCAAGTACTCATGTGCCTAAGAGGAAAATAAATAAATGACGCAACAATAATTGGAGAGCAAGCTGCACAAGTTAAAAGGACAACCAAAATAAGCCTTGGTTCATGAATCTATAGAACCAAGTGAACTATGGCATCGTAGGCTTGCAAATGTACAATAAAGAGCTCTACTAAATACAAGCAAAGCAGTATCAGGCCTTCCCGAATTCCAAGAAAAACATGAAGTCACTTGCAAAGGATGTGCACAAGGAAAGAATACAAAGAAACCATTTCCAAGTAGTGAAAGTAATGGGAAATAAATATTGGAAATAATCCACTCAGATGTATGCAACCCCATGACATTCAATTCCTTAAGCGGGTATACTTACTATGTTTATTTCATAGATTATTTTTGTCGTAAAGATTGGATTTACTTATTGAAAGGAAAAGATGAAGTTTTCAACAAGTTCAAAGAATTCAAAACTTTGGTAGAGAATCACACCGAAAAGAAGATTAAGACCTTACGATCAGACAATGTAGGAGAATTCAATTCAGATGAATTCAAAGACCTATGCAGAGAATCCAAGATTAAGAGGGAGATGAGCACTCCCTACAATCCTCAGCAAGATGGCATTACAGAAAGGAAGAACATACTGATAATGGAAACAACATAGGCGATGATTCATGACCAATACTTTATAATGCACCTATGGGAAAAAGCAACAAGAACAACCATGTATGTACAAAATAGTACACCTCACCGTGTTCTAAATAAAAATACTCCAAAAGAAGTCTTTTAGGAAAAAAACTAGAAGTCATCCATCTCTGAATATTTGGCTATCTTGTGTACATACATGTCCTCAAAGAAAATAGGACAAAGCTAGACCCTTCAGGAATGAAAGGAATATTCGTGGGATACAATGAGGAATCAAAAGCATATCGAATCTACTTTCCATGTTTCAAGAAGATTGAGACGAGTCTATAAGTTACTTTTGATGAAGTCTCAACTTACAACAAGTTAAAACAATTCCACATTGAAGTTGTTGAAGAACCTGAAGTCACCAGAAACAAAGATACAGTTATGGAAAAAATGACTTAAGAAAACCATGAAGAACATGACATGGTGGAACCTCATGAACCTATAGATCCACCTCATGAGAATAATTCATACAAGAGAAGACCATCATGGGAACATGAATATATTCAAGATGTATAGAGGTATGGTACTCCAAATGGGACACTTAGAGAAAGCAATAGACCAATACCATACTCCATCTACATAGCTCTATTATGCGACATCATTAGTAATGAACCTTCAAACTATGAAGAATCTGATGAGAAGAAGGAGTGAAAGGAAGCCACGATCGAAGAGTATTAGTCGATTATGAATAATGATGTCTATGATAATGTTTCTAGACCAGAACATAATTCCATAGTGTATTCCAAATGGATCTACAAGATCAAGCATGCTGTAGATGGTAGCATCAAAAAATACAAGGCAAGGTTTGTGGAATGTAGCTTCTCCTAGAGAGAAGGAATCGATTATGAGGATACATTTGCACCAATAGTGAGATACACTTCCATCAGATTAGCACTATACTTAGCTACAATAATGAAATGGAATATACACTAGATGGACATCAAGACAACTTTTATGAATGGTGTAGTTGAAGAGGAAGTGTATGTGGAGCAACCACTAGGATTTGAGACACATGACAGACAAACTCATGTGTGCAATTTAAAGAAGGCCTTGTATGGATTGAAGCAGGAACCTGGGATGTGGTATGGCTAGATGGATATCTTTATGATGAGCTTAGGCTTTACCAAGAGTAAATAATATTCCAACCTCTACTCCAATGTTGAGGACGGAAGAACGATGATACTCCTACTGTATATAGATGATATGTTCCTAACAGGAGAAGATGAGCTCATTACATATACAAAGAAATGGCTTTCCACAGAGTTTGATATTAAGGACTTGGGGATGATGCACTACTTAATAGGAATAAAGGTGTGGCCAAATTTAGATGGTATACTCCTTGGACAAGGAAAGTATGCAATAGATATTCTGAAGAGGTTTAGAATGATGGAATGCAAGACTATTTCCACACCTTTGGCATCAAATTTGAAGCTATTGAGTGATGCTTCTTCTGAGATAGTTGATGCCACCATGTATATGTAGATGATTGGTTTGTTGATAAATTGACAAACACAAGGCCAAACATATGCTTTTCTTTGAACACCTTGAGCCATTTTCTAACATATATGAGGCGTTTTCACCTGGTTGCTGCAAAGCATGTATTGTAGTACATGAAGGGTACAATCGAGTATAGGATCAAATTTGCGATAGATCAGAAGATTAACCTCCATGGATATGTTGATTTGTATTGGGCAGGAAGTGCCATAGATGGGAAGAGCACTTTAGGATGATGCTTCAGTTTGGGATCTAAGGTGATCTTCTATTTTAGCAAGAAGCAATCGAGTGTGGCACTCGGTATAACTGAAACATAGTACATTGCAGCTTGTTCAACTAGTTTTGAAGCAATATGGCTTCAAAATATACTATCATATTTGTATGATATTGATTTAGAGGTGAATTGTATCTTATGTGACAACCAGAGTTGTGTGAAGTTGTTTGAGAACCCGGTGTTCCATGACAAGTTGAAGTACATAGAGATCAAGTATCACTATATTCAGGATATGGTGTAGAGAGGAGCAGTGAAGCTCCAGTATGTGGCAATGAATGAGAAGATAACTAATGTTTTATCCAAGACTTTGATGAGAGTGAAGTTTGAGTACTTCAGGGACAATCTTGGAATTGTGCAAATCAGTGTCCATCATGAGAAGAAAGTCCTAGATGGTGCTAGGATTACATTCAGTATGAAACAAGACTAACCCTGGAGAGAGACACATCTACTATGCAACTAGACTAGCTCTATGAAGTCTTATATTCCTCTAGGACTGCATCTAGTATGAAATAGGACTAGAACTGGAGAGATATGCATTCAATTTGAAGCAAGACTGACCCTGTGAAGGCATCTAATAGGAAACATGACTGGCACTTTAGATATTCACATTCAATATGAAATAAGATTGATCGTGCGAAGGCATCTAGTATGAAACAAAACTAGAACCACATAGATCAACATTCAATATTAAAATTAATAACCTTGTGAAGGAATCCATTATGAAACAGGTTTGACCCTGCGAAGACATCTAATATGAAACAGGATTGGCATTGCAGAGATATGAATACAGTATGAAAAAAAAAATAGAACTGCAATGTACATCTAGTATGAAAAAGGACTGGCACGGTATGAGTTATATCCATCATGAAAAAGGGATGGAACTGTACGGATATGTTGATGAAGTCCTAGATGGGATCTAGGCCCACATCTAACATGAAACAGGGCTGGATCTATAGAACTTCCGAAGACGGATAGATTCAAGAGATGTCACTAGTCAATGGTCAACAAGATGAGAATTGATGTAGTAGTGATGATGCTGATCCAACGATGATGATCCGGTGATGATGATCCAATGAGGATGATCGAGCGATGATGATACAATGATGATGATGATTTCTAGAGACTATGTCTAGTTGTGATGATGACCGAGTTAGGAGAATACCTTTGGAGATGTTTTTCCTCCATTCAGGGATGTAATTACTATATTTGGTCATGCTAGAATACCGAGGTAAAACCTCCATTGTAATTCGGGGAAAGAGTCACCTAAAGAAATATTGTAAAATGTATTTTTGAGTCTCCCAAGAGGGAAGTCGACCCTGTTAGGTTAGGAAGTCGATCCAGTTAGGTTTTTAGGTCAGTCACTTGTAAAGTATAAATAGGGAGGCGCCCTCCCTCATGTTAAGTTCTCTATGTTGCCATAGCTTAAGTCCTAACTTCATTAGCATTTAATACATTTTCATAATAGCAACATAAATATGATCATTGAAAGATCACAAGGTACACAATAATTTACCCTGGGAAACCCTAAAGGAAAAAACCCAACAAATTTTCCTCAAAATAGATTACTAGTATGAAATGACCAAAGAACAAGGTATCATCAAGTGAGAGACCAAACCCCAAGCATAAGAGCCAAAGCACTAAAGACACTGGTCCTCCTCCTTCTCTGTCTCTCCTTCTTTCTCTCTCTTGTGCAATACAAGTGTGAGAGTGTGTGTACAAATGAGGGAGGGTGCCTCCCTATTTTTACTAAATTCCCAACTAGCTTTTACCCTAACAAGGCCAAACTACTTAACTGGCAGGGCTGACCTACCTAAGTAAATTTCACAATAATAATTATATTAATCTTTTTTGGGTGCTATTGACCCGACTTACAACTGAGGGTTTACCTCATGACATTTAAATGACCTTTTAAATCAATAATAGTTCTCGTAGGAGGAATAATAATAATGTGAAGTATAAGTAGAATATTCTTCAAAGTTACATTATTTCAACACTCCCCCTTAACAAGAAAGGCATTTTACTGGCATCAACAACAATTGGCGTGGCTCTACACAACATCACCAGAAGGAGAGAGAGGAGGCATCATCAACATAATATTTTGGAACATTGTATGGTACATCTATAGATCATCAAAAGTTTTCAACAACATCATTATTTGCAACACGGAGTTGGAGTATCATAATATCCAGTACAAAGTTGAAGTATCATCATCAAAATCTTCAGTATAGAGCTAAAGTATCATCATCAACATCTTCATACAGAGTTGAAGTATCATCATCTAGAACATGGAACCGAGGCATCATCATCTGCAACATGGAACTGGAACATCATCAGTAGCATGGAGCTGGAGCATCATCATCTGCAACATTGAATTGGAGCATCATCTACAACATGTAGCTGGAGCATCATCATCATCTGCTGGAACATCATCATCTACAACATGGAACTGAATCATCATCTGCAACATGGAACATCATCATCTGCATAAAAACTGATACATCACTAGCATCGACACCACGAGGCTGTATCATCAACATAAGGCTGGAATAACAACAACAATGACAACATGAGGATGGCTCATTGGCATAAAGCTAAACTGACAACAAAAATGATAACATGAAGCTGTCTTATCAACATAAATACGGAATAACAACAACAACATGTGACATCATCATCAATGAAATCAAGGCTAGAGTAACATCATATATGGAAGGTATAACAACAACCAACATGATCCTTATTTTCAGAATTATGGGATCATGGACAACACATATATGGTACTCAAACAATACTTCCTTACAGAATTATGGGATTGAGTCTTTGCGGAGCTACCAATACTATCACATCTAACACATACATACACAGGACGATTCTTCCTTTCGTAATTACGAGATCAAGTCCATTACTGACATCCTGGACGATCCTTCCTTTTGGAATTACAAGATCAAGTCCACTTACTAATATTCTGGATGATCATTCCTTTTGGAACTACAGGATGAAGTTCACTACTAACATTTTGGACAATCCTTCCTTTTGAAATTACGGGATCAAGTCAACTACTAACATTCTGGACGATCCTTCTTTTCATAATTACAGGATCAAGTCCATTACTCGTCAGTATTTAAGATGATCCTTCCTTTTGGAATTATAGGATTAAGTCCAAGGATGATTAGTCCTTCCACATCAACATTTAAGATGATTCTTCCTTTCAGAATTACGAGATCAAGTTGTAGGATGGTTAGTCCTTCCACATCAACAATTAAGACGATCCTTCCTTTTGAAATTATGGGATCAAGTCTAAGGATGGTTAGTCCTTCCACATCAACATTTAAGATGCTCCTTCCTTTCAAAATTACAGGATCAAATCTAAGGATGGTTAGTCCCAACATCTACATATTGGTCAATCCTTCCTTTTGGAATTACGGAATCAAGTCCAGCAAGATAAACATTTAAGAAGATCTTTCCTTTTAGAATTACAGGATCGAGTCTAAGGATGATCAATCCAAAAATCAACATATTGGATGATCCTTCTGTTTGAAATTATGGATCAAGTCCAACAAGATCAACATTTAAGACGATCCTTCTTTTCGTAGTTATGAAATCATGTCTAAGGATGATCAATCCCAACATAAACATCTTGGGTGATCCTTCCTTTCAGAATTATAGAATCAAGACCATCAAGATCAACATTTAAGACAATCCTTCCTTTTGGAATTATGGGATCAAGTCTAAGGATGATCAATCCCAACATCAACATCTTTGACGATCCTTCCTTTCAGAATTATGGGATCAAGTCCATCAAGGTCAACATTTAAGATGATCATTCCTTTCAAAATTACGGGATAAAGTCTAAGGATGATGTGATAAGGGTTCCATAGTATCAATACTACTCTAATTTCGATGGAATTCCTTATGTACAACACCAATATTGTGTCGAAAGTTTTTAAACTTCACACAAGACAGAGATTTAGTCAACACATCTGCAACTTGCTCATATGTGCTCACATATTGGAGCTTTTTAGCTCCATTATGCACCATGTCATGAATGTGTAAGTACTAAATTTCTATGTTCTTCATCTTACGGGGTTCTTTATCATATTCATACAAGTTTGGTTATCACATAGAATCACGGTAACATCCATCTCCATATCAAATAGATCTTATAACAAATTCCGAAGCCATATGGCTTCACAACTAGTGGAACAAGCTGCAATATATTATGCTTCTACAGTGTCGAGAGGAACATTGGACTGCTTCCTGCTTAGCCATGAGATCATGGCTGACCCAAGACTGAAACATCCTCCTGAATTGATATTTCCATCTGAGACACTTCTTTCCCAATCTCAATCTGTATAACCATAGAATTTGAAGTCATGATCTATTGTATAACTAAGTCCATAGTTTATCGTACCTTTTAGGTACCTCATCACATGCTTTGCTTCTACCAAGTGAACATGTTTTGGATAAACCAGATACCGACTCAAATTTTTCACAACAAATCATATATTTGGCTGGGTATTCTCCAGATACATCAATGAACCAATGATCTGTCTGTATAGTGTCACATCCACTAATTCTGACGAAGCATTAACCGACAAATTCAAGTGTGAATCCATGGGTGTGGTCATGGATTTACATTCCAACATGTAAAACCTTTTCAGGATTTCCCCTGCATACTTCCCTTGGTTAAGGAATATTCCTTCTGGGCTCTACCATACTTCAAGACCTAGAAAATAATGCATCAAGCTAAGGTATTTCATCTTTAATTCTACAATGATATTCTTTTTACACTCTAAGATTTGATTCTCATTACCTATCAGAAATAAGTCATCCACATACAACAATAATATGACAGGTTCATCATCCATAACCTTGAATTAAAGGTTAGGATCAGCCTTACTTTTTGTTAAACCCCAAGCGTGTAAAAAAACTATCGATTCTTACAAACCAATCTCTTGGACCTTATTTCAGTCCATACAGAGCCTTCTTCATTTTACATACATGTGTTATTTTGTATTTGAATTCAAAAACTTGTTTCTATTCTATGTACACTTCTTCTACAATAACACCACTTAGGAAGGTTGTTTACACATCCATTTGATGTAACTTCCATTCTGTCTTGGCTTCTAATGACTTGATGGTTCTGATAGAAGTGTACCTTTCTACAGGAGAAAATGTCTCTTCATAATTGATTCCTTCCTTTTGAGAGAATCCATGGGACAAAAATATGGCTTTGTACTTCTTAATACTTCCATCGGCTGTATGTTTATCTTGTAGATCCATTTAGAAGATAACACATTTTTTCCTTCTAGCATGGGAACTATTTCCTATACATCATTCTTCATTATGGATTGGTATTCTTCCATCATAGCTTCTACCCATTCTTTATTTTGAACAACTGCTTCAAAACAAGTAGGTTCCTTAACTATAAGATCACACATCAAAGCTACATAACTAGGAAATGTCTTTGGCTTATTGCTCTGCCTTTTGGAGCCTTATGGAGAACCATCCCTTTATGCTTCTTGAATAATCTCACGCGCCCAATATGGCTTTCTCTTGTGGGAGAAAATCATGTGGGGAGGTTCTTTGGGCTCCAACATATAATGTTCTTCAAGAATATGATCATCATGAGAAGGTGCAACTTCTTTCATTGGTTCTATAGCTCTGGGATCTACAACTTCTTCATATTTTTCTTCAGGTTGGCACTTTCTTGACTTCTTGAGAGATACATCTTCATAAAAGGTTAAATCTATACTAATTTCCATATGTTGGTAACATGGTATATAGATTATAAATTCCTTGGATACCTCACAATACCCAACAAATATTCCTTTCTTTCTAGAAGAATCCAACTTGGTTCTTTTCTCTTTTGGTATATGAATAAACACTGGTTAACCAGATACCTTGAGGTGACTTACCTCTGGTTTCTTTCCTGTGAAAATTTCTTCAAGGGTCTTGAATCCAAGTGCACTATGTGATATTCTGTTTTGGACATATACTGTTGTCCTTGCTGCTTCAACCCATAAGTACACAGGAAGATCTTGATCATGGATCAAGGATGCTTCTGAGTGACCTCTTAGTTCATACAAGCCACCCTCTAGTGATAGATACATCTTATAGAGACCATATTCTTCAACTTCTAATATTTCTAACTTCCTGGGAGGTTCTTCATCATCTTCTTCTTCTTCTTCTGCTAAGTTAGCATGATGTCTTTTGTTATTCTTCCTCTTATTCTTCTTTTTTTGTCGTCAATTTATAGCAATGTGTCTTATATTATCACAATGGTAACATTGATAAGAGGAGAAAAATTTCTGCTTGTAATATCCCCTTTTATTATTTTGAAAATTCTTAGGAGGATAAGACTCCTTATGAGTTTCCTTCTTGAAATGATACTTTCCTTTTCTTCTTCCGATATGAGTAGTTAGAGCATGCTCATCTTCTCTAAGTAGTGATTTTCAGTTAGCTACTATAGCCTTTGCTTGAACACATTATTCCCATAGGATAACAAAATTTTAGGCTTTCCTTCCTTGCACAGATTGTATGGATGAAGGAGTCCCATGGTCTAGTAAGACCATTGAGAGTGGTCATTACTAGCTCAATTTCATCAATATTGTCTTCAATTGCTTCTAGTTGTTCTTTTAATTGAGAGACCCTTGTGAAGTATTCATGGATAGATTTACCCTTGCTCATCTTTGTACTTTTGAGTTGGGCTCTCAAGTTCATCTTCTAGTTGATGTTTCTTCCTTCATACATTCCTGATAGGGAATCAAACATTTCCTTAGGTGTATCCTTAGAGGATACTTGAGGAATCAAGTGATCCTTGATTGAATCAACTATGATCCTCTTGGATCTAATCATGTCTTCCTAGTACTTTTCCTTTGCTTCATATTATTTCTGATCCACCACAATTCCCTTGATAAAATTTGCAAGATCATTCTATTCTAGAATGAGTCCTATTATGTATGTCCAAGCACGAAAGTTTTCTATTCCTTCCAACTTGTCACCAAGCTTAGTGCTTGTAGACAACTTGTCCCGAAGATCAGAAAATGACAAAAAATGAAAATGATCATACATGAGAACTATACTCACCAAAATATGAAATTGAGTGAGGCGAGTATGATGGTATAGTCAGTTTATGAAGAATCCAAATTCTAACCCTTGAAACTGGACTTGCAAGATCCTAGACTACATTTTCTAGTTTTGTTTCTGGTTTTCTGGTTTCAAGCTAAACTAGGGCTTAATTTTCTGGAGGATCTTCCCACAGGAAAACTTTGATATTGGTGCCAAAATATGCGTCTAGGAGGGCTGCACTTCCCTATGTCACCCGCACTAAAAAATTCCACTTTATTAGAAAACCCTAATTTCCTTGTCTAGATAAGGAGAGAGATTTACCTCATGAAAGTTGCTCTTTTCAGGCTAGCTATGATACCATGTTAATTTTTCTATGTTTTCATAGCTTAAGTCCTTACTTGATTAACATTTAATACATTTTTGTAATAGCAACATAAAGAGGATCACTAAAAGAAACACAATCCTAAGGTACACAACAATTTACCTTGGGAAACCCTAAAGGGAAAAAACCAACAAAACTTCCTCAAAATAGATTACCGGTATGAAATGACCAAAGAAAAAGGTCTCATCAAGTGAGAGACCGAACCCAAAGCATAAGAGCCAAAACACCAAAGCCACTAGTCCTCTTCCTTCTCTGTCTCTCCTTCTTTCTCTCTCTTGTGCAATACAAGTGTGACTGTGTGTGTACAAATCAGGGCAGCACCTCCCTATTTATACTTAAATTCCCAATTGACTTTTACCCTAATTGGGCCAACCTACCTAACTGGCAGTTCCAACCTACCTAGGTAAAATTCATAATAATAGTTATATTCATCTTTTCTGGGTTCAATTGAATTGACTTACAACTGAGGGTTTACCTCATGACATTTACATGAACTTTTACATCAATAACATATCCCAAAAGAGGAATAATAATAATAATAATAACGTGAAGTATAAGTAGAATATTATTCAAAGTTACATTATTTCAACAACTCATTTGGACACACATCACTCAAGCAAGTTCACTCAAGATAGACAAAGACAAGTGCGCTAGTGAGGGAGAATAAGGAGTGCTGAAGACATCTTATCTTTGGGTATTCTATATTGGTTTGACATGGTTCTACGTGACATAACTATTATGAATAAGTTTCATGGTTTTCTCCTTTATGGATTCCCCAAGGAAAATATTTGTGTTCTTGTGTATTGTTGTGCTTGTCCATCTTTCAGTTTAAAGATCTAACATAATTGAATATAAGTGCAAACTCTAAGAGTTAGGGGGTTATGAGATTATGGGTTAGAGGTGTTAGAATAATCAAAACCTATTCCCATACATAGGATATAATATTTAATCATTTTGATTAAATTCATAGGTACTACACTAGCTAGTTGACATCCACTTGCTTCCTTATGATCAAACTTGCCAAAACTTCCTACATGAGCGCTTTGGAAATATTTTAGATAAGATTTTGAAAACCCATCAGACTGCCTAGTTTTGTAAGGGTGCATTCCCGCCTTATCTAGAATTAGACTATTTTTCAATAGCTTTTAAGGCAAAAGGTAAAGATAATCTTAAGGAAACTACCTTGTTTTTTGTACAACTCAACCTCCATATTTTTATCTTCCAAAAACACAAGTTTTTCCATTTTCCTTCACTTATCAGCTGATACACTTCATTCAGCCCATTCGTGACCTTCTTGACATATTTGGAAACTGTTTTATGCACGTAGGGGGGATTTTGACGTTTTATTAAGCCTTATTTTGTGCTGATTCGAATATCCTCATTATGCATTCGAATCTCTGATGTAATTATATATTTGGACAGCATATGAATTATTGAGCTTGGTTGAGATAAAATGATTTAATAGAATTTTGTATTATGGTCCATATACTGTCTCGAATTTGAGTGAAATTATGCATGTTTTACAAGCAATTTTATGAGTTTAATTGATCTAACCTTGGGCTACAATTTCCACATGGTATTAGATCCTTTGTAGCTCGATTTTTATCCTATTCTATTTCTTTTGGAGGATATACATCATTCCCAGGGAGCCCAAGAAGAAATGGATCAATCTCACCATATCATCTTGACTCCATTCAACTACTTTGAATAGAAGGCACAAATGTAGATTTGGATGAGGAGTAAGGGTCTCTTCAAAGTGACCATGACAACTGAGGCTGAGCCCAATGCATTATTAGAGAATATCAAGAGGCATAATAGGAGGGATGAGGCATATGGTCTCTTGTGTCTCAATATTTCCATAGACCTTATTTTCCATCTTGATGGATTGACATCACCAAATGAAGTATGGGGGAATCTTAAAATTTCATTTGGAAAGACAAATGAAATTAGGGGACATCAACTTGAAAATGAATTGATCTCACTGAGTGCAAGCAATTTTGAGTCCTTAAAAGTCTACTTCTCCAAGTTCAAATCCCTTGTTTTGTAGTTGAAATAGTGTGGTATCGAAAATAAAGATGAACAACTGGTTTTGGCCATACTTTCGAAGCTTGGCCTAGACTATTCAATATTTGTATCGACCTTCCTTGCCACTAAGTTGATAGATTGAAACCTGGAAGATACCTTCACTAGAATATTTGATGGAATCCTTGACCTAGGAGCAAGACAAGTTGGTAATGATGGGAACCATCAAACCTTCCAAAGATTAAGATTTGGTTGATGGAGATTCAAAGGTGGATTCCAAAGGAAAGAAGAAGGCTAAGAATCTGCCTGATAAAAAGGGAGACAAGTCTAAGTCTCATGAGGAGTCCTCAAACTCCAAGAAGAATAAGTCCCAGAAGAAGAAAGGTAAAGGTGAAATGAGCAAGTGCGCATACTGTGGTAAGGGATTTCATCCTGATATCTCTTTCATGAAGAAACAAATCGATATATTGACTCAACTCCTAGAAAAGAACAACATCTCTCTTCATGAAGGCACAAAGAAGAAGGAAGGAGGATCAAGTTTTGAAGAAAAGGAGAGAGTTCATGCCGTGGTTGCAAGCACTATAATATCTCCTTCCTTTATCATTGATTCTGGAGCTTTAAGGCACATGGTTTCGATAAGGGAGGCCTTCTCCTCTCTTGATGATTTGAATGGTCCAAATATTTTGTTGCAAGATAACTCTGAAACTGAAAGTAAGGTAAAAGGTATAATAGATCTTGACCATGGTTCCTTCAACAATGTTTTGTATGTCCCAAGTATTGCTGCTAATATCATTTCAATCTATTAGATGACCCACACTGGGTCTCCTAAGAAGGTTGTATTCACTCCCAATGATGTTGAAACATCTAAAAATTATAATGGTAGAGTCATAGCTAAAGGTTTTGTGGATCACAGTTCAAAAGTGTACAAGTTCTCACACTTAATGCACTTCTCAAACCCCTTTTTGCTCCACACTCATGCTAATGAATCCAACAAGCTTTGGAATGAGAGGTTTGGGCATAGAAATTACATTTCCTTTCATATTTGTGTGACAAATATATGTTCATAGGGTTCCCCAAGATCAGTTTTCCCAAAGGATTCTGTTAGGGATGCATTCTAGGAAAACACCCAGAGCATAGATATGAGAGAGTCAGTCATGAGTGAACCTTTGTACCCCTTGAACTCATTCAAAATGACATTTCTGGTCCTTTTCCCCATATGTCCATGAGTGAAGCAAATTATTTCCTAACCTTCATAGATGACTTTTTTAGATACTGTTGGGTTTACTTCCTTAAGCACAAGTCAGAAGTTTTTGACCTCTTCAAGGGATTTAAGGCCCTAGTTGAGAACCAGTTTGGAAGAAATCTCAAGGTCCTTAGATCTGATAATGGTGGTGAATATGTTAAATCTGATTATATTCAATATTGTGAAGATGCAAGTATCCATATGCAACACTCTATTCCCTACAAACCTCAACAAAATGGTGTTGATGAGAGGAAGAATAGATCTCTCAAGGAGATGGCCACTTGCATGATGGAGTCTAAGACTTTGAAACCAAAGTTTTGGGATGAAGCTATAAAATGTGCATTCTACATCCAAAATAGGTTGCGTCCCAATAATCTTGATGGAATCACTCCTTTTGAAGCTTGGAGTGGGTACAGGCCTGACGTGTCTCATTTTAGGATTTTTGGTTCTAAGGCTTGGACTAGAATTCCACCAAAAAAGAGGAAGGATTTGGAACCCAAAATCAAAGAGTGCCTATTTGTTGGCTATTCTGAATATTAAAATGGGTATAATTTGATCAACACGAGCAATCTAAGAGCCTTTATTGAAAGGAGTGTTGAGTTTGAAGAAGAGCCTATGCCAGGAAACGAAATTGGAGACTCCTTTTCAACACCACCACCTATGAATGTAAGAGAAGTGACTAATAAGGATTATTATTATGATATGTATGATAATTATGATTTAATTTCATATCCTAACACACCTACAAGGTCAAACTGGGCAGTAAATACCATTCATGCATCTGGGGAACTAGGTGGGATTCCTAGTGATCCTAGAAGAACTAGATCTCAATTCGAGAGTGCTGTCAAGGGCCCATTATTTTATGAGAAGTGTTATATAATGGTTGAGTTATATCCAAAAACATATGAAGAAGCATCATAAGATCCAATATTTCAAACAACCATGGAAGAAGAATACCATTCACTCCTGAAGAATGAAACATGGGAACTAGTCAACCTTCCACTAGGGAGAAAGCTAGTCAAGTGCAAATGGGTATTCAAGACAAATTTTGCTGCTGATGGATATCCTCTGAAGTATAATGCAAGGTTAGTTTCCAATGACTTCTCCCAATTCCAAGGCATTGACTACAATGATACCTTTGCACCAGTGGCAAAGATGGACTCCATAAGACTAGTTTTGGCCATTGCAGCTTCCAAGCAATAGTAGGTACATCACATGGATATGAAGAGTTCCTTTATACATGGAGATATCAAAGAATATATATATATTCAATAGACATAAATTTTTTTTACTAATCCATTTCTTGGGTGCATGTTGAAGAAATCACTATATGGGCTAAAACAAGATCCCAAAGCTTGGTATGCCAAGATTTATGGCTTTCTACTATCACTGAACTTTAGTAGATGCAGGTATGATCCAAATGTATATTTGAATATGATTCATGTTTAAATAATAATTATTGTTTTTTATGTGGATTAACATCTAATCACAAGAATTTCCATGAAATAAATTGCCTACTGGAAGGATGCAATGAACCATGCTTTCTCCATGACAAATTTGGGATTGTTGAGACAATTTTTGGGCTTGAGATTTCTCAATCAGATCTTGGAATCAAAGTAAATAAGTCCAAATATGATTCATACCTAATATAAAATTTCAACATGAAGGATTTAAAGACAATAAGGACTTGTTTCCTTTCAGGAGTTAAGCTTGAATAAGCGCATTCCACTCCATTGGTAAACAACACACTATATAGGCAACTGGTTGGTTGTCTTCTTTATTTGACTCATACTCGACCTGATATATCTTATGCAGTAAGTGTGGCATATATACACGTGTATCAACCTCATGAAATCCAATGGAGGGAAACAAAAATAATCTTACACTTTGTGCAGGGAACAAGGGCACATGGGATTCACTATGTTGCAAAATCTGACCTAGAGTTAGTTGGTTTTACTGATTCTGATATGGTAGGTGATAAAAATGATATAAAATCAACTTCTGGATATGTTTTTATGATTTCATATGAGCCAATCATCTATTCAAGTAAAAATCAAAGTGCCATTTCTCATTCATCTACTAAGGTAGAATACAAAGGAGTCGTGAATGCAACTACTCAATGTTTGTGGTTGTAGGGTATACTTGGAGAGTTTGGGATTGAATATGAGGCTTCTACAATCATATATTATGACAACCAAAGTACTATTCAATATCAACTGATTCAACACAGATGCAGCTAACCAAACACATAGAGATCCATATGCACTACATCAAAGGGTTTGTGCATGATGGGATCATTGCTCTATACTATTGCGCATCATCTGAGTAAGTTGTAGACATTTTCACCAAGGAATTCTCTGAGAATACATTCAACAATATAAAATCACCATTGGGGATATATGATCATAAGGTGAAGACTGATCTAAGACAATATTTCACATTTTTTTTTTCATGTCCATGTTTAAGGAAGGATTTTCCCCTTTGTGGTTTTGCCTCTTTCCTTGTTTTGCATGGACAAGCAAGGTGTAAAGGGTGACTAAGCCTTGTTTCTAGGCCCTATATATATGATATATTTCTGATATTTCACATAATTTAGTATTAAGAGGGGGTGTTAGAATAATAAAAAAACATTCTCATACTTAGGATATAATATTTAATCATTTTAGTTAAATTCCTAGGTCCTACACTAACTAGTTGGCATCCACTTGCTTCCTTATGCTAAAAATTGCCAAAAATTCCTACAGGAGTGCTTTGGAAATATTCTAGATAATAATTTTACAACTCATTAGACTTCCCAGTTTAGTAAGTGCACATTCCTTCCTTATCCAGAATTAGACTACTTTTCAACAACTTTTAAGGAAAAAGGTAAAGCTAGTGTTAAGGCAACTACTTTATTTTTTGTACAACTCACCCATCATATTTTTCTCTTACAAAAGCATGAGTTTATCCAATTTCCTTCACTTAACATATGATACACTTCATTCATCCCATTCGTGATCTTCTTGAGATATTTTGAAAGTGTTTTATGCACCTATAGAGGATTTTGACTTTTTAGTAAGCCTGCTTTTGTGCTGATTCGAATAGCCTCCTTATGCATTTGACTATATGATGTAATTATATATTTGTATATCCTATGAATTCAAGAGGTTTGATGAGATAAAATTATTCAATAGAAGTTTGTATTATGCTCGATATACTATCCAATTTGAGAGAATATATGCATGTTTTACAAGCAATTTTGCGAGTTCAATTTATTTAAGCTTGGGATATAATTTCCACAAGATGATTTATGGGTTAGAGGGTTCAGTTCTTATGGGTTTAGAGGTCATGTATTAACGGATTAGAGTCTAACAAATTATGATTAAGGGGGTTTAAGGGTTAGGGGATAAAGGATTAGGGTTTAAGGGGATAATGTCTTTGTGGGTTAGGGATTTAGGGGTTAAGGGATTATTGGTTAAGGGATTAGTGATTAGGGGTAGAGGGATTAAGGGTCAAGGTATTAAGTATTATAGGCTTGGGGGTTAGGGGGTTTAAATTCTAAGGGGTTAGGGGGTTTAGCTGTTAAGGAATTTAGGGGTTAAGGGTTAAGGGTCTAAGTATTTAGTGAGGCTTAAGTATTAGTATTTTTAGGGGTTAAGGGTTTATATATTTAGGTATCATGGGTAGGGTGTTTATGGATTAGATAATTTAGGGGTTAGGGTCTCAAGGGATTATGGGTTAATGGTTTAGGAGTTTATGGGTTAAGGGATTAAGGATTAGCGGTTAAGGGGTTGGGGATTAGGAGAGTGCACTCTGTAATTTGTATAGAGACAAGAATCAAAACATTAATTTTGATTATATGATTTAGATTTAAACTTCTAACCATATTTATTGAATGATTATTATAGGCAAATAATAACGAAGCATTTCAAAGTTTGGTCCATATTAAAAATCATCATTATTTAAATATGAATTACAAATATTCTAAATTTAGAAATATCCATTTACATTATTATGTGCAACAATGTCATCCAATTCATCCTTGTCAATGTTCATATGTTATTGCAAATACTGGATATTATTCTTGTTATGCCATCCCTCTAAAATGGTATTACAATTATCTTCATCTTCACCTTCATCGTCTTCTGCATCAATGAAATTTGTTTCTAGACCATATATATTGTTACTAGATGTATTTTCAACATCATTTTGTACATCATCAATATTTTTGTCTTCTATAAGATCACCTAACTCTGGATATCGTTGATTTGCATGACCAATGGTATCATTTAACTGATCATTTTGTGAATATGCACCTCTAGCCCTATTTCTCCATATTGATAAAGGAGTATTCTCATCATTATCAACTTCACTTTGTTGTGCTTGAACATATTCATATTCAATATCTTCATGGATGTTCATTTTTATTTGTTCCCCAATCCCTCATATATATTTTGTTAGCCATCATTGTTCTACTCCATATTCATTGAGGCATCGTCAAATACATGACTTAATATTGGATCATAATGTATGACAAATATCGATTTTAGGTCCAAAATATCTTCATAGAAAAGTACTTGCGCATAAACCATATACATATATTAGACATTTGTTATTATTCTTTATTAAACAAATATATATTCATAATAAACTATGGATTAATTAACATATTATAGATGACCACTGCTTCTTATATTAATATTCTTGTTTGAGTTAAAGAAATACCTGCTCACAATGAATTCGTAGAACATAAGGCTCCTTATCCTCTGGTAGTAACTTCGAGGAATCTATAGAAAACAATCCACTATGGGTATCATGTCTTCATGTCCTATCAAATGTTTCATACCATCTAAATTTAAAAATAAAACATTTGAAAGACTGGTAATCCAACTCAATAATTTATTGGATTTTTCTAACATATTGAAGATTCTCTTCAATTATATTTTTATCTTTTGAATTTGCTCGACTGGATTGCTTGAAATCAACCACGATGCAACAATCAAAGGATCGTCTTTTTATATCTACACTTTCTACACGATAATGTCGACCATATTCCCACATTGCAAGATATTTCCTCACCTGTGATATACCATTTATTTTAGTGCAAATAAGTACATTTATGCATAAATAAATAGTTAATAGTGCCAAATTTGTATTGAAACAATACTTTGTAGAATTCCAAGTGTACCTTTATTTCACATCCTCTAGATATGTTGATCTCATCTTTAATTATGTTTGAATCTATACTTGCATCATATATTTGATTTTAAATTTGTTTACTCACCCATTGTAGTGTGCAATCTTTGCACCATTCCCCTATTAAATTGAGCACATAGATCTGTGGAACAACACACAACTCACAAGATAGATCATACAATTTACTCAACAATTGAAGAATGAAACAATGCAAAAATGGCTTGCAGCTGTGAATGCTTTCATTAATCAAAAGTAATTAGATGATTAATTAAAATGAAGTACAATGGTTAAATAGCCACATGCAATTCAAATCCATGTGAGGAAAATCGAATTGGTTGGACTCTACTTGATTGAATGGATAATTGACCTTGTCTAAATCATTATCGAAGTTCAAAATCCAAGCTCAAGTGTCTAATTCGGTGTTGACTAGTCTAACTGATTGAGGTAGGTGAGTAAATGCGCCTTACCTGCATGCAACCATGCAATACTAGCACTAACTGAATAAAACTGAGTGTTGGGAACTAGAATTGAATGTAACTGACTCCTAACTGAGCTTGGCTAGTCACTAACTGAACTCAACTGATGGAGGTTGGTATCAGTACTCCCAGTGGCTCCTAAACTGATGCACTCAATTGCAATCAGTGGTAGTTGGCCTCAATTAGGGTTCCCCACACTTTAGTAACTGGTGTATGTGCCCCAATTAGGCCAAGTGGACCTAATGGTGCTAGTGACTAAAAATAGACTAAAAGGACTCCCGATTTAGACATGACTCCCGATTTAGACATAATCACCAAATTGGACAAGGGAGGATTATAATCCTAACACCCCCCCTGAATCATAACTTAGAAAATTTGTGGGCCCTGGTAACTAAGACCATAGGTCACCCATTACAACAAGTAAAGTAGCTGCTGAACACAAGGATCTGGGGAAAAAACCACATGGGAAAAAATCCCCCCCTCTAACTAAGCAGATATAATCAGGATTCAAGTTTGAAAAACTTGAAAATGTGTTGCTGCAATCTCTGTGATGTAGCGGAGCATCATGCATGATGTTCTGTGCATAGGTATCCTGGCGCCTAGCATGTAGACTTCTCCATCTTCTCCCAAAATGATGATAGAAGGAAGGAGGAATGTAACCTTTGCCTCTTGCTGGATGAAGAGGTGTATGATCCACTCTATTATTTTGAATGTAGTGAGACTGATCCCTTTCCATGTAGCATCTTACAGGAAGTCTATTGCATCTCTCTGAAGGTGGTAATATTGCATGACATAGCGCAAGGGTCTTTCCCTTCTGAGTGTCTGATGGATTTCCAGTCATCTTCCTAGCTTCCAATTTGAAAGTAGGGATTGGATCTGGATCCAAATAACCCTGAATATAAATCTCATAAAATGATGCAACTGGATCTGCAATACTAGTGGAAACTACAAAATAAGTAGATGAAATGTTTTTACCTTCCCTTGCAAGTGGCTGTTGAGAGTGCACTGGTTCTGAAAATGGCATGAAGTGTGAGAACACATATTCCTTGGAGGCATGATTTACATCACCCTTCTCTATGATGTTCCCAGTATAGATATCTGTGATCTCCACTGAGTCAGGACCAAATATGAATTGCTTTGGAGAGCCAGTATGAGTCATCTGGTATACATATAACATGTTTGTAGCTAGGGAGGGAACATAAAGCACATCTTTGAGCTTTCCATGTTCAATCTTGATAGAGCCCTTCCCTTTGGCTTGAACTTTACTGTTATTTCCCATCTAAATACTAGGACCATCAAAAGACTACCAAGAAGAGAATGATTCTCTGGATGCAACTGAATGATTGGAAGCTCCAGAATCAATGAGGAAGGCATGAGCTGTTGAGTAGCTAGCCTTCAGTGCATGGAATGTCTCTTCATATTCTTCAGTTTCTTCTCTATGGTCAGCCTTCCTTGCACTAGTAGGTACATTAATGTTATGTTTGTTAGAAGAAGAGCCATCTCATCAATTGTTCTTCTCATACAGGAGCTTTCTGGCTGAAAGCCCCTTCCATAGTAAGAACAAAGTGTCTTTCCTTTGCCATTCTTCTTGCTTCTCTTCGAAACTGAAGGATCTTTTGACTGATATTTCTCTATAAGAGATTCATCCTTTTGCTTCCCTTTATCATTTGCTACCTTAGGTCCTCTTGCAACCAGTTCTTGATCTCTGGAAGATCGAATGATTCCCATTTGGATCAACTTGTCATGCTCCTAAGTGAGAGATTCAATGAAGGAGTTAAGAGTAGGCATCTTCCAGTTTGGAGTAGAAAGCTTCATAGAATGAAATGTTGATACAAATACTGAATAGTTTGCACCAAGTTTGGAGAGAATGGCAAGGATGAGTTGATCATCCTCCTTCTCAACCTTGCACAGCTTCAATTGGAACACTAGATGCTTGAATTTGGCGAAGAAGTCATTTAGTGTTTCGAAATTTGTTGGAAGAAGAGAAAACATCTCATTCTCCAGCTGATAGATCCTTAGATCATCCTGCTTGTCAAATAGAGAAGCAAATTTATCCAAAACCTCCTTGGGAGCCTTCAATCCATTGATGTGGAAGAGAAGATCTCGAGAGATTGAGAGGCACAAGCATCCATATGCTTCATCAAGCCTATTCCAGTACTTTTCTTTGTCAACATAATGAATTGGCTCTCTTTCTATCTCCATTGTGAGTATGAAGAGTCTTTTGGAGCGTAGCTGCATCTCAATGTCCTCCTTCCATTGGTGGTAGTTGAAAGGAGTGAGAAGCTCCATTGGAGGGTCCATTTGGAATGCAATGGAAGAGACTAAGTTGCTGTAGCGAATGCAGTGAAGGAGACTGAGCTGCTTGTAGCGAATGCAGTGAAGGAGACTGATAAACCTATAAATCATACAATCAAATAGAAAAAATAAGGTCGATAGTCTGCACTTTTGGAATTTTCATCACACCCAGCATAGTTGATCAAGCAAGCTTGATCAACAATTCCTTCACTTGGGATATTAAGTGGTAAATTCTCTGCTTCTGGTGCAGTACTAGAAGGAGCAAATTTGCTCATTTTTTTTTTAATCCAAGTATGGATCTATAGTAGGAGAAGTGCCTTGTCCTACTGAGTCTCTGATACCATATTAAATTGAGCACATAGATCTATGGACCAGCACACAACTCACAAGATAGATCATACAATTTACTCAACAATTGAAGAATGAAACAATGCAAAAATGGCTTGCAGCTGTGAATGCTTTTTCATTAATCAAAAGTAATTAGATGATTAATTAAAATGAAGTACAATGGATAAATAAACACATACAATTCAAATCCATGTGAGGAAATTCGAATTGGTTGGACTCTACTTGACTGAATGGTTAACTGACCTTGTCTAAATCATTATCAGAGTTCATCGGAGTTCAAAATTCAAACTCAAGTGTCTTTTTAATGTTGACTAGTCTAACTGACTGAGGTAGGTGAGTAAATGCGCCTCACCTGCATGCAGCCATGCAATCCTAGTGCTAACTGAGTGTAGGGAACTAGAATTGAATGTAACTAACTCTTAACTGAGCTTAACTAGTCACCAACTGAACTCAATTGATGGAGGTTGGTATCGGCACTCCTAGTGGCTCCTAATTTGAAGGGATTGATCTAGGAGGATCCTAAACTGATGCATGCAATTGCAATCAGTGGAAGTTGGCATCAATTAGTGTTCCCAACACTTTAGTAACTCATGTATGTGCCCCAATTAGGCCAAGTGGACCCAATGGTGCTAGTGACTAAAAATAGACTAAAAGGACTCCAGATTTAGACATAATGACCAAATTGGACAAGGGATGATTATAATCCTAACATCCCCAATCAGATTAGTGGGAAGTGGAGTGTTCTTTGGGTTCAATCTCTTAAATTGTCTCTTTCCTTCTAACACTTCTTGTCTTTTTATATCATACAAATCAATCCATTTAATCGTACAATCCATGTGGTATAGAAAAAAACTTGTCGAGAACAACACTTTCATTTACACCTATTAAAAATCAACATGCTTATTTCAAACTCCAAATGCCATGCTTTTAATCCGACTAAAAATAATTTAGAGAGTAAATGATTGTAAAAATAACTACAGTCACCATGAATTTACTAACCAATTTCTACTTAACACCATTAGATTGTGTTTTTTCTCCATCTATAATATCTTATGCATGTAATTTAACCCAAAATTATGGACCATCTTCAAAATATTTATTAAGGAATTCACATAGGAAGAAAAAGGCTTCATTCAATACATACCCTTTCATCTATTCAACCCTCTAGACGTGCCTTTTGGCAAACATATAATTTTAGAGTTTTCATATACCTCTGAAATAAAAACATCCACCTCATTGATTCAACCCCCATGAATTCAATGGCATCGACCAGGTGTATACGTAAATGGACTTGTAGGTCCGTGAAACTTGTGGGGAGATTCTTCTTAAATATACATACAATTTATGCAATTTCCTTCTTCCATCTTGGTACTTCACATTCGTGGATCTCTTTGGTGGTCACCCACCTAACATAACAATAATACATTAGTATGAACCTTTATTCACATTTAAAATGCAAGATAATATGTCTGTCTCACAAACATTAACATTTCATACCACATACCTTGTGAATGTTAACAATTGCTTAAAGGCATTCCTTAAGTCAATGGTAAGGCTTGAATCCCCCCTAATTTCTAATGTCATGATATTCTATCAAACAAATTGATTAAAGCTCATTAATAATATTTTTCACATAATATAATATCAAAATCTATTCACTAATTAAACAATAACAATAAGAGTTAATTGATGTTAACACCTTTATAAAGTTATGGAAATCATGTGTTTTAAATTATGTGATTTGTCCATCAATTATAAAATATTTATTTAATGATGAGCCATAACCAATAGGTGTCCTTGAATGGATGACTTTTTTGTAGATTTTCTAGCTCTTTCTTTTTCAAAATCCACGGAGCTTCTGCATATGTTTCATTTTCCTTATTTGGCCATAAATGTCTTCTATCAAATTTGGTATGTGAAAGTGCAATATCTCTCCTTGAAGAAAATGTCTATTCTTTAAAATATGCATATGATCTAATGAATGAGACATTAATAAATCCTTCCAGTAAAGGATCTCATAAAATATGGAATTCCTTTTCATTCCTCATGGGATATCAAATACAACTTGTTTTGGTTCTTCAATTGAAGCACCCCTAGCGAAAAATCCTCCCAATATTTCTATTCAACATCTTCATACTTCTTAATCCAATCACTTGGACCCATAACCTTGGGAGGGGATCTATTTTAATTTTTTCCATCAAATTGATTCTTGAGACGTTTTCTGAAATTATGATATGGTGGTAGAAAAACCTTGTTGTTTGCATAAATAAAATTATGTAGATCTTTAGAATATTTCCCTTGAAATTGATTTTCACATCTTGGACATGCAAATATCCCTTTTGGTTGAATCCCTACAATTCAATGAGTAATATTAATAACAAAAGAAA
Organism: Pseudotsuga menziesii; assembly: GCA_001517045.1. Classification (NCBI taxonomy): domain Eukaryota; kingdom Viridiplantae; phylum Streptophyta; class Pinopsida; order Pinales; family Pinaceae; genus Pseudotsuga; species Pseudotsuga menziesii. The sequence continues at coordinate 648,980 of LPNX011193784.1, read as the reverse complement.
AAAATAGTATAGTAGTTTTATGAAAGTTGACCTGAAAATAAATTATCATATGTAAATAATTTCTCTTACATGAACAAACACCAAGTCCTAGGAAATCATGAATAGTCCAACATAGTACACCATAAAAAATGAGTGACCTATTTGATGTGATATGTCATACATTCTTATGCCTTTCAATAACCCTTGTATCTCATCAATAAAGGGCACAATATAAACATCCATTTTTTTTAATTGTTGTTTTCCTAGAAGAATGAGAGTTAGCAAAAGGTGCTACTTTCCAACACTCATCCATGGGGGAATATTGTATACTCTCAATCCAATTATCCAAACACTATAATTTGAGCTCAGGAAAGAGAAACAAGACAATCCATCCATTATAATACCAAAACTAACACTACCGGGTTCATATTTGAGTTTTCTCGACCATTTTCCCTCTATGTCTCTCATTTAGTTGGAGTATGTTGAAATTTGCATGAATCCATCTTTGCTACTGTTCTTTGCATGCTAGTCCATCAATTGTGCAATTGAATTTCCCCAAAACATTCATTGAAGTCTAGGTATAATTGACATGTGTCATAAAACCTTATTTGGAATTGTAGGACCTTGTACATTTGTATGATATCTCTTCTTGTTGCATACAAGGCATTCTTGTTTATTTTGATGTTCGTCTCTATATAAAACACAATCATTTTTACATGCATGAATTTGCTTATATTCAATCCCTAAATTGACCAACGATTGGCATGCTTCTCTACAAGTGAATGGAAACTCATTCGCTTTAGGGAACATTATATTTTTCAGTGCCCTGTAAGATTTTTAGACATTAAATCAATTCATTATTTGACTTATGACAAACATGATTGATATGTCATTTACTAGCATTATTTATATACAATATATCTATGTAAAATCCACTTAAAGAAATATAAATGAAGTTGATAAATATTTATGAATTAGGTACACCAATTGACAATGAAAATTAAGAAATCTAATTCAAATGATTTTAATAGGGCAGTGAAGGCTTTGTCTGACCAACCAAATAATGACTTGATTTCTAATAATATAAGGTGCATTGAAGCTTTGATGTTCTACTAATCCCCCCCTCTATAATAATTACTGTCAACCATAGGATCATTATCCTCGTCATTGTTTCCATTCACAAAGAAACCTCTGAGTGTTTCATTCAATCCTTCTTCATGCACTACAGTTTCACCATCATCGTCTTCCTGAGGGCTAGGTTTCATGTCATTAATGTATACTAATTTCATCAATTATTCAAATTTCTCACGTGGTAGTGTTCCTTTTAGTACTTGTTGTAATCAATAAGATTGCAAGGTTACCAATGATACATATTATAGATTCATATAAACAATGATGTATATAAGAGACAAGGAATGGTAGACATAATAACAATTGCTTATATTATTCAATAACACATGGGGGTTCATACATCCAACCGAACCAAGTCTTTATCCGGCTCTACAACCTATATATAAGATCTACAATCAGTTACATAACTACTTGTCAGTTCAAATAACCAACACGACCTATGAGGTCGACATAATATACTGTTTTACAATTAGTCGACTGAAGGACCTAGTTGGCTAGCCGACTTAGCTCCTCCCCCACCTCAAAATATTTCTTCATCCCAAAGAAATGGAGAGATGACGATATTTTTGTTTGATTATCTAAGATCTTGTATTGTTCTTTGCTATGGGCTGTTCTGATTGGTGGATGGCTATTGATGAAAACATGCTTCTACAATAGCCTCAATAGATACTAATAATTGATGTTGGAAGTCTTCCCAAGCGTGGAGGGAATTTTGTATATCTATGGAAAGAGTAGTGAGACTCGACAAGTTCTCCATATTTTTATACATATCTAAGTCTAGAACATTAGTCATGTCGGTCCCCAGGAGTTGTGTATTTTCCTCAGTAACGGAAAGTAGTTGTTGCAGTTGTGGCCTGATTTTGTTGATATTGGATAGACTAGCTCGAGCCTGGATGATCCATTGATGTTCTCGTATCTCCATTTTTTCAAGTTTATTGGTTTCCAAAATGAGTTGGTCATTAATGATCTATGTCATTGCTTCACTGGTGACTGGTCGATGGTTTTGTAGTGAATTTATGAGTTCATGGGTCTTTTTCATTTCTTCAAACACCTGACCGTAGTAGGTGTACCAGTTCTGCAAGACATATGTGGTGGCAACAGATTCTGTAACATATTATATTAACAGGTTGTGGGCTTTGGTAAATGTTGTGAATTGATTTATGATTAAAACAACGGTTTCCTCGGCCTGCTCTTGTCTCCTTTCTTTCAACTACTCCTGGAGTGTTGACACAACGCTTTCAAAAATGAGGTATGCTTTGTGGAGGGGCTTATTAGAGTCTGTCCTTGCAAGAATTGTGATAAATTGTTCTGAAAAGCTCTCACACTTGGCTAAGAATACATTATGCTATGTTTTTAGCTGTTTGATTTGTTCTTTGGTGGTCTTCATTGTTCTGTGTTTATATTCCCTATCAATTGCATCTATCAATAGATCTAGTTCTTCTTCTTTGGATTTCCGTGGGTTAAATGTAACTACTGCACCAAGCTGATCTAGATGAACTAATATGGGTGTTTGTTGATGTAACTGTTGTAGATGCTGTTGTTCTTTCTCCTATTTTTTCTTTTCTTTTCTCTGTTTCCTTTTTCGTCGTTAGTATTCCTTACTCCGTCTTTTGGTTTCTTTCAGTTTTTTTGGTAGGCTTTATAATGTTGTTTTCTGGCTTTGCTCGGTAGCTGGGGTTGTAACAACAGGAGTAGGGTGACTAGTGTGGGTAATGTCGAGGAAATTGGCGATATTGGTGGGAATAAATGTGGTGATAGGTGATGATAGTGGAAGGGGTGAATTAAGTGAAGGGTGCCAAGTTGGGATCAACTAGTAAGCTTATTGTCTCCTATGGTAATGGTTGTTCAACATTGCTTGTCAAAGTCAGTTGAGTAGTCAGTGGTAATACAATATCAATGGGTTCAACAATGGGATCGGTGGTGTAGGGTTCAATAAGTGGAGGGTGTTGTGGTGTAGTCGATTGTTTGACATGTCGAGGGGTAAAATAAGAATTTTTCTCTACCACAATGTTTCTGGTTGAGTCGAGATTTCTTTGTAGGATAGTTTCAGTGTATCCAATAACTTGTGCTTCAGGGATGGATGAATATGGAAGGTTGAAAATTTTGGCAATGGTTAAGGTGGAATGTGGTGCTTCCTTGACTAAGACATGTCTTTTTACTATCATTTTTTCCAGTCGGGGAGGAGAGATAGTAGTTGGATGATAAATTCTTGGAGGTCATTATCTTTTTGAATGTGAGCTCTGAGTGGTGCTGGTAATTTCTGCAGATATGGACGAGTTAGGGATATGGATGTGGTGGTTGTCGAAGTCAGTATAAAATATTCTTCGACAACTTGGGTCATGAACATAGGTGGTGGACTATGGGTGATATCGAGAGATGGTGTCCCTAACTTTCTTTTGGGTTATGTCTGGTAGGCTTGGTCGCTGCTCCTCCTCTGTGATAAATTTCCCTATTTGTTCTTTGACTGGGATTTTTCGTTTGGCTTCATCCTCCAAGTTTTGAGTTACACTATTGAATAATTCCGCATTGTCACATTCAGTTGGATCCTGAAGAATGAGCTTGCATTTCCCCTTTCCTTTTACTGCACTCTTCCTGTTCTACCACAATTTAAACAATTCTTTGACCACTAGACATATATTCTTCTTGGTGAGGGCATATTCTAGAAGAGGGGTATCGAACTAAGTGCTTTCATCAGTCTGATCTGCTTGCTGTTGTGGTTGTTGTGTGGCTGTTAATGCAATACCCAGTGGGTTGATGTCACCACTGTTGTCACGATTAAGATTGAATGTGTTGAGATGAACACAGATTTCATAGTATTCTTATTTTTCTGCATCGATTAAAGGTTCGACCGTTGGTTGATCGACTCTTTTTTCCAGGGGGTATATCCAATATGGTTTTGGATTGCTGACTAAGTTCATTGAAAATATCCTCGACTGAAGGGTAGAAGTTGAATTATTTTTTTGTGCCCCCAACACCTTATAAGTACCAGACCAATGTGTAGTCCAACTCAAGTTGGATGTGTTCCATTGGTGGTATATTTTGTCAGATATTATGGGTTACCCAACATCTAGCTGTTTTTATTTTTAAGGCATGAAACTATGTATCTAACCATATTTTTGCTGTTGTTTCTCCCATTCAGAGAAAATGATTTGAAATTCCACACGGCTAATCGATTTTGCGCAGTAAAGTCCTTATCTCTGACTAGTCGAAGATGGTACATAGCTATCCATATTATCAGTGAAGGAAATCATATTTGGGCACCCTCCTCTTGGAATTTTACATAAATATGCTTGATAATCTCAGCTAGGTGGTCAACCCAGCGGTATAATTTCCCTGTTTTCGCCATGTTTTGGACTTCGTCGAGCATGTCTAGTTTGAGGTCAGAACCTCTTCCCATACTTGTGAGAGCCATTGAGATAATTTTGGTGGTTATATTTTGTGTGCCATAAATGATTTGGTTAACTATTAATCCTCTTAAAATTTCCCCTGATGGTGTATCGGTTATTTATTTGACTAAGGCCAAGTTTAATCAAATAGGTAAAGGTCCTCCTTTGTTTGATAATCTTGTGATTTGATAAATTAGGTTTCCATTGATTTCAACAGGTGTGTCAAAGTAGAACTTCCCATTATGGTATTGGCTGATGATGAGTTGCACAATAACTTCTTTTGTCCCTACAAATCTATCCATTAATGGTGCATTCATATATGTAAGGATTGTACTAGCATTTACTTTCTGAGCTTCCTCTCTCCATCGACCACCTAATTCCAATCCCCATTCTTTGATTTCATTCCAAACCCTCTTCCATTGTTGCTCGACCACTTTGGCATTGCGAATGTTATGCAATCGACTTTCTAATGGTGTGCTGGCTCTTTCTAACTGTTTAAGTTATTTATCGCAGACCTGGTAGTTGCTCTTGACTTCTTTAGTGCCATTGCATTAGTCGGATGCTTTGGTTCAGAAGGTGGTAAGATGTGCTCTAGTGTTTGGGTGCTCTGGTGTTCAAGTTCTTCATAGAATGAAATCCAAGTCTGTTCCAATGTGGTATTTATAGCATAATTGTTTTGAGTGGGAGAAGGTGTAGTGGTTGGTAGTATTAATTGTGGTATTGATGGTGGACTTAACTGCGAAGGGAAAGTTTTTGGTGTTTCTTTCGAGGTATGCTGAATTTTGTGCTCTAGGTGTCGGTGTTCATGATTACTTGATTGGACCATTTTTTCTTCTTTATGTCGACATATTTTTGGATCATGATAGTGTAATAGTGTCAAAAAAATTGGAATTCCTTATGTCTGCTTCGCTCATGTCGATGATTGTATCTCCCAATTTGTGTTTTACTGCTTCCTACCTCAACCTTGTTGAAAGAATTGATCCAGGATCATGTCATACAGATTCTTTTCATTGTAAATTTTCTTGTGGTTTTTTTATATTTTTATAGTTTTTTTTTCAACTATTTATACTTACAAAACCATTTTTTAAGCTTTGTATCATTTTAGTCGGGCCACATTGAGCAATTTCTGAAATACATTCCCCTGTAGTGTTTTTAGTCAGACTGATCCGTTAGTGTTGATTTCTTCTACAATGTATGGACCCGTCTACTCAATGTGTAGTTTCTTAGGTTTTCCTTTTACTTGACTATTGTATAGTAATGCAAGGTCTCCAACCGACATATTTTTGTTTTGATATTTCTATTGTGCCAGGATTTTAGTTCTTATTTTTGCATTTCTTGGTATTGTATTGCGATTAATTGGTGTTCTTCAAGTTTGGATAATTGCATTAATATTTATTTTTTGGAATTTTTGACATTTATGTGTAGTATTTCGGCAATCAGAGGGGTTGTTTGATGAAAGTGTAAGAGTACAACTACTTCGTGTCCATAGACAAGTCAAAATGGTGTTTGACCTGTCGAACATTTGTATTCCATTCTGTATGCCCATAAAACGACAGGTATCTTATTGTCCCAATCATCTTTGTCGGTGTTACATATTTTTGTTAAGCCTTTAGTTAATGTTTTGTTAAAAGCTTCAATTGCACCATTAGATTGAGGATGATACACTATACTCTTCTGATGCTCGATCATGAATTGTTTTCTCATAGTTGCAATTCTTTTATTTACAAAATGTGACCCCTGATCACTGATCAAAGTCAATGGACACCCAAATCTTGTGACGATGTTCTCGTATATAAATTTAGCAGCTATCTCACTTGAGCAAGATTCGACTAGTTCTTCCTCTGCCCACTTGGTAACATATTCGAATCCTGTGATGATATATCATGCTCCTGTTCATCTATCTGGTGTCGAAAACGGTCCTGTGAAATCAATCGCCCAGATTTCAAATGTTAAGCTTGGATTTATCGATATTAAAGGAATTTTATGTGCTTGTTAGAGGTTGACCTAGTCATTGGAATCAGTCACACTTGTTCACAAATTCTCGACAATCTTGGTGTATGGTTGGCCACGATAATCTTGACTGTTGGATTTTTCTGGCTATCGTGTCGGCTTGAAAATGTCCTCTAGCTGGACCATAGTGTGCTTCGTTGATTATATTTTCTCGTAAGACATAGTCTAATCCAAGTTTGTAAAGAAATTTGTTTAATATGTTGTAGGGTGCAACTTTCATCGCTGATATCTTCTTCTTCTTATCACTCCTTCCTTCTAGCACTTGGCCTTCCTCTAGGAATTGAGCAATTTCTGCTAATTCAGAAGATACAAATTCAATTCAGAATAAATGGGCATCTGGTAGGCCGTCTTTGATTCCTGTTGGTTCTTCACTTGTGTCGATTCTCGATAAGTGGTTGAGTTCGACATTTGTTTTTCCTGGTCAAACTATGACTTTAAACTCGAATTCTTAAAAAATAGCAACCATCGACAAATTCTTCCATGATGTAATGGTTTATTTACTAAATATTTTAATGCCCGATGGTCTGTGTAGAATACAAATGGATTAGCGAGTAAATAATATCGGTATTTTTGAAGTGCGAATACCATTCCAAGTGCCTCTATTTTTGTTGTCGAGTAGTTCCTCTCAGTTTTGTTTAATTTCCTACTACTGTATGCATTTGGATGGTCCATTCCATCATCACCAAGTTGAGTTAATATTGCTTCGATTGCTATTCCAGATGCATCGATATGTACATGGAATTTAATTGACCAATTTGGAAATTGTAGTATGGGTGCTTCGACTAATTTTTTCTTTAAGATGTCGAACGATGCAACACATTCGTTGGTCCACTCGTATTCTTGATTTTCTTTTAGTATTTCTTCTAGTGGGTATGTCATGTCAGAATAATGCGAGATGGATTTTCTATAATATCCCGTATGTCCGAGTAAAACCCTTACTTGTTTGGGATTTACTGGTGGTTTTAAGTCGAGAATAATTTTAACTTTTGTATAGTCGACTTTAATGCCTTCCTTGCATACTACATGTCCCAGTAGGATTCCTATTGGAGTTGTAAAGATACACTTCTTGATATTTAGAGATAATTGGATATGGCGACATCTTTCTAGCATAAGTCTTAGCCATTTACAATGATTTTTCAGCATAGAGTATATTGTCCAATCGTTGAAATATACAATGTAGACATATTCCTGAAATGATTTGATGAAAATTATGGAGAATACAAATAGGGTGTTTTTCAATCCAAACGACATGACTTTGTATGCAAACGATACAAATTCGCATACAAATTTTTTCTTCTTTTGGTCTTCTTTAACAATGGGTACTTGGTTATATCTTGAAAATTCGTCTGTAAACAAGTAACACTTGTGGCATGCAACTTCATTAAGAATTTCATCTCCAAAATGGGTCGAAAATGGGTTTGTAAGGGTTACTTTATTAAGTTCCCTAAAATCAACACATATTCTTAGTCGTGCTAGGTCGTGTTTCTTTGATTGGACTACCATTGGACTTGCCCACTCCGACCGATCAATAGGGTAAATGATTTCAGTATTTGTGTATGAGTTTGTATGGTATTTTATTTATTGGTTTTGCCTCAGGTTTGATGTTGATTTTCATTTCACCCATTCCTTGAACAAGTCCTTTTAGATATTTATAGTCTCGAGCAAAAACATTCTGAAATCCTTTTAATAAGTTGACGATTTCTACCGTTTTTTCTTCATTCCAGTAGTCTCCTATCTTTGAATTTTTAGGTCTGTCGTCATTAGATATATCGACTTCTTTTATCTAAAATTTTTCGTCCATCCATTCTTGTGCTTTACTTTCATTGATATGTTGACTACCTTCTTTGAATTGTGAAAATGGTGGCGGGAAGTATTTTGCTGTCAATCTTCCAGGGTCTTCTTTCTCCAATGTTTGAATTTTAAATATTGTTCTAATTTTGTTTTAAGTTTATGGATGGTTGGATTTCCATTGGAAACTTTTCCCTTTTGTGGTTTCCATTTCTAAATGAAGTCTTCTTGAGTGTTGGATTTCGGTTGACCATATATTGTGATATGTATCATTCTATCAGCTGGGTCGATTATTTGTTGTTATTTTGTTGTCTGTCGGTTGTAGAAAGGTTTTCATTTGTTTACTTGCTTCGACCAATAATTCACCACGGGCTGAAAATTTGAAGACATTAAGAAAATTTTCTTTGAGTTCATTCCATGTGAACGTTTCTCCTCTTAATTCCTCCATTTTGTACTAGTTATTTGGTAGATCGTCCAGTGTGTTTATAAATAAGTGAGGCCAGACTCGCTCATCTTTATAACCTAATATGTTCCATTCTTTTTCACATGTATCAATATGTTTCTTGGGCTCTTTCCCTTATGTGAAGACTAGAATGTTTGATTGTGTTATTAGTTTCTTCCCTCCTAACCTTTCAATAAAATATGTATATGCTATCATCCAAGTTTGTAATATTTACCGATGCGTGTAACACTACCATGTAGCTTGACTTGGAAATGTTTCAACCAGACTCTGGAGTCGGCCTTGTTCACCTACAGTTTTAGAAACTTTCTCGACATGAAGTGATGGTGATTCTCGCTCTTTGTATCTTAGTGGTGGTCAAGTTGATGACTTCTTTCTTACTGGTGTTAGGGTTGGATATTCTCTAATTTTTTTTCAAAGATAATTGGGATCGTAGTGACAAAAAATCATTGTTGGGTTTTCTTTTTAGGAATAGATTGAATCGTCTAGCATTCTCGTGCTTGTAGTTCATAATTTTCTAGTTTCCAATCATACAACTATGCGTTCGAGTTATATCCGATCGAATCAGGATTCCCAAGGTGGAGTTATTCGTATCCATTAGGTTCGGTATAATATTCGTTGTTCTGTATTTGATATAATTGTCGAACATTGACATCATCGTTGATGGGTTCTGTCCAAGGTTCTCCTTATGATGGATGAATTGGAATGATGAATTTCCTCCCCCTTTCCTTTGAGTTTAATTATTTCTTTATTGAGTGATATGGATGATTTTATTTTTCTTTCCCATGGTTGACCTACTAGAGTAGGGAAGGAACTGGATCCTTCATTGGGGCTAATGATTTCAAATTTGACTTTAGTCGAGATACCTTTAAATGTCATTTCGACATTTTTCAATACCCCAATTGGTTCAATTAGTCCTTGATCGAATAATTTTAGATATATTCCTGATTCATGTAATCGTGGTTTTCCAAGTTGTTCCCATGTGTCTCTAGTCATTATATTTACCTACGATCAGAAGTTGAGAACGACTTATCAGACGTGGTAGCCTTCGATTTCTAGGTCAACTAATGGGTCTACATCATTTTTGTCTTTTTGGTTTATGCTACATATACTCTTAGCTTGTTTATCTTTACCAGATGTATTTTTAAGGCTATATATTAAATCTATTTACTTTTCAACAAACTCATCTTGGGTTAGCAGTTTGATTAGTTAGTTAGTAGTTTATTGTCGGGAGTCGTAATGTTCTTCTTGTGATGCTAGTTATTAGAACATTATTGATGCATCGTTATATAATCATTTTTGCTTAGCAGGGCTGGGATAATATTCTTTACATTTTATTTTACTGATTTTTGGATTATCAATGCCAATTTTCGTTCCTTGTCGGGTTACAATTTGTAAATTCTTAGTTTGAATAACATCATATTTACGAACACTAGATAAGACATTAACATTTCTATTATTATTGATATTTTTGAGCATGGTAGGGAAATCCTCCAAATAGTGATCGCCACAACTTCTACAAATATTTAAATTGGTTTGGTCTTTGTATGGACATTATGCATGCAGATTCCCTTTGTTAAGACATGTATAACAATGGATGGGCCGATGCAGTTGCTTTTCCCATTTTCCAAAATATCGAACTCAACCTTGAAATCCTCCTCATCAGTTGTAGTGGTCATTTCGATGATCGTATCTTCGGCCATCATACCTTTGATAATTATTCCTGTCGTTCCAGTTGTTATTGCCATTTATCTCATTGATGTTAGCATTAATGTTTTGGTTGACAACATTGGTATGATATACCACTTGGTAGTTCTTTCTATTTTTTAAATTCAACCGACACTCTATTATAGAATGGCTTTTGAATTCACATGTTTCGCACCAGTGAGCTTGTTCATTCTTCATATTATATGAGAAATCTTTCTTTGGCTATAAGTTGTGCTATTGGAAGATGCCACAAAAACATTTTGTTTGAACAAACCAGATGTCCTTTCGACGATCGTCTTGTTGACAATAGTCTTTTGTATGATCGACCATCAGTCATTTGGTACACCATACATCATTTCCTCATAGGCTCATTTATCGTATAGATTTATTCATATTTTCGAGTTGTTCCTCAATCAGCCGATCGACAGGATTTATAGGATAATCCTCTATCATTTCAATTTGTAACACTTTTGTTAGTTCATCGTCAGATGTATTAAACATAAGGTTTTATTTTTCCCAAAATGTATCCTATTTAACAAAAAGTGAAAATATTATTGGAATCTTTCGTAGTTTGGGAATAAATTTTGACTCGTAACTCAAAATTGGGCATACTTTGGACAATTGAAAATCTCTTGAAATTATCTACAATGTTTATGTTTTGAGTTTTTTCTAATTCCTTACCGTTTTTCTGGGGTGGGCGTTTTAGTAAGAAATCATCTTTTAAAAGATGCTTTCTTACTAAAACACCCGCTCCAGAAAAATGGTAAGGAATTCGAAAAAACTCAAATCAACAAAGTTGTATAGAATTTCAAGAGATTTCCAATGGTCCAAAGGCCACCCGATTCCAAGTTACTAGCGATACATTATGCCCAAAATACAAAATATTTCAAGGATTATTTTCTCTTTTTGTTAAATACGATACTTTATAGAAGAGGGTAGATTGTTATGAAAATCATCTAACTTGATGTGCATTCAAATTTTCTGTAATAATCGTACCACAAACCACTGAATTAATAATTTTTTATCAATGCTATATTTGAATTGGCTCAACAAGTCCTTAAATATTTGATCGTATTCTCGTGTTATTTTGTCGTCTTCTAAGTAGTGGTTTTCAACTTTTTAGCAGTGAGATGCTTTGCGTTAGGATTTTTAAAGAAAGACATGAATTGTTGTTTGATCTGAACTTTTATTGCATTTGATTTTTTTTCTATATAGGTCATGTACCAAGTGAGTGATCTTTTCCAAAGAGCAGCAATAAACTGTGCCATTTGGGGATCCTCGTTAGTGAGGGCGTTGGCCTCCCATATCGACTCACATCTAAACCAATGTCGTTTTGGGTCTTTGTATCCCTCATAGAGGGGCATATGAATAGTTACGTGTGCCATATTTGCAACATCTTCATCTTCTCTTGTCGATGGTGTTTATGGTGGTGGTGGGTCACTTCCTGTAACTGATCTCTTTTCACAGCTATTTTCGATGGATGTTTTGTTTCCATTGATAATATTTTTGTATCAGTTGGTTCTCTGTCGATTGTTATAATTGTGTTTATATTGACTGCTTCTGTCAATACCCAAGTAAAATTTTGTTCAAACTGAGGTACTTCTCTTACTGGTGATACCGACTGATTTGGTGAACTATCTGAAGATGGAATTGGCTGGGGGGAACTCCTCCACGCTCTAAATAAAGTAGATGAGAAATGAGATTGGAGAAATAGGGTTGAAAAGTGACCCAATTCCCTTCTTGCGATCGATGAATTAAAAGTCAGTCGACTTTGTTTCCTTCATCGTCCCATCGAATCCATACACCTACTTGGCCATCATGTAATCCTAAATCTTCTTAAATAATGTCTTGCACTTGGGCACTCTGAGTAAGATGTAACGGGGAATGCGGTACTGTAGGTTCATGTATATTTACTTGGAGAGCTCTACTCTTCTCTATCCATATGTATTCTTCCATAGGTGACATATCCTCATCAACTCCTTTGTCTTGTCGGTCATAAATAAACTTTGGTGGATTTTCTTCTATTTCTGTCACCATACACATCTTTCTTTCTTTTTGGAGTATAACAACCTGCTCCCTTATTAATTCCTACTTCTTCCTTCTCTTTTCCTGCTCGATCCTCTATATATCTGGAGTGCTTTTATGTGTCATTGTTCTACTATTGTCCTTTTTTTGTATTGGTTTTCCATTGCTGTTCATGTCATGTTTTTCATTGGTCGATGGTTATTTCTCTACATGATAAGATACCCCCCATTTCCGACCTGAAATATTTTTAGTAAGTTAGGGTGCAACTATTCATTTACTGAGGAAGTACTACCACTCTCTTTCTTGTATGATTTTTTCTCACTCTTTTTTCTTTACTTCCCAGTTCATGTTTCTTGGTGGCGTTATCAATAGTGGTTGAGGTTCGACAATATGTCCTGCTCCTTTGTCGATCAAGAATATGAACAAAAGTGTTGATAGCGAATAGATAAAATCTTAAGTGAGGTCATTGTAGAATATCTCCTTAATGTTATCAATAGAGACTCATTCCTCGATAGATCGATCTTCACAGAATTTGTTATCAATTCTTTCGAACCACTCCAACAAATTTGTACAACCTCCTCTAGCCAGTTTCAGGAATAATTGTCGTTCGTTTTCATCTACCAGATTTTTCGTCCAGGAGATTCTTCAGTGCATAAGGGATGATTTCGACAATTTTTTTATGTGTTTTAGAGAAAAAAATCTCCTTTTCTTTAGAAACAATCCACTTGTTTCTTCTAGCGTAAATTTGCAAGTAGTTTGTTATTTTTTGCTCCCACCAATCCTTAATATCTTGCTCTAATATCATCGGGTTATAGTCATTTTCATTCGATACATGTACCACCAACAACGAAACCAATGTTGTAAACAATAAGATTGCAAGGTTACCAAGGATACATATTAAAGATTCATATAAACAATGATATAGACAAGAGACAAGGAATGGTAAACATAATAACAAATGCTTATATGATTCAAGAACACATGGGGCTTCATACATCCAACCAAACCAAGTATTTATCCAACTCTATAGCCAATATATAAGGTTTACAATAAGTTACATAACTAATTGTCAGTCCAACTAACCGACACGACCTATGAGGTCGACATAATATATTGTTTCACAGTTAGTCGACTGAAGGACCTAGTCGACTAGTCGACTTAGGATCCTCCAACAATACTACTCTTTTTTCCTTTGCATGGTTTAAAGGATGGTTTGGATCATATCATCCAAATATTAAGAGTTCCATTGGATCTTAAATATTAGTAGGTGTATCATAAATATCTTCAACTTGTCAATAAAGGTAACCATTACTTAATGGTAGACAACAATTGGATAAAAAAATTGTAGCCATTTCAAAGAAACATAATAAGGTATTAAACAAAACAACATAAAATGTATGTATATATTGAAAAATGGAACATATTCTTTAGTACATACTTTTATACACTAATTTAAAATAAAACACATTTTTGACATCATGGTTTTAAAACAAGCCACACTCATTTATTATTCTTTGTTTTTTTCCCCTTAGGAACATAATTAGGAAGACCTTGTTCTTCACTTCTCTTTAATGCAGGATTGCATTTTACAAAAGGGAAATCAATCAATAACTCATCATCAATAGTAATTTTAGTAATCACCTCAACCATTACCACTCTATCAAAGAGTATTTCAATATCTCCATATTTATCATTGTATTATCCGTATCCAGATATTCTTGAAATCTATCTCAATTGAATACTCCAACATAAAATAGTTCCATGTTGGATAATTATATAAGAGTAAATATGAATATGAATGATTTTTACACAAAAAACGATGCTTACATAAATACCCATGCAAGGGTTTCCTTGGTGATGAGACGCCACCTTTCATAAGGTGCCTCTTCATTTACCTTTTCATTTAATTATTTAATTAATTTATCAACATTATTAATATTTATTAATGCATATTTATTATATATTTTGTTCATTACATTTCTTTCCCGTTAAAGGAGGATTTGTCCGCAAAGCTTTAATCATGGCAAGGATTACGTCTGATCTCTTGTTTGCAATGTGTTAGATTTTAAACATTAAGCTAGCATATCATTAGGATCTTTAACTGAGAGAACAACAAGCACAACAATCAAATACAAGAGACAATGAACATAGTGTTTTTCCTCAAGGAAACCATAAATGGAGAAAACCTCACAACTTCCTCAGCGATAGAATCAACACCAAAGTGAAACCCAAAATCAGTAAGATGATCTCCCGATAGTAGTAACCTCTTTCTTCCTTGCTCTAGTGTCTTTCTCTTCCTCAGCTATGCGCTACAACTGAGTGTGAGTGAGTGTGTGATAAATAGAGAGGCTAGCTCTCTATTTATACTAATTCCTAACTTGACTGAACCCAACTAGGGATGACTTCACTAGGTGAGTATAATAACCCTAGTGCCCTGGAACTGCGGGGACTTTAACCCTTAGAAAATAAGAGAGTTAACCACCTTTACTTGACATGACTTGTTTACATTATAGAAACTTCCCGATAGGAACATCGGGGCATGACATGACTCAAGTGCATTACAAATCCTGAAATAAACATCGTGTTACAATACATAAAAAATACAAGTGAATACATTCCGAAGTTACAATTACATCAACACTCCCTATTAACTAGGAAGGTATTCTCTCGACACAATTTATCAGTACAAGTCTTCTTCTTTGTATCATCTGGATCATCATCGAGTCTTCGTCATCTTCACCTTCAAGTCATCTCTATCTTCAAGTCATATTCATCTTCAAGTCATATTCATCTTCAAGTCATCTTCATCTTCAAGTCATATTTACATGGATCTGGATCATCACTCGATTTGGATCATCGTCACTGGATCTGGGTCATCCCTCGATTTGGATCATCTCTAGAGCATCATCTCTGGATCTGGATCATCTCTGCTAGATCATCAACACTGAATCTTCACAGGTGCTATCCCATGATTCTTCTTGTCACCAGAAGTTCTACAGAGCCAACCCTTTTTCATGCTGGTTGTAGGCCTACCCTCCGTGTAGGTATTTTCCAACACTTATATCTGACCCTAAGTCAGAATGGTGCACCCAACACTTATATCTAATCATGTAGGAACCAATCCTATAATCATATCAGAAAGGAAACAACCAACACTCACATCTGACCATGTGGGAACACCTCCCACAACCCTGTCAGAAAGGCCCAGCACTCACATCCATCAACCAATGATCGGAAAGGCCCAGCACTTACACTTGGCCATGCGAGGAACCAATCCTCCATGCCAAAAGGCTCTACACTTACATCTGACAACCAATGTCAGAAAGGCTTAGCACTTATATTTGACCATGCAAAGAACCAATCCTTCATGCCGAAAGGGCTCTGCACTTACATCTAACAAACAATGTCAGAAGAGCGTGCACTCACATATGATCATGTAGGAACCAATCCTACAGTCCTATCAGAATGGCCCCCAGTCCCAGACTGAGCTACCTGGTAACTAACCAGGCGCCTCCATTCCCATAATGGAATTCAACGCTTACTTCTAATCATGTAGGAAACAATCCTACAGTCACATTAGAATGGCTCAACACTCACATCTGACATTGAAGGAACCAATCCTCTCACCATGACATAATGGATCAGCCCTTACATCTGACCATGGAAGGAACCAATCCTCTCACCATGTCAGAATGGCTATGGGTCTCATAATTTTCCCTTGGAGGAAACCTCGATCTGGAGAACACCAAGCTTCTCTCTGAAGTACTCGAACTTCACCCTAGCCAATGGCTTTGTCAACACATCAACTCTCTGTTCCTCCGTCGCAACATACTGGAGCTTCACTGCTCCCCTCTGCACCATATCCCTGATATAGTGATACTTGATCTCAATATGCTTCGACTTGTCATGGAACACTGGATTCTCTGACAACTTCACACAACTTTGGTTGTCACAATGTATACAAGTAGCATCCATCTGGAGATCAAATAAATCAGACAGTAGCTTCCACATCCATACTGCCTCACAACTAGCTGAACAAGCTGCGACATACTCTTCTTCAGCTATACTCAGTGCCACACAGGATTGCTTCCTGCAAAACCCAGAGATCACACCTGATCCCATACTAAAGCAACAACCTGAAGTGCTCTTCCTATCGATGACATTGTCTGCCCAATCTGAATCAACATAAGTCTCTAGGCTAATCTTTTGATTCACCTTGTACTTGACCCCATAATCAATTGTACCCCTCAGGTACCTCAGAATATGCTTTGCAGCAATCAAGTGAACATGTCTCGGATTTGTCAAGAACTGGCTTAAGGTGTTCATAGCAAATCAAATGTCTGGTCTCGTATTCGTCAAGTACATCAAGGACCTAATCATCTGACGATACATCATATCATCAACCGCTTCTGATGAATCATCACTCAATAGATTTAGGTTCGATTCCATAGGTGTGGTAATGGCCTTGCAGTCCATCATCCCAAACCTCTTCAGTATCTCTACTGCATACTTCCCTTGTCCAAGGGAGATTCCATCCACATTCTGCCACACCTCCATACCTAGAAAACAATGCATCATTACCAAGTCCTTCATTTCGAACTCGGCAGCAAGCTTTCTCTTTGTATCAACAATCAACCCATCCATACCTGTTATGAACAAATCATCTACATACAGTAGGAGCATCACTGGGTTGCCATCTTCAACCTTGTAGTAAAGGTTGGAATCTACTTTACTCTTGGTAAAGCCCAAACTGGATAGAAAGCTATCAATTCTGCTGTACCATGTCCTGGGTGCTTGTTTCAAACCGTACAGGGCTTTCTTCAATCTACACACATGAGACTCCCTGTCATGTGTCTCAAACCGAGTGGTTGTTATACATACACTTCCTCTTCCACTACACCATTCAAGAAAGCCGTCTTGACATCCATTTGGTGTATCTTCCATTTCATCACTGCAGCCAAAGCAAGTACCAATCTAATGGAGGTGTATCTAGCTATAGGTTCAAAGGTTTCTTCATAATCTATTCCTTCTTTCTGGGAGAAACCATGAGCCACGAAACTTGCCTTATATTTCTCTATGCTACCATCTGCAGCATGCTTGATCTTGTAGTACAACCGAATTCCCTTCTGGTCTTGGGACAACATCCCAAACATCATTCTTCATGATCGATTGATACTCTTCGATCATAGCATCCTTCCATTCTTTTCGTTCTGCCACTTCTTCATAACTGGAAGGTTCTTCATTGATAAAGTCACATAGTAAGGCTACATATCCGGAGCAAGATTTGGTTCTCTTTCTTTCTCTGTGATTCTCTTCTAGAGAGCCATATATTTCCACACCTTGGATAATTTCTCATACCCAAGCATGTTTCCTCTTGTGAGGATTCCTCTCTTGAGGTGGATCTACAAGTCTTTGTGGTTCTTCAAATTCTTGATCTTCTTCTTGAATTTCTTCGTTCATGGTTGTATCATGAATTCTGGGTGCTTCTTCTTCTTCGGTATCTTCAACAGGTCTCTTTCTGGATTTGTTGTAAGCTGTGTCTTCATCAAATGTTACATCAATGCTGATGTTGATCTTCTTTTATCCTGGGAAGTATATTTTGCAAGCCTTCGAGCTTTGAGAGTATCCCACAAATACACCCTTCTTTCCTGAAGGATGTAGTTTTGTTCTCTTCTTTTTTGGAATGTGTATGTACACTGGACATCCGAATATTCTGAGATGGCTGACTTCTGGTTTCTTGCTAGAGAAGACTTCTTCAGGAGTCTTGTTCTCGAGTACTCTGTGTGGAGTACGGTTCTGTACATGCACCAATGTTCTAGCAACTTTTTCCCATAGATGCATAGGAAGATCTTGATCATGAAGCATTGCTCTTGTAGCTTCCATGATAGTTCTATTCTTCTTTTCTGCAACCCCATTCTGTTGTGGATTATAAGGAGTGGACAACTCCCTCTTAATCCCTAATTCTTTGCATAAGTCTTTGAATTCATTTGATGTGAATTCTGTGCCATTATCTGATCGAAAGGTATTGATCTTCTTTTCTGTGTGGTTCTCGATCAAGGCTTTGAATTCTTTGAACTTGCTGAAAACTTCATCTTTTTTCTTCATGAAGTAAATCCATGTCTTCCTAGAAAAGTCATCAATGAAAGAAACATAGTATACATACCCGCTTAGAGAACTTGATGACATTGGTACGCATACATCGGAGTGGATGATTTCCAAGATTCCTTTTTCCTTGCTCTCACTACTTGGAAATGTCTTCTTTGTATTCTTTCCTTTAGCACATCCTTTGCAGACCCCTTCATGTTTTTCTTGAATTTTTGGAAGACCTTCAATAGCTTTTCTTGCAAGTGGTAGTGCTCTGTAATGCACATGTGCAAGCCTTCTGTGCCAAAGTTCATTTGGCTCTATTGTGTCATGGACCATAGCTTGTTCTGGATGGCCCTTCAGTTTGTATAAACCTCCTTCTTGTTCTCCAATCACTATTGCATCATCAATAGTCTTTCCTCTTGGCCACATGAGGACTTGGCCATCTACAAATGCAACCCTCATGCCTTTTGCATCCAATGCTGATATGGATAGAAGATTCTTCTTCAGTCCTGGTACAAACAAGACATCCTTCATTTTCATAGACTTTCTGGAGTCTAGCTTGTAGGAGGATTCACCACTACCTTTTATGGGATATTGGTAGTCATCCCCAAGCTTCACCTTATGGGGTGAATTATGTTTGGATAACTTCTCAAAGGATTCCTTGAATCTTGTCATGTGCTTGGAAGCCCCACTGTTAATAATCCAATCTTTTCTTCCATGAGTGACAGTTCCCGTGAGAGCGGAGATCAGAACATATTCATCTTCACTTGAAGAGTCTTCACTTTCTTGTTTTAATTTCTTCCTGGGAGGATCATCATCCTCAGCAGTGTGAGCATGCTGTCTTCTTTTGGATTTCTTCTTCTTCTTGGATCCATTCTTATTCATGGGACAATTTCTAGAAAAGTGTCCTATTTCATTGCATGTATAACATCTGAGTTTGGATGAATCCCTTCTTGCAATGTTATGTTTCTGATTAGAATGCTTACCTTGGTGATGATGGTTTTCCCTTCTTCCTTTCTTGGAGTGTACTGTGAGAGATTGATCTTCACTTCCCATATTTTCTTCTTGAGCTTCTATTTGAGCTTCTTCTTGAGAAGATTCTTCCCATAGTCTACTGAACTTGACCAACTTCTTTCTAGCACAGATTCCTTGGATGAAAGAATCCCATGACCTAGGGAGGCCATTCAATGTTGTCATCACAATTTCCGCATTCTCCACTTCTTCATCTGCTACTTCCAGCTGTTCTTTGATCTGGGAGACCCTTGTGAAGTAAGACTAGATGGTCTCCTCATTCTGGATCTTTACATTCTTCAACTGGTTCCTTAGAGTCATCTTTCGATTGATGTTCTTCCCTTCAAACAGTTTGGTTAGGGCATCAAACATGGCTTTAGGTGTCTTGAGGGAGGACACCTGTGGAATGAGGTGATCCTTGATTCTTCATTTTCTATTTGGCTTGTTCATTTTGTGTTCTTTCTCTTATGAAAACATAACTCCTATGTTTATGTTCAATTTGACCCTGTCATTGGTCAAATTTTTTTTTATGGTTTGGGTGTTGATAAGGAGTTTTTGTTGTTTGTTTTTTTACTAGAGTGGCTTCTTGTTCCTTAAATTGAATTTGTTTGTCTAAGAGTCTGGAAGCTTCCTTTTGTATTTTCTCTAATTTGTTCTCTAATAGAGTGTTATTACTCTAAATATTTTGAACCTTTATACTTGCAACTTTTTGTCCTCTTTTAAATCTTTGTGTTTCTCTTCTAATTCTTGATCAATATTCCTTAGACGATGATTTTCTTCTTACCTCTCTATAATTTTTCCGGTCTTCATTAACATGTTATGACTTCTGAATTCTTCTTAACTTCTTGAACTTTGTAACTAACGTCTTGTTATGATTTTTTAGTCGAAATAATTCTTCATTCTTGCTTGTTAATGTATTATTGCTTTTTGTACTTACCAACTTGTGTGCCATTCTAATGTCGTCGTATTTCTGTTGGAGTTCTTTCATTTGTTGCTGATGTCGACATATCTCGGATTCTTGACTTTCCAACTTTCTTTAGACTTTCACAATTTCTTTATCCTTGTCTTTTAGAAGCACGTTCAAACGTGTCAGTTCTTGTTTCCCTCATTGTCGTTAAATTCCTTCTTGATACCTTGGTTTTGTGATTTTTGATGGAGATACTTTAATTCCTCAATCTGCCCAAACAATTATTCCATTTGTTTTTCTTGGTTCGAATATCTCTTGTCTTTAAAATCCTTTTGAAGATTATGTAAGTCGATTATCATTTGTAATCTTATATTCTCATATTGACAACATATTAATTCAACTTTTAATTTTTTATCTGAATATATGAACCATAAGCCATGGTTACAACCAAACTTGTATTCTTATGAAAAGGTTAGATTCTCCTTGATTATGCTTCTTGGTCGACAATTTTGTTTTCAATTTTTTTGATGGTAAATGGTCCCCCTTTGACTTGTCTCTTTTGTCGATAATTTTTCTTTAACTCCTTTGATAACCGGGTAGAACAAAGGGTGCAATAAGCCATAATGTAGTTCCCTTGAAAGGACTTCTTCTCTTAACTTTGAATTCTTTTATTCTTAAGACTTCTTTATGGATTGTGTGCAGATTGGGTGGTTCAGAAGAAGGAATGTTACCCTCCCCACCCATGTTCAAATCTTGGGGATTAACTTTTATAAAAAAGAAATATTAATCCTTGGGACTCACCCTTATGATATATCTTCTTAAACAAACTTGTAATGCACTTTAATCTTTGTCAATAAAAAAATACGATTGATCCTTCACTCTATAATTTTTTTCCTTCATTATAAAACCCATTTTTATTAATGTAACGGTTTTTTTATAAAAAAAAAACCAAGTGTGGTTTCATAATACAACGGGTTGTTGTTTTTTTCTCCCTTGTCTTCTTCTTCTCCTTCTTCTTTTTACTTTTTTGATTCTATGACTTGTTTATAAAACCACATGTGGTTTTTATAAACCTTATGTTTCTTCTTCTTCGTCTTTTTATTTTTTTACCTCTTCTATCTTCCTTCTTGGTCAAAGACCACAATTTTAGGGAAACCCTAGGATAATGGTTAAGAACCAAATTACACAAAGTGTAAATAATGGCCAAGGGCCAAATCGCTCTAATACTAATGTAATATCTGTATTGGGATATTCTCGAAAGCTATCTCAATTGAATTGTCCGATAGAAAATAGTTCCATGTCTGATAATTATATAAGAGTAAATATAAACATGAATGATGATTTACACGATAAATGATGTTTGCATAAATACCCATGCAAGGGTTGCCTTGGTGATGAGACACCACCTTTCATAAGGTGCATCTTCATTTACCTTTTAATTTAATTAATTTATCAATATTATTAATATTTATTATATATTTTGTTCATTACAATCATTTATAACCTCAACAAATTAAAAATTTGGTCTTAGAGTAGGGTCTCTTCCCTTATTACTATTTATAAATCCTGTAATATTTTTATGTGTGTATGCACAACCATCTATATACATAACAAGGACTCTATTAATTTATTTTCCTCTTTCTAATTAGAGATGACGTGTATAAATATTCAAATTTAGATCATATGTTGGCATGCTATACTTATATTCTACTAGCATGCTCCTTTCACCACTATAATATAATTGATCTTAATATGGCATTAATCTCTTAATGGTTTGTTGTGAAGTGTTTCTATGTTTGGATCCCACATTGACGTTTTGTACAATAAAGAGGCCCATATTTTCTCCTTGAATATTAGAGGGTTGTATCATGTAGTTGTATCCCCAAAATTGAAACACCTCATATACATAAGGTAGTTGTTGACCACCCGGATAAACACAATGTAATCGAAAATCAAATGTGTCTTTGTAAATTTATCTCAAATTAAGGGTAAATTTGTCATCTCCGTCACAGTCATTCTCATAGGGTATGTAGTCCACCTCCCCTTTTCCTTTAAGCAATTTATGCATCTTTAAGCTGGTTCTTGTTATGTTTATCATTTTCATCACTTCATGATATTTCAAGCTAGTATATGTGCACATCTTATTATTCTATGTATCATCTGATAAATATTCTTTTCCCTCTAGGTTGGAAGTTAGCGATCTGAGAAAATTTAAACCATGAACTTTCTCCTACAAGTAATAATTATTAAAAAGTTAATTATTCAAAAATATGAAACTGTGAATAAAATATGAATACATATTCATTATATCAAATTTGAAAATTCCTTACCATAATTCCTATTGGATTCTAATAGATTTTAGGAGGCATACTACCCACTGGAAGGTCATCATTTAAGTAATTTCTTTGTACAATTCCCCTTTTGAATTCTTTCTTTCCACGACATACACAATATTCACAAACAATTTTTCTCTCAAAGTGTCGTCCCATGTAGTATAGTCCTGACCAACCTCTTGTTGAGTGGATTGATTTCTTGTTGTATCTGTAGGCTCCATTGTCATACATTCTTCCACCCACTATCGACTACATGATTTAATAGTTTGAGATCCATGTCCATGTACATATTATCTTATTTTTCTAATAGAACACTTAAACTTTGCATTTGCTCCAAGTGCAGTGATATCATCATTTTCCACCTAAAATAATCAACAACATGCATTAATTTTTGCCAAGATTGGACAATACACTATAAAATGTACTTATATTATGAACAAATGGATGAAGCAGTAAATTTCATTCAATCAAAATTTCATAAGTTCTTACCTGATGTCCCACTTCATGTCTTATGTCCTCATTTGAAATAAGATGATCTGGGTCCATGGCCTCCAATGGCTCTTGTAATATACAACAACAACAGTAATTTTTAGTACAACAATAAAATCATTTTTAGATTGCTAAATGCATATATGAGATGTAGCCCTTTCTTTGCTTGAAATGAAAGTTACAATTTTCAATATATATATATGTATGACACGTAAATTACTTCCTTTAATTAAAAATACATTGGTATATCCCTCTCCACATATAAAGATATACCAAAACAAACTATATCTGTTTTCACTTCCATTACATATAAAAACTTGATTGAAAACACACACACACACACACACATTATTTTGTGCAACTTAGNGTGGGGCTAGCCACATTGGGTCTACCTCTCTCTCTCTCTCTCTCTCTCTCTCTCTCTCTCTATATATATATATATATATATATATATATATATATACATATTGTGCAACTTAGGTGGGTCTGGGAATTAGGATGACATTGGGTCTTCTTGACTCCATATACAAATGAGGATCGTGCCCATATATTATGGCATGTCTCCTAAGAAACCATAATGCAAGTGGTGGGGGAGGTATGAGTCAACTTCGATTAGAGGCATTAGGGTGCACATGTTTGTTGTTCTTATCTACTTGAGTTGGTAAAATTTCATAAATTTGGGGTCCCACTTCATGCACAAGGACTATCAGTTCTATGATGAATCCCTTAAATGAGTAACTACAATTTTCTAGGACTCTATCAAGGTTTTGGTAGTGGCTTAAATTCCTCCTACCTCTACTTACATTAGTCATTAGGGAAACTAGATCTACAATGCGGTGTCAGTAGTGTGTTGGGACTTGAGAAGGTTTTACTAGATTTCTCTGGAGTGAGTTCAGAGTCCCCAAAGGTCATGTTCCTCAATGGGGTAGGGTAGGAATGTGGCATCCTTGTTCTTACAAGCCACCATTAAAGTGAAATCCATGTCTTCACTAAATCAAAGAATGCCCCACCAATTTTTAATGTAATGAATTGATTCACATGGATAGACTCTCCTTGATGAGATTTTCCTACTTTTGATGAACTTGCCATGGTTGTACTTGGTGTCCACCCAACTCTTCATCACAACCCATGGTTTGACTTGAGTAGCCAAAAATATCCAAATTGGGCACCTGTAACTCTCACCCTTTGTTGGGTCAGTCACATGCATTGTGGGGGAACCAAAAAGTATCCATATGGAAATTTGGTCTCATGATTATGTGAGTCCATCACAATCTCCCAAAAGTTGTTAACAAAAAACTTTTTCCAATTTAGGATTTGGCTTTGCAAGCAAGTTGTTATGACTAAAAGTGTACCAATGTTTCTTCTTCTTTGGATTCATTTTGCATAGCATTAAGGTTAAAAATTTGCAAACCATCTTCACTTGGGGATCATTGATTTCCTCAATCATAACACATTTTCCTCCTATCATAGTGTCGTACTGTTCATTTAGGTCATTCCCCTTAAAAATACTAAATTATCCAATTATGTGTACAAGTTCAATATGTTTCGTAAGTTAGTGATTAATTTCCTTAGGTTATCAGTTAAAATGCATACCAATATATAACATATAATATCCTAGACCTAATAATATTAAGGTAAATTTAAGCCATTACCCTCCAGTTAAACCATTGAATGTGATGAACTTAAATTTGGGAGTATTCCTTCCTCCAATCCTTTCTATATTGAGGTAATTGTGAATTCATTACTTATTGATGTATAATCAATGAAGTATCCTCCTCTTCTATTATGTTCTTCTCTTCTTGGAAAATATTTGGTTTTTATGTCCTCATTTCATTGATAAATATACTTAGGGACTTTGATGATAAACCATGTGAGTTAGTAGGAATTGTACCTAATCAAGTTAGGTGGTAATAATATATTAGTGGATACCATGGTTGTAACCATCCTTGTTAATTTTTAACTTACCTCTAGGATGTGACTATCTATATGCCATGGAAGATATGGTGTCTTCTACCCTTTGTGTTATATTGTTTCTACATGAAGAACATATTGCCATCATTTATCAGTTCTCATATCCTAGTCCTCAACCAGACTTGACCTAGGGAAATTTCTCACCTTTAGTGGTAATTCATACTGTATCCCTAATGTTTGATGGATAAACCTCCTTTGCAAATGTATTGTATGACGACTATCAACATTTGCGTTGTTTAAACTCACACTAAGCATGAGTCTTTGGAACCTTTGACTACCTAAGATTCACATAATGATATTTTATCTTCACACTTGGGTGTCATAAAGCCAATTCCCCCCTCATGTGTGAAAATGGCCATGCATGTTTTACCATAAACTTCCATGATGATGAATAATTATTATAGGCTAAGATTTTTATTTTATGTTCTTTGGTATGACCTCGATCTTGATTATCCTATTAAATTTATCTCCATGCATAACGGTTACACAAAAAATCCCTTGGATAGCATTCCTACGAAAACCATCATTTTTTTGAACCATTCATGCCAATACTACCTCTTTCACTTGATATGGATAACTTGGAACACCCTCTAGACAAAAAACCAAAGCTATCTCCAACTCTCGTTGCAATTGAGAAAGATTAAGTGGCCCATATTTCCATATAATATGGACCATTAATGTTTCCACCATTTGGTGAGTCTTTGAATCTTTCTTATACTAACTACTTCATCATAATTTCATAAGAGTCTATTGCATTTAGTATTATCTTCAATTATTCTAAATCAATAATACTTATATCCTTGACGAGGATACCTTGGAAAATGCTTATAGATAAAAGACCATTGATTTTTCCACCACCCAATATGTTAATCCTGGCACAATATTCAATGCCTCTTCACCAACACTACATATTACACTTAGTGAGGCCACCCTGGACCATGTTTCCAAATCAAAGATCACTTCTTGTTCCACCACCTCACATATTGTCAAATAATTTGAGGTAACAAATCTTTCAACACATTTTATAACCCACATGAGATATATTTAGCTTTTCCAGCTCCGCTTTCATGGATGTAGGATTTTGAGCTAGACATTTCGATACCTTTCAATCATTATCTTAGCCAAGGTTTACTTATTTATGTATATCACTTCATTAGCATAGAGGATTAATATCTCCCTCTCGATTGCATTTAATTTTTATAAGTAAATCTTTTTATGATAGGTTTCATGAGAATAACATCACTTTCTAATTTAACACATATCCTCTGATTTTTCCATAGAAACATGAGCCCTTCTAATTGATATTTCTAATATCAATTCTAATTGATATTTCTAATTAATATTAGAATATGAGACATATTATCATTTCTTATATTTGTCTAACTATTCTCATATGGGCTCCCTCCCATTTATTTGGTAGATTTCTACCCCATATTGTTCTTTTCCACTCACATGCATTTACTACATCTTTTGGTATTTTCCATGCCATAACAACATGTAAATATTGAATATTATAAAGGCACATGTCAAAGTATTATTTATGTTACCACCCATTTGATTCACTACTTGATTTCACCATCATGTTCCATGCATAACTAAATCACTTAGATAAATTAACCCACCTCTTCTATGTATAATCAAATATTGGTTGTCGATTTCATTTTTATTCTTTTCATAAATGATTAAAAATACAAAACAAATTATTAAGAAAAATAAAAAAAAGGAAAGAAAGAATTTATTTATCATCATCAATTATGGGTAACAGATCTTGTTTTATGTCTTATTTGATGGAAGCATCCTTTAATCGCCATTCACATCCACCATAACATACCTTGGTCATTGAATTGAGTCTACACTAGCGTAGATCCAAATCCTAGGCTCTATCAAGCGCCGAGATGGATCAAATCTCTCGAGGTGCAAACCTCTTCTTAGGTATCCATTGATTTGATTCAAACCAAAAGACACATCTTTTTATTTAAGGTCCACATATAATTTTATTATTATTAATATTTAATATTATTTATGGTCGAAATATAATATTTTTTATTTTGTTAGGAACGAACATTGCATCATTTCCCCACACATGATTTTAAAACCATATGCAAGGCCCTCCTACAATCATGGGTTGTTTAGGAGGCCTTGCACATGGTCTTAAAACCATTTGCAAGACCCTTCTAAACCATGTACAATAAAACCATAAGTTGTTTAGGAGGCCTTGGACATGGTTTAAAAACCATGTGCAAAGCCTCCTAAACCATGTACAATAAAACCATGGATTGTTTAGAATGCCTTGCACATTGTTTTAAAACCATGTGCAAGGCCAATATTTTTTTGGGGATAATTAAATTTTGTGTTTTTTTTTGACCCACATATTTTTTTTACGGATAATTAAATTTTTAATTTTTTTTATTGTTTTGTTAGGTAGGAAGATTACAACATCTCCCCCATATTAGATTGTTTTTGTGGCCGACATTTATTTTGGCCTATTAGAAAATTTATTTTTTATTAATAAAAATAATGTTACGAAAGTGATATTATTTTTTATTTTGTGTTACAAAATCTCTCCCATAATATTCACTATCACTATTATTTTTTGCCGATATGTTACAAACGTTACATCACGTACAAGATCTCTCCCATAATATTCACTATCACTATTATTTTTTTCCGACATGTTACAAAAGTTACTAATGTTACATCACGTTACAAGATCTCTCCCACAATATTCACTATAACTATTATTTTTTGCCGACATGTTACAAATGTTACTAACGTTACATCACATTACAAGATATCCCCCATACTGAGATGCAGAGCGCCTCTCGGTGCAAACATAACATACCAAAACATACATTGTTAGATGCACCTATACTAGCATAGATCCAAATCCCAGGCTCTATCAAGTGCCGAGAGGGATCAAATCTTTGGAGGTGCAGACCTCTTCTTAAGTATTGTACTCAACTATCAGCTTTAATGTGATTCAGACCAAAAGGCACATTTTTTTTATTTAAGGTCCACAAATAATATTTTTATTATTAATATTTAATACTATTTATGGCTGCATATAATATTTTTTATTTTGTTAGGAAAAAACATTAAAACATCTCCCCCATACATAGTTTTAAAACCATGTGCAAGGCCCTCCTAAAATCATGGGTTGTTTAGGAGGCCTTGCACATGGCTTTAAAACCATTCCTAAGGCCCTCCTAAACCATGGGTTTTTAAGAGGCCTTGCACATGGTTTTAAAACCATGTGCATGACCAACATTTTTTTTGCGGATAATTCAATTTTTTATTTTTATTATTTTTTATTATTTTGTTAAGTAGAAACATTACATCATCTCCCCTATATTGTGTTGTTTTTCTCACGGACATTTTTTTATGGTAGATAATTAATTTTTTTATTATTTTGTTAGGTAGGAACATTACAACATCTCACCCATATTAGATTGTTTTTGTGGCCGACATTAAAGTTTTGTTTTTTATAGCCTACATCTATGTAACGTTACGTAACATTACAACGTTACGTAATGTTACATAACGTTACAAGATCTCCCCCATACTGGGCTGTAGAGCGCCTACTCGGCGCAAAGAAATTTGATGCGAGAAACGATGCTAATTACGCCAACTTTAGCATCCCAAAAGGCTTACATTATGTTACGCATAAGTCAACCAAAAGGCTCTGAGTCCTTATATATAGGGGCTATTATACTCGGTTCCATTGGCTTTTCCTAAAGAGCATTTTCTGGAGCGAAACTTCAACCTTGGACACATAATGTAACCAAAAGGCTCCGAGTCCTTATATATAGGGGTATTATACTCGGTTCCATTGGATTTTCCTAAAGAGCATTTTCTGGAGCGAAACTTCAACCTTGGAGGAAGGGTAGTTTGACACCTGTTGCATAAAAGCGGATGGGGCAACCGTCAACATAAAGCTAGATAAGCAAAGGGAGAGGGAAGGGCACATTGCAACAACTTAAGCTAAAGTAGGTGCTATATAACACTGAATGGTGTTTTAAAAAAAGGCAAGAAGGCAAGGAGACTATCATTTTATTTGCCAAAATAAACTCATTTCTGGTAGTTGAGAGCTAGAGTGCTTACCTTCAGACCGTCTCTAAGGAGAGATATTGTGAAGAGGTCCGTCAAGATCACCTTATATCACTCATAGCTTGCCTCTAGCTCACTTGAGGTCACCCCGGCTCGCTCTTCAATGAGAAAAAACACCCTTGATCGTCCTTCAAGGAGAGAACATGCCCTATCTCTCCCTTGAACGAGAGAGACCATCTCCACTAGTTCGATAGATATTAAACAGAAAGCAATGGGAAGCAAAAGAAAACGTCCTAGTATTGAAGACAAGAGTTATGCTATAAAGTATTTATAGATTTTTTAATTGTTATAAATCTAGATTTTTTGTTTTAGGTTTGTATTTTAAATTATATTTTAAGAAAATGAATATATGCAACCAAATAAAAAACCCTATTTTCCAATTGATAGGGAGGTGAATTTTATATAGAGAAGGCTCCATTGACATCAATTTTGGGGAAAGAGGTCGTAAATAAAATTGATGATGTTGACGTAAAAACCCTTGCTAGATACATTGAAAAACAATCAAGTAAAAATAAGCAAGCCTCACGAACTAATAAACGATTACCATAGGACTCTATGGATTCTCCAACCACTCTTGGTTAGAGCAAAATATATAGAATAAAATCAACAACAGTAACATCAAAGAATTTGCAATAGGGTGCAGACACATCTAATTCCCTAGAAGCACCTGGTACCTAAAATTCATCTTCCACGTTACCATCTCATGGACCCTGAATCGATTCGTATAATAATAGGATAGAATATGATTGGCTTCAGGTAAAATCCGAAGATCAAACGCAAGGAAAGTCTTTGTCAATAGGTGGAAGGAATCCCACCTTCAACGAATTCGATACCATCTCCATCTCCCATTCTCTAAGATTCTAGTGCAATTAAAAAAGTTGGTCATTCAAGACATGGAATGAGAATTTGGTGAAGGTTGGTTAATTAAGAAGGCCAAACTACAAATACCACATAATTGCAAAAGGTTCTTGTTATCATGAAAAAATCGCACACCTGCGACAATTTTGCAATTCACATGGTAAAGTATCATCAAAATACAACATGCACTCAACATAAGACATATTCACAAGGTCCAAAAATCAGATTGAGCCCAAAATGGCCCCAAAATAGTCAACATCAACAAAAAACGTAGTTTAAACTCTAGATACTCATGCTACATCATGGTCATCTAGAACAACACCTGTGTTGCAGCACGAAAATTCCCTCGAGATCCACGCTACTGACATAGACGATGAGATCTCACCCACCAACGACGCATTGATGGCTCATGAAAACTCCACTTGCCCATTTGAATTTTAATTTGGCCTCTCACACACCTGGTTTCCTTAAATGGCTTCTTGGTGTACTTAGGATCCCAAACCATGAATCAACGGGTTCACACTATGATCTTGTCATTTCTTGGCCACTTCTTGGCCTATAAAATAAGACCATGGGCATGCTAATAAAAAAAGGATTCAAGAGCAAGGTAATGCTGCTAGAATTGTGATTGAGCTTCCCCTTAGCTCACCTATTCCTCCTTTTCCAAGCATCTCCAAAGCTCCCTTGCCTCCTTCCCTTAAGGGGCAAGTGTTCTTCTCATAGATATTAGTTTACTAACCACACTTCAAGCACTTTGTTGGACAAGATATGCCTCCCTTAGGAAGAGTGTTTTCCTCGATTTGGAGCTCACCTCTCCAAGGTACTGTATTATCTTAGACACTAGGCAATAAACAAGTGGTTCATCTCATATAAATTGTTGGAAGTTTGCACCTTCTCCCCCTTTGTTATTTGGTTTAAATTTTGTTATCATTTTGTTTGTTTTATCTCTTTTAACAATCTATTACAGTATCACTTGTGGTCAACCAAGCAACCCAAAAAGGGGCTCAATACTGGGGCCTTGTTGCAGCCTATAAGGCCAAGCCCCATCTTAATGTGGGAAGCACTCTTGTGCATTATTTACCACAACAATATTAATGGTGACTCCACTAAATTTTTGTTCATTTCTTTGTATTTACTTTGTTGCTTGTTGTGTAGTTAATTTTTGGTACCTTGTGTCTTATAGGTGAAGAGGATCATGCCCTCCATTCCAAAAATATGGTCTCCATTTGGCCATGTCAACCAGTTTACACAGTTGCATGAATCCTGTCATTTCTGGGGCATTGCCGCGTCGTCAATCCTTCGATAGATGCGTTTTCAATGCATTTTAACAGTGTTCCGCCTATGCGATTTGTCTATCACAGATCAACGTTTTCTTGCCTCATTGTTCCCATGCTATAGCACACCAGTGAGTGTTTCTGCCAGGTTGTAGCACAACTATATTTTTTTGTTGCCTATCATTTATTTTCTTTTTGTCTGTTTACTCAACAATCTGCAGCCTAGTAGATACTCACTAATTAACTAGGAACTAATGAGCTTACAATGGTTACTTGTTCCACTAGTAATTATCCCACCTAGTCTAAGAATAGGGAGTAAAAGGGGTCATTCCCCCTTGAAATCAACTTATGTAACCAACTTTGAGGCTCCCCAAATACCTCATTGTTGTCGCTAGTATTCGAGACTTTACATGATTGTTGTTTTTGCTCTAAACATCATTAGTTTAAAGTAGTGTAGCACCCACTATATGTACACAAGAAAGGACCTAAAGCCCCTTTCCTTCCTAAGTATGTTATTCACGATACTTATCAATCAAAAAAGGGAGTGAAGGGTGAAATACCCCCTATGCACACAAAACATTTATTTTTGCAAGCATCACTAGTTTGTTTAGAGCTGAACTTACAATCAGTTTGTTTTGAGAACTTCACTTAATTGCAACAATATTATTTGCTTTCATCACATATGTATGCCCACTAGCACACACTAAGGGATCTAAAGAATCTCTCTAATAGAGCATGCTCTTCACGATTTCTGTGAATCAGAAAGGAAGGAAAGTGTGAAATACCTCCCTTACACTCATTTGAATTCATAACAAAATCCTTAAGAAGCAACCATCATAAGACATTAACAAACTACCCCAGATGTGGGTTCCCCGATACACTACAACGTGGAGGGAGGTGAGACATGGTTTTAATTGCCACCTGCCATAGCTACCATTGTCGCCATCATAAGACATTAACAAACTACCCCAGATGTGGGTTCCCCGATACACTACAACGTGGAGGGAGGTGAGACATGGTTTTAATTGCCCCCTGCCATAGCTACCATTGTCGCCCTTATAACCATGCATACCTCCCCTTTGGAAAGACATTCCATCTTTCGTTCCAACCTGTACAACACCCACCTATGTACTTCGGGTCAGTTCACTTAGACATTGGCTTGGATGGATTCTTCCACACAGCAAGGAAATTTAATGGTCATCATCGTTAGCTTTGGCCTCTTGGTCACCCTGATCGATGGCTCCACACATATTTTTCTCCAACAATAGACTATTTCTTTCTATTCTCCTAGTTGCTCCAACGTTATTTGGTTTTTCTAGCCCTGGAGAAATTCAAGGAAATAGGAACTTCACCCAGAGAATCCACTCATAGACTATGCCGATCAGATTTAGGGCCACTCTTCGTAGAGGTAGCAGCTCCAAGGGAGCAAGAAGTAGGGTGACATCACAATGTTCTATCTATTTAGGATATGATGCCCATATTCTCCTCAGTGTGCTTAGAGTGATGGATGGTCAGGAAGCAGAAGCTATGTCTCGCCACTGCTCCATGCAACTTCTGCGACAACGAATCTCCCATTATTTGTGAATGAAGAATGTTCTTGCACAACTGCTCTGGGAAAGTGACCACACTCCCTCTCCATCGACCTCTAGTGATTCTGAAAAATCCATTTCTCAAGAAACTTCCTTGACCACACCTATCTTGAACCAGTCGGACCATGTAAAGGACACACTTCAAATCCAGGACATCAAGCACATCGAACATGTGGCTACAACTCCAACCGACGTGGTGGCAAAGGTGAAAAAAGATGAAGTGAGCATGTAGACTGACAACCAACAACAAAAACTGTTAGCTCCTCCTCCCTTCATGGAGCTGCACTAGGACCTTGCACTTGATCTCTTGGAGGATGAAGATGACTACTTCAAGTTGTGCCCTATTGTTGAGGAACCACGACGAAAGTTGTAATGCCTAAGATATTTATTTTCTCTTTTACGTTTGTTTCATTCTTTGTTAGCCTGTTAGTTTATGAAACAACTATGTTAATTTTTGACAGTAGAAACTTGGTTTCCCACACCAAGGGCAAGTTATGGACATATGTAATAGTTTCTAAATTTTGCCTTAGAAATTTTTGGGCAAGTGTCACGAAAACTCTGTTTGCACTATTTTTTGTATTATAATATAATTTTATGCTACTTACAAAAAGAAAAGAAAATATGTTAACAAACTAGAATCCTCCACATGAGGTCACAAAGCAATATTTTATCTTGGTAGGATGATTGGGTTAGGCATCCAAATAATACCCAACAACTTAGTTTCATTGGGCATATTTTTGAAACATTGCAATGTTGAATTCTAGGGTACTTTAAATTCTTCTACAAGCAGTCGTACCAAATCCTAGATTGGATACCTGTACCATGACCACGGAGGTAAAAGCCAAGGTATAGCTTCCCTGCTCTCCCCTACAATTCACTCTCCTTATTATTAGGGCTAGGAAAGTATAACGCCCAAGCCTAACTACCGATCCACACTTGATGCAAGGTAACCATAGGCGCCAAAACTTAGGATACCGCCAAGGAACACTTGTGGGTGCAAGTGATTCCTAAAGTCAACTATCGCCATTGGGGGGTGTTTCAAATCCTTTTCGATTAGAACATTGGACCCATCACCGGTAGAACTGGCTCTTCAATTATCTCCACTGGTTGATTGTTGTGTGGATTCCATTATCACCATCAATTGTGCTTTTGGGAGGCCCAATTACAATTGAGAGGAAGGAAATTAGGTATTTTTAGGGAAATAATACTTGTTATTCTTTTCTAAATACAAGCTCATTAAAAATCATAATTTAAAAAGAACCAACATGTGGACACCATTGCACTAATCCATATTTACACATATCACTCACATATTGCACCATATTGGATATGATATGGTTGGAATCATTTTTTTCATTTGTCTACATTGCATTTATTTCATCACCCATCACTCTCACTTGACAATGTAGACTTCCACCATTGAGGAACAAACCCCCCTCCTAAGGTAGTCTCACATACTACAATCCTTTTCCCCTCTCTTGAGGGGTGTTTTTCCATTATCTTCTTGTGGCACATGAGGGAGATCACCAGGTCGAGGTTGTTCTCAAGCCACATTGATCAGATCATATAGACAAGGACACACCTTAGTTGATTCACTCCCCCGCTTAAATATAGTGTTGATCCTTTCCCATCCTCTTCTCATGGAAGAGGTTCACCATTGTTTACTCCCTCACACAGGAGCACCCAACCTTCTTCTCCCCCATTTGGAGGAAGTCACACTACATCTTCATCTTCCCCTAGAAGACAAAGATAACTACCACATATTTCAAGGTCTCCCCCTCGAGGAAACAACATTCAAAATAACATGGTGACCCCCAATACCAACTTACCATTTATGGCGAGTTTGAATCTCCCTGACTTCTCCAAATTAGTAAATGATCCCATAAATCATGATGCTAATTGGCCAGGCATGGCAGAAAATCTACCTTATGATATCCCTAAATTTTAAGGGAATTAGGGAGATGATCCCACCAACCACATTATGTCTTTCCATCTATGGTGTTCCTCTAACAACATAGTGGCAGAGTCGGTCCGCCTCTGTCTCTTCCAAAGAACCCTAACTGGTGCAACTATGAATTGGTACATTAGTTTGGCCACAACCTCTAATACCACATTTGAGACCATTGCCATGTCATTTCTATCTTATTTCTAGTTTCCTGTAATACATGATCTTGGAAATGAAATTTCCATCGTGTTTTGAGAAAACACAATGACACACATAGCGAACCATATCCATTAATGGCACCGTCGTCATGCCTTGTGTAAAATTGACATTCGACCTCCCTTCCTTTTGGATTGGTTTCTCAAATCACTCCAACCAGCTATCGCAAAGGATGTGGCTACCTCAACGCCACAAAATGAGGAAGAAGCTATTATCAAAGCCCAATACTTTGACTGTATATATGCCCAATTTGGGTATTTGTACACTGTACTAGCATATTCTCCTCGGTATGATACTTGTATCATCCCGTTGGAGGGATGTCACACTCGACGTATGGGATTATTGGGTCCATTTATTCCCAAATTAAAGTTCCCTCGTAAATGAATCCTACATCATCACCATTGGTAACATAGTATCCACATGTCCCCATTGTGTCGACTCCCACTCCTACTGCACCAAACCCTCCATTTGGTCAGCCTCAGTATGGAACATACAACCCTTTTTACTCAAGTACAAACTAAGTACAATCGGTTCCTCAACCACAAATGGCACCACTTGTGTCGACATCCACATCATATGAGATACAACCAACATATATCCCACCTCTGGGGCATAATCTCTATTTTCCATACCCATGTCCCTCTGGAACAACTCCCATGCCTTATATGGGTGTTAACTTTGTTCAACCTTCTATACAACAACAAACTCAACAGTTTGAGTAGATGAATATTTCTAATCCCTTGAATTCTTAGAATCAGGGGAAGAATCAAGGTAAGAACAAACAACCTCAACAACAGGGGCATGGGGGATACCAAGTTCCCCAACAAAACCTAAACCAGGGTAACCATCCCCCACAGGGGGGAAAACCCCCTAATCAAGGAAAGAAAACCAATTTGAGGACAAACTACCCTTGCTCGATATGCGGTGAGTATGGTCACTACACTCATCATTTCGCGCTTATCCCCAACTGTCAAAAGATGTTGGGAGATAAGAAGAAGACACCCACAAACCCTCCTCAAGAACCTCCTGCACAAAAACCATAGTAAGTTGTTTTGCAACAACTTTTTTCCAATTAAGGGGTGGATATACAAAATCCAAACCCTCACTATGTAGGCAATGGATCATTCCAAAATATTTACATGACTCAAGTGTCAATCAAACTACAAACTCACACTAAGGAGTACACTAATCCTGAAATATCACTTGTCCTTGAAAGAAATTCAGTTTCCTCATAAGGAGCTTTACAAATATCGTAGCCTACCACGGAGAAAATATAGAGAATCCCTAAAGCACCATTCAGGCGTACCTCTCACAATCCTCAAATGAAGGCTTCCCGTAATTACAACATTGTTGATAGTTTGTCACAATCACCACCCACCATGTCAACCCTTGAGGTACTTCAGTCATGCCCATCCTAGTGAAAGGCTTTGTTGAATGCACTTGTAGCCATTGACCATTTCGATGCCAACCTCATGACCTTTGACATTGATAAGGGTGAACCACCACTACCCTCATAAGTCTCTTTCAAAGTACCGATCATGATAAAAAACATCATCATCCACTGATGCATTATCGATGAAGGAACATCTACATGCTCAATGTGTTGTATTGTAAGGAAAATATTGGGATCTCTTGATCTAGCACCATCCTCCATCTCTCTCCACGCATATGATGATCGACTATGCCAACCACGCAGTTTGTATGAGAATGTCCCTATCGAGATGAGGGGAAAAATGGTCATGATTGACATGGAAGTCATTGATGCCCAACTTGACTATAACATTATAATAGGACACAACTACATGTACGCCATGAATGTGGTTGCCTCCTCGATTTTCGATATCATGATGTTCCCATTTAATGGGAAATTGGTCACCCTTGATCAACTTAGCTACTATAACCCCAACACATCATCCAATATTGAAATGTCTTTCCCACGGTAAGTGAACAAACAATACATCATATGTTGAGATTACTCAATGAGTCTATAAGGATTTTGATATCCTAGGGGCATCTTCAGGTCTTCCATCTGTGATCCCTCCCCCAACAAAAGGTCTCATGTGTGCTCTTTCCACCATGGAGAGAGAAGCACCCATACCTGGAGAATTATAATCAACAACCCCATCAAGCCATGGTGTTGAACAATTCTTGAACCCTTTGATGCCACTTATGTTCCATATACCATTCCTTTACCCCCCCCACAGGAGTATGAGGAACACCGATTATGGCTCAACTAATACTCCCAGGACTCACACTCAGACTACTTGTGTGGTACCTTACACCACCCTTTCCATATATGGATTCTAAACCCATAGAACATTATGAGATGGTGCTGGTACAACAAGTTACCACCCCAAATCCACCTACCAAATTTACTACCTCTGTGGATTAACCACCATCGACGATCACCAAACCACAAAATCGGGGCATTCTTCAACCCAAGACAACTACCCCCACCAACAAAGGCACTAATCATCCCAAGTTGAAATCCCCCATCATAGAAAATCATACTCCTGAATCATCTCTAGGAACACCCAAAATCAACATGGAGGGCTCCACTCAACAAAATATGCAAGCACCCATCATGCATGATACCCATACCATGTGTGTCACACCCCCATGCACTCTATGTGGACAATAACACCATGCAACAAATATGTTCCCTACCTTACCCAAGCTCAAAAATTTGCAAAGTACACCTCTTAGTGCCACATTTTCCCCTCAAAATGAGACTAGGGGCACATCAAATCCATAAACCCCTAAGTCCAAATCACTACGCACCAATAAAGCATGTTCGATTCTTTCTCAATATGGGCATTATACACACCATTACCCCGATATCCCTCAATTACAGAGCACACTGGAAACCATTCAACTTACCCAAATAGTACTAGAGGAACCCACAGTTACCCCATTACAAGAGGTTTCCTCCATCAACATGGTCACCACCAACGTAGTGACAAAAACTGTTTCTCCTGAGATCACCCTTCAGAGACCCCTATTTTTTCCACAACCTAATCCCTCTAATATGAACCATCACACCCAACGATATGGGTGCATTTCATGCAGAAATCACCACCACATGATCCCCAATTATATCTGACCCACATCTCCTACCACATCCCTAACACTGAGACTAGTTCCAATAGGGGATGACTCCCATGCCGAACATGCAGAGACACCTCCCACTATTCATTCCAATGCCCCATCTTATGCGCTGAACGTGAGTTTATCCTAAATAAAATGTGTCTCCAAGACCAATTGCTCCTACTAGGTATCTCATCACATTAGCCATCATCATAGCAAATTGTTCCCACGATAACTGACACTATTGAGGATATATCTCGCTTGGATAGATTACTCACAAGTGAGGGTTCATCATCATTTGAGGAGGAGTCACCCTCCCCTGAGGATAATCCTCCTCCACCAAATTCAATCTAGATCATATTGAATTATTCTATATCTCATCGGGAACATCAATACATACCCCATTAGCCATGGTATGGTTTCTTGACATTTGTAGAAGGTTTCTATTTGGACCCATAGTTCATTCTAAAAATGTCAAAATTCACATTAAATAAATTTCGAGGTAAAAAATGGGCCTCAAAACAAAGAAAATGTACTATAAAAATCAACCAATCACATTTTAGAGGACAACGCCATCCCCCATGGTTGAGGTGGCATTGCTTGAGTTAAATTGCTATTTGTCACATTTTCAATGATGGATGAGAACCTATAGTTAACCATGGTACTTCTATAAGTGCTTTTGAAATCATAAAGTAAAGTACTTATTCAAACATTTTTTAATATAATAATATAATTGTCCTTTCATAATTTCTCGAAAATAGCAATATATGTACCTAGAAAAATACCCATGTACATTTGTACTACATAAATTTGAAAATATTTTTTTAATTGTTTATACTTTTAATACATGATAAGACTTGGCACTTAAAAAATTCACACAATTTTTATATATTTGAAAAATAATTAAATATTAAAAATATATGTTTTGAAACAAGGAATAGGTTTTAGATCAGATGTTCAGAATGAAAAAGGAAAAGAGCATAATCAAAATGATGAATATGGTAAAGTAGAAGAGGAACAAACTGGTAAAGTAGAAGATCAAAAAACTGATGAA
The DNA here is from genome assembly GCA_001517045.1 of Pseudotsuga menziesii. Lineage (NCBI taxonomy): Eukaryota > Viridiplantae > Streptophyta > Pinopsida > Pinales > Pinaceae > Pseudotsuga > Pseudotsuga menziesii. The sequence continues at coordinate 609,566 of LPNX011193784.1, read as the reverse complement.
GATCAACAAACTCGTAATCCTAAATTTTTTGGTCAATACAAAGCGGTAGGAGGTATAGGAGAAGAAAGTATATTCAACCCGTTGGAGATTTGTAGGGTTATGTTAGGAATTAAGTATACGGACCTATATATTTGTACCAATATCAAAGAGGGAAATGTTAACTTGAAACTATTTTTCCTTCTTCTTTAGAACGATAGCAATGAAAATGAAATATCAAAAGAGAATCTTCTTCAGGGGGATGTTCCAAGAAAGGATAGCAATGGAAACGAAATATCAAAAGAGAATCTTCTTCAGGGGGATGTTCTTCATAAGGATATCAATGGAAATGAAATATAAGAAGAGAATCTTCTTCAAGGGGATGTTCTTTAGAAAGATAGCAATGGAAATGAAATATGAAAAGAGAATATCCTTTAGGGGGATGTTTTGAAAAAGGTAATCAATAAAAATGAAATACTGGAAGAGAATCTTCTTCAGGGGAATGTTCCGAAAAAGGTAATCAATCGAAATGAAATATGGGGAAATAAAAAAAAAGTGGTCCTTGAACCATATCATTTATCGAGCATACCGGATGACCAATTCATGATGTATAAAATCGTAAGTATTTCATTGAAGTTTCAAAAGAGATCCCAGTAGTGGATAAACGAAAATCTTTATGATGGATCTACGCAGTGCGGGACAATTTTGGGGGTTGGGAAAAACATTTATAGTTCCCTTAATTTAGAATATATTTTGTTAGAAGATATTTTGCTTCCAAAACGTCATAGAGAATTTCGACTCTTGAATTGGTTTGATCGAGAGAATGATCATGTAGGATTTTCCAATAGAAAAGACATAAAAAATGACAAAGAACTCATGGGAAGAGATCAACATCTTAGCGTAGATACAAGACATATAATTAAATGTTTTCTTTGGCCTAGTTATCGATTAGAGGATCTAATTTGCATGAATATACATTGATTCAATACAAATGATAGGAGTCGATCCGCGATGTTGAGAATACATATGTATCACCAAACTTTCAATTGATAGTTTTTTGCTTCAATTCCGTTTTCGTAAAAAGAATTGATTCAATATAGTTTCAGGATTTATAAAATATAATATAATATAATATATTACATATTAAAAAGCAAAAAGAAGGATCGTGAAAGTTACATATGTAATATATATATAATATATTACATAGTATGTTAAATATATTATATTAAAATATAATAAATTATATATATATATTTGCACCGAATAGGTGCATTCTACAACCCAGTAGGGAGAGATGTGTAACTCCTTCCGTGCTCAACCTAGAGTTGTCACGTCTCTTTTATAAAGAATAATATAACATTATTAAAAATAACTTGTCTACTCAAATAAAATTTAAATTATTTAGGATTGCATATATATAAAACAACATAAATTAGATAAACTAAAACCATAAAAATTATACTACGCATTTCCATTTTAAAAAAAAAATTGTATTGTGAGAAATTTGATCCCTCTCGATGCTTGATAAATATCCTTTAGATGAATCTATACTAGTATATATAACATATATTAAAAACTTAAAAAAAGTAAAAATATATCATATATAATATATTTAATATATCATATTAAATATATTATATAATACGTTATATATCATATATTAAAAAGTAAAAGGGAAGGATCACGTGAAAGACCTAAAGGGAAGGATCGCGTGAGTTGCTTTATATATATATATATATACAAAACTCATGTAATCCTGTTTTTTTCCTTTCTAATTTTGAAATAATTTTAAAGTAAATCAATTCTAAAATATAATATATATTTTAAAATATATTAAATAATAAGTTGGTTTTTAAAATTATGTTATATATATTAAGTACATAACTTTTCTTTGAAAAAATCATTTTTATTTATATTCATAATTTTTTTATATTTTTAGTCACATCAATGTGGTATTTTTAATTAATTTTATTTTGTACAACTTTTCAATTCAATTTAACCATGGTTTACATAGATTATAGTTTAAAAGGTAATTTACTAAAATACCTTTCCCACAAAATGACAAATTTATAATATTCTATTATATCTTTTAGGTGGTCCATTTTAGACCTCAAAATTTCTCTGTTGTATATGTTTCCAATCCCATAGATTACCAACTAAAATATCTCCATTGTTCTTAATGCAGATGGATGCCATCGAACATACCTACATCGACTTCGTAGATGACGCAAGTCGTTGGTCAAGAAACCTAGCATCAACTGCTTGGTCCATTTACACCCCCACGAAAATTTATACCACATTGGTGGAGTTTGTCTGGGGGCACTTAAAAATAATCAAGCTGAATATGATGTCGTTATAGGACTATTAACCAATTCCATCCATTTTGGTATAACCCGTCTTCAAGTCCATATAGATTCTGACCTAGTTGTGTCGCAAATCAACAATGTGTTCCGTGTCCTCAACCTACTTATCTTTCGCAAGTATCTCTGAGTAGGTCTCCTCATACGACAATTTGAAATCATCTCCTTCACTCATGACCCAAGGAGTGCCCATGTCATCGCAGATGCGATCGCTAACAAAGTCTTGAATTTGCACTTGATACATCATAAATAAACCTGCACAAACACAAGGTCAACCCATACATGTACAAATATCCATAACTATGCATGTATACACCAACCATCAAAGAAACAAATGTGTTGATAACTAAATATAACATAATGTGCAAAAAACATAAACCATATCAACATCTACACATAGTATCATCATCATGTGTCGCTCACGAAAATATTATGTATAAATAACAATTACTACACATCGATATAAACAAACATATAGGCACAAATATCATCAACATAGATACACATAAAACATCCATGAGACATAACATGTATGCCACCCAAAAATGGTATATATATATATCTCAAAAAATAGTTTTTCATGTACAAAATGGTCCTCATGGGGCATATACAAAAAGAATCATGTTCCTTATGGGGGATACATCATAATAAACCACCTCCTGTAGGCTAGAGTGTTGATGTATTTGTGGCTTCGGAATGTATTCACTTGTATATCTTATGTATTGTATCTCGATGTNTCATGTCATACCCCGATGTTCCTATCAGGAGAATCAATAATGTAAACAAGTCATGTAAAGTCATAGAGGGTAACCCTCCTTATTGATCAAGGGTTAAAGTCCACGCAGTTGTGGGGCACTAGGGTTATTAGACTCTCCTAGAGAATTCAACCTTGGTGAGTTATTGTCAAGTCGGGAATTAGTATAAATAGAGAGTGAACCTCTCTATTTATCATACAGTCACTCACACTTAGTTGTAGCACATAACTGAGAGAGAGAAGAAGCTGGGACAAGAGAGAGAGAGACAACTGCTGTTGGGAGATCAGTTTTGTATCTTTAGGTTTTACTTTTGGTGCTCATTCTATCTCTGAGGAAGTTGCGGGGTTTTCTTCTTTATGGTTTCCTTGAGGAAAATATTTGTGTTCATTGTCTCTTGTGATTGATTGCTGTGCTTGTTATTCTCTCAGTAAAGATCCTAAGATCATATTATTGAAATAGATAAAAATCTAACATGGAATCAGAGCTAACCTGAGAAGAAGACATTGTGCAGCTGCGGAAGCTAGGGATTCTTACTTTTTAGGTCTCTCTCCACAATCCATCAGCAAAAGGAGGCTAGGCTAAACCTCCATTGAAGGGCGCATCTTTCTGTCGAAGCAGAATCTGATTCTAAGCACTTTCAGTTTTTGACCTACCACTACATCAGGAAATTAGGGATTTTCACTGAAGACGAATTTTTGAGTGAGCCCAGGCTAGGATTGTTCTCCTCCTCAAAATCGAAGTTAGAAATAGAAATCAAGGTTTTTGGTTGGGTAGAACTCCGGGAAAGTCAAACCCTAATTTGCCCTAGAACCAGAAAACCAACATTACAGAAGCTCAGCTCCAGATCCAGTTTTCAGCTTCTCAAATTGGTAAGATCTAAATCTTTTGTTTTTCCATTTGAGGTTCTCAGTTAAGATGTCTCATCACACCAAGCTTGATGAAAAGCTTGAGGGAGATGATAACTTTTGAGCTTGGAAGTATAGGATCTCCTTGGTCCTGGAAGAAAATGAGTTGGACTCTTACATCGGTGAAGAGGTTCCAGTTCCATAGGGAGATGAGGCTAAGGCCTTACACAAAAATAAATTGGTCATGGATAAAAGGATTATTGCTGATTCAATCAAGGATCACCTCATACCACAGGTGTCCTCCCCAAAGAAACCTAAAGCAATGTTTGATGCCCTGACCAAGCTGTTTGAAGGAAAGAGCATAAAACATAAGATGACTTTGAGGAACCAATTGAAGAATGTGAAGATCTAGAATGCGGATACCATACAGTCATACTTTACAAGGCTCTCCCAGATCAAAGAACAACTCAAAGAAGTGGATGAAGAAGTGGAGAATGCAGAGATTGTGATGACCACCTTGAATGGTCTCCCTAGGTCATGGGACTCCTTCATTCAAGGGATTTGTGCTAGAAGAAAGCTAGTCACCTTTAGTAGATTGTGGGAAGAATGCTCACAAGAAGAAGCTTGAATAATATCTCGAGAAGAAAAGATGGGAAGTGAAGATCAAGCTCTCACAGTACACTCCAAGAAAAGCAGAAGGGACTATCATCATCCCAAAGGTAAGCATTCTAACCAAAAAGATAACTATAGAAGACCTACCAGAGATCTATCTAAATTCAGATGCTATACATGTGATGAAAAAGGACACTTTGCCAAAGATTGTCCTAGAAACAAAGGTGTCTCTCAAAAGAAGAAGAAATACAAGAAAATACATCATGCTCATGCTACAGAGGATGATGAACCTTCCAAGAAAAGAATCAAACAAGAAAGTGAAGATTATTCAAGTGATGAAGAATATGTTTTTATTTCTACCCTCACGGGAACTGTCACACATGGGAGCAAGGATTGGATTATTGATAGTGGGGCTTCCAAGCATATGACGGGATTCAAAGAATCATTTGTGAAATTATCAGAACATGAGTCACCCCACAAGGTGAAACTAGGGGATGACTACCAATATCCAATAAAAGGTAGTGGTGAATCCTCCTACAAGTTAGATTATGAAAAATCTATGAAGATGAAGGATCTATTGTTTGTACCAGGACTAAAGAAGAACCTTCTCTCCATCTCTGCATTGGAAGCAAAAGGCATGAGGGTTTCATTTGTAGATGGCCAAGTTCTTATGTGGCCAAAGGGAAAGACCATAGATGATGCAATTGTGATTGGGGAACAAGAGGGAGGATTATACAAGCTAAAGGGCCAACCAAAACAAGCCTTGGTCCATGACTCAGTAGAGACAAATTAACTTTGGCACAGAAGGCTTGCACATGTGCACTATAGAGCACTACCATTTGCAAGCAAAATTGTTGAAGGTCTTCCAAAAATTCAAGTAAAACATGACGGTATCTGCAAAGGATGTGCGAAAGGAAAGAACATAAAGAAGACATTTTCAAGTAGCGAGAGAAAGGCAAAAGGAATCTTGGAAATCATCCACTCCGATGTATGTGGTCCAATGTCATCCAGTTCATTGAGTGGGTATGTATACTATGTTTCTTTCGCTGATGATTTTTCTAGGAAGACATGGATATACTTCTTGAAGAAAAGAATTCATCTTCTTGAAGAGAAGATGAAGTATTAAGTAAGTTTAAGGAATTCAAGGCCTTGATCGAGAATCACACAGAAAAGAAGATCAAAACCTTTCGATCAGACAATGGCGAAGAATTCACATCAAATGAATTCAAAGAGTTATGCAGAGATTCAGGGATTAAGAGGGAGTTAACCACTCCATATAATCCACAAAAGAATGGGATTGCAGAAAGGAAGAATAGAACAATCATGGAAGTTGCAAGGGAAATGCTTCATGATCAAGATATTCCCATGCATCTATGGGAAGAAGCTTATAAGACAACGATGTATGTATAAAACCATAATCCACACAGAATACTCGAGAACAAGACACCCAAAGAAGTCTTTTTCGACAAGAAACCAGAGGTCAGCCATCTCAGAATATTTGGCTGTCCTGTGTACACACACATTCCAAAAGAAAAGAGGACAAAGTTAGATCCTTCTGGAAAGAAGGGTATATTTGTGGGATATAGTGAAAGCTTGAAAGCTTACAGAATATACTTCCCAGGATTCAAGAAGATTGACATTAGCAGAGATGTAACATTTGGCGAAGATTCAGCTTACAACAAATCCAAAAAGAGACCCACTGAAAAACCTAAAGAAACAGAAGTACCCAAAATTCAAGATACAACTATAAATGATGCAACTCAAGAAGAAGATCGAGAAATAGAAGAAACCTAGGAACCTGTAGATCCACCCCAGGAGAAGAATCCTCACAAGAGGAAATCTACATGGGTACGAGAGGCTATCCAAGGTGCAAAAATATATGGGGCTCCAAAAGAAATGCACAGAGAAAGGAAGAGAACTCGATCCTACTCCGGATATGTAGCCATATTATGTGACGTCATTGGTAAAGAGCCTTCCAACTATGAAGAAGTGGCAGAGAAGAAAGAATGGAAGGATGCTATGATCGAGGAGTACTAGTCGATCATGAAGAATGATGTCTAGGATGTTGTTCTAAGACCAGAGGGGAAGTTTGTTGTGACTTCCAAGTGGATCTATAAGATCAAGCATGCTACAGATGGCAGCATAGAAAAATATAAGGCAAGATCTGTGGCTCGTGGCTTCTCCCAGAAAGAAGGAATAGATTATGAAGAAACCTTTGCACCTGTATCCAGATACACTTCCATTAGATTAGTACTTTCTCTGGTTGTAGTAATGAAATGGAAGATACATTAGATGGATGTCAAGACTTCTTTCTTGAATGGTGTAGTATAAGAGGAAGTGTATGTGGATCAACCACTCGATTTTGAGACACATGACAAGGAGACTCATGTATATAAATTGAAGAAAGCCCTGTATGGTTTGAAATAGGCACCCAAGACATGGTATGACAGAACACTAGTTTGGGATTTACCAAGAGTAAAGTGGATTCCAACCTTTACTACAAGGTTGAAGAAGGGAACCCAATGATACTCCTAATGTATGTAGATGATCTGTTTGTAATAGGTGAGGATGGGTTGATTGCTGATACAAAGAGGAAACCTGCTGCCGAGTTCGAGATGAAGGAATTGGGCATGATGCACTATTTTCTAGTCATGAAGGTGTGGCAGAATGCAGATGGAATCTCCCTGGGACAAGGCAAGTATGTAGTAGAGATCCTGAAGAGGTTCGGGATGATGGACTGCAAGGCCATGACCACACCTATGGCATCAAACCTGAAGCTATTGAGTGATGCTTCATCAGAGTTGGTTGATGCTACAATGTAGCGTGAGATGATTGGGTCCTTGATGTACCTGACGAACACAAGACCAGACATTTTCTTTGGTTTGAAAACATTGAGCCAGTACCTGACATATCCAAGACATGTTCACTTGATTGCTGTAAAGCATATTCTGAGGTACGTAAAGGGTACAATTGATTATGGGCTCAAGTATGAGGCGAATCAGAAGATTAACCTAGAGGGTTATGTGGATTTGGATTGGTCAGGTAGTGCCATTGATAGGAAGAGCACTTCTGGGTGTTGCTTTAGTATGGGATTAGGTGTGATCTCTTGGTTTAGTAGGAAACAATCTTGTGTGGCACTGAGTATAGCCGAAGCAGAATATGTCGCAGCTTGTTCAGCTAGTTGTGAGGTAGTGTGGCTAAGGAAGCTACTATATGATTTGTTTGATCTCTAGTTGGATGCTACTTATATATATTGCAACAACCAGAGTTGTGTGAAGTTTTCAGAGAACCCAGTGTTCCATGACAATTCGAAGCATATAGAGATCAAATATCACTATATTAGGGATATGGTGCAGAGAGGAGCAGTGAAGCTCCTTTATGTTGCGACGAATGAGTAGATAAATGATGTGTTGACCAAACCATTAGCTAGAGTGAAGTTTGAGTACTTCAGGGAGAAGCTTGGTGTTCTCCAGATCGAGGTTCCTTCCAAGGGGAAGTGATGAGTCCATGATCCCTTATGACATGGTGATAGGATTGGTTCCTTCCATGATCATATGTAAGTGCAGAGCCATTCTGATATGATTGTAGGATGTGTTCTCACATGATCAGATGTAAGTGCAGATCCATTCTGATATGATTGCGGGATGTGTTCCCACATGATCATATGCAAGTGAAGAGCCATTCTGATATGATTGTGGGATGTGTTCCCACATGATCAAATGTAAGTGAAGAGCCCTTCTGACATGGTTTTGGGATGTGTTCCTCCCATGGTCAAATGTAAGTGCAGAGTCCTTCTGACATGGTTGCAGGATGTGTTCTTCCCATGGTCAGATGTAAGTGTAGATCCCTTCTGACATGGTTGCGGGATGTGTTCCTCCCATGGTCAGATATAAGTGATGAGCCTTTCTGGCATGGTTGCGGGATGTGTTCCTCCCATGGTCAGATATAAGTGTCGAGCCTATCCAATATGGTTGTGGGATGTGTTGCTCCCATGGTTGGATATAAGTGCTGAGCCTTTTCGATATGGTTGCGGGATGTGTTCCTCCTATGATCAGATGTGAGTGCTGGGCCTTTCTGACATGGTTGCAAGATGTGTTCCTCCCATGGTAATATGTGAGTGCTAGGCGTGCCTTTCTAACATGGTGGTGGATGTGTTCCCCCCATGGTCAGATGTAAGTGCTGGGCGGGCCTTTCTGACATGGTTGCAGGATGTGTTCCTCCCATGGTCAGATATAAGTGCTCAAGAATATGAAGACCTACATGGAGGCTAGGCCTACAACCAACATGAAAAAGGGCTGGCTCTGTAGAAATTCCTATGACGAGAATAATTAAGAGATGACACCAGTTGATCGAGATAGCAAAAGCAGTAATGATGATGATGATACAAACTTGATGTTGATCTAGTGATAATACAGACTTGATGTTGATCCAGTGATGATCTAGTTTTGATGATGATCCAGAGAAGAAGACTTGTGTTGATGTATTGTGTCAAGAGAATACCTTCCTAGTTAAGAGGGAGTGTTGATGTATTTGTAACTTCGGAATGTATTCACTTGTATATCTTATGTATTGTACCCTGATGTTCCTATCAGGAAGTATCGGCAATGTAATTGAGTCATGTCATACCCCGATGTTCCTATCAGGAGAATCAACAATGTAAACAAATCATGTAAAGTCATAGAGGGTAACCCTCCTTATTGATCAAGGGTTAAAGTCCCCGCAGTTGTGGGGCACTAGGGTTATTAGACTCTCCTAAAAAAGTTGACCCTGGGGAGTTATTGTCAAGTCGAGAATTAGTATAAATAGAGAGTGAGCCTCTCTATTTATCATACAGTCACTCACACTCAGTTGTAGTGCATAACTGAGAGAGAGAATAAGCTGAGACAAGAGAGAGAGGGACAACTACTGTCAGGAGATCATATTTGTATCTTTGGGTTTTACTTTTGGTGCTCATTCTATCTCTGAGGAAGTTGTGGGGTTTTCTCCTTTATGGTTTCCCCGAGGAAAATCTTTGTGTTCATTGTCTCTTATGATTAATTGCTGTGCTTGTTATTCACTCAGTAAATATCATAAGATCATATTGTTGAAATAGATAAAAATCTAACATAGAGCATCATACAAAATAAGGGACCTCAACCTTGAATACAACAAATCATCAAATCTTGGAGCACTCATGCTGCCCCACCATCTTCTGAATATCATGGCCTCTTAATGGCCAATGGTCACACTTCCTTAGCTCTGACTATCTCCAGCTCAGGTCCTCATGCCAACCCAAGATCCTGTCATGGCCTCTATCTAGGAGGAGATCTATCCCCAGTTAAAGCAACCCATTCCCTATGATAGGCGATCACCACCCTCCACATAACATCTTGTAGGTTTAGACCACATGTAGATGGAAGCTGTAAATAGAGGGATAATTCCTCATCAATGAGGTCACCAATATCCTACTCATGAATACCTACAGTCACAATTTCTAACCTCCTCTCCAACTCGGCCAAAGCCACAACTGTCACATATCTCCTTGCAACTCCCCCAATAGCACCACCTATGGATCCCTTAGTAGGAGCACCAACACTAGCAGTGCCAACACTAGATACCATCACCTCCCTCATTGTCCTCTCCTCTCAACAACAATGACAACATACTCTCGGTGGTGGGGGCACTGACCCAACATCTGCATCAATAACAATAACACACATTGAGTCAATACAAGTATATATCAAACTATGTACATAACATCAAATCAAAGCACATAAAAATATATCATACTAACAATACTCAATACATTCCAGTCTCATCCCATCCACCTAGAGGTTGAGGTAGCTCTAGGTCACTGGTGTAATCCAGACCATGCCAAGGGTATAACTCCATCAGGCAAAGCTATTTTAGCCATACCTCCATAAAATTTTGGGTATAGAATTATCCCACATCACCACCACCTAATAGGGGCATAACATCACTCCCCCAGTATGCCATCCATGGCTCATGAGTCCCTCTCACTGAAACCAGAACCATTGACCACAACGAAGGAAACCACTCCAAGAATAAAGCACATAAGACACTCGCATGAAAAAATTTCCTCTCTCTCTGTCGCCACACCATATCCATGTTCTCCATCATGCTCTCCTTGAGAATAAGCCCCCAAGCCACTTGCTCCCCTGCTAGTACTCATTCAACTAGTAGCCATATGCCCACTGAAAATCCTATGAAATGAAGCATGCCCTAGGACCCTCAACACCATGTTAACCATATATTTAACCCTCAAGCTCTGTAGACTAGCCACCTTGATCTACCCATGGTCATATGCATCGGACAATCCTCCATAGTACTAGTCAATTAACCCCTCGATCAAACTTCTCCCACTCATATGAGGATTGATAGACTCCCTCATCCCATAATGGATCAAACCTGCCATGAAATATAGATCCTGCACAATAATGGATAAGTCCTCTCCATGCACATGAAATACCCGTTGATCCATGTCCAACATTAGTACTATCTCCTACATCAGATAGTCCGCTATCCGCATGAACAAACACCTGAAGAACTTCAAGAGTCTTGCATTGGTCAAATCTTGTGTCACTTGCAAGTTTCTTCGAAGCACATCCACTAGATCAGAGTAACTACGCTCTCTCCACTCCATGCCAATATCCATTTGCACACATCAACAAGATAGGAAACATGGTTACCTCAACAACGTAACTTACCAACAATGTAGTGTGACAACACCAACAACATATTGCACTAAGTGTGTTTGTATCTCAGATTCTCGTACGGAACCAGTGCATGACCCAAGGTCTCTTTAGATGTGCACTAGCGCAACTGTATCAAGAAAAAACACGCTGGGGTAGTGCAAGATTCACCCAGCATCATGCAATGATGATACAAGTGGGATACCATCAAAATCTATCTCCTTTCATGAGAATACCCTAGATTTTCATGCTACTCCAATGCAATATTCACCAATTATCTTGTGCTACAACATGCTAGAAGCCCAAAATCTCGTGCGGGTGGTAAAACCATCTGTACAAATACTTGGACCCACCCTTAGCCTAAATCCCCGTGGATAGAATCGAACTTGATAGGGATTAGGCATACCTATCTCTCACAGCTTGAAAAACAATCACCCATGCCCTCAAAAAGTGAAAAAAGGATCACAAATATCCAAAGGGTGAATAGTACAAATGATATTTGAAAAGTGGGCCCCACCACCTATTTAAATCAAATTAATCCAAACTTCAGAGCCTCGCCACAACCACACCGTGTACCCATTTGAAAAACCGTTCGCGCCACCACTATCAACAATTCAATATCTTCAAATTGAGACACGTTGCCCCTCTAGATGCACATTTTGGATTTGGAACAATTTTGGGAAAGCACCACTTAGGTGCACCGTGTTTTGAGTTATTACTACTGCATTGTCCATACCTTTGTTGTGTCCTTCACTTCACTTGTGTACGTGTGTCATGTGTACATAATGATACCTAGACCACCCATACTAGTTTTCACTGGCACATATGTAAGATGTTACTCTTAGGTATGATCATGAAACTCCCTTCTAGGCACCATTGTTCCCCTTGCTAATCTATGCTCAAGATATCAGCCTCCAACAGTAATATCCCAATTTTGATGTGGCATCAAGATCCCAACTGAGGCCCACCCCATTATCTCCATGGGTGCTTGCCGTTAGCAAACCTTCATCATAATTGACACGTATGATGTCGATCCCCACACAATTCTAAGGAATTTTCATCCCACTACAAATAACATGCATGAATCCAACTATTTATAGCTGCACATTTACTCCACTTCAAGAAGTGCCATAAAAGAAAATTCCTTGGCACAAGTTATGAATAATATTTCACTATGGCCTACTCATACCTCCATGAGAATTAAAACCATCTTCAAATTTATTTTTTATCGTCACCTCCACCAAGACAACAATGGGCCCCCCTCCATCTGAGACTACAAACTCCATTTAGTTATTCTTGTTGGAGACATTTACCATCATACACACTCTTTTTGGTCAAATTGGCCTAGTTAAACCACTATCCTAAGTATAATTGACATTAGTGGAGCATTAATTTCCATCATCCAGTCACACCCACACCTACCTACAGTCAAAGAGGCTAACTTAGCCTTCTCCTACAGTCAAAGAGGCTAACTGGAGTAGTCCAGGGGTGATCTGAGTGATATTAATGCACCTAATTGCTAACTGGTGGTTACAATCAGTTCAACCATTCAGTTAAGGCGCCTCCTCTCATTAAATATAGTATTTAATGATTATTTATTATTATTTAATGATCTGGAGTCAACAAGGTGCCTCCACCAACTTCTGATGATCAGTCCAGCTTCAGTTAACCTCATCGGGGTTCAATGAAGTCATGGAGCACTAGCACTTGATGGTTGGCTTGCTATGACGTGTGTTGGATCTCTTTCAAGATTTAGTCATTTATTGCACTCCGAATTCAGTTAGGGTTTGGTGAGTCAATTAGTGTTTTGGTCAAGTGGTTAACTGTGTGTGATTGTATGGCTGATAGTCAGTTAAGCCAGACTCACTCATGATTTCGAATTTCCTCCTATTCAAATTTCTCATTGATTCAAGCTATTGCTTGACATTAGTATTATAACCATTCATTGTTTATTAAATATACAGAGAGGAAACCAATTCCGGTTCCGATTAACACCATTTCATGAGTTATTTGTTGATTATTCTTTGATGAGATTGATTATTTGTTCCTAGATCAATTTGCAAGAATAATATGGTATCAGAGCATGCAGCGGGACAAAGATCTATCTCTCAAAAACAAGCTTTTTCATAGATTTCTCCATGAAAATTGAGCAATAGCTCAAAATTCCAACACTGCACCAGAAGCCAAGGCTTACCACTCAATATCCCAAGTAAAGAACTTGTTGATCAAGCTTGCTTGATTGACTATGCTGGGTGTGATGAAAGCCTAGAATGTGCAGGCTGTTCGACCTTATTTTTCCCTTTCTGTTTTGATTTTCATGTTTCTACAGGTGAAGCATTCGCTACAGCACATCCAGATGGCCTCCTCAACAGATCTATTGACTCCATACAATTTCCACTCATGGAAAAATAAAATGGAGATTCAATTGCACTCCAAAGGACTTTTTAGAGTCGCCATGGACACTGAAGTTGAGCCTGGATCCGCCATAGAAAAATCAATATTCTTGAACAAGAAGGATGAAGCCTTCGGTTTCTTGTGCCTCTCTATTTCCGAAGACCTTCTCTTCCATCTTACAGATCTGAAGACACCGAAAGAAATATGGGACAATTTGGAATCTCTATACAGAAAGCATGGTGACTTGAGAGTTTACCAACTCAAAAATGAACTCATGTCTCTCCAACCTTCCAATTTCGAGACTCTAAATGATTTCTTTACAAAGTTCAAGCATACTGTTTTACTCTTGGAGCAATGCAAGGTGGAGAAGGAGGATGATCAGCTCATCCTTGCCATCCCCTCCAAACTAGGGGCTGATTATTCAATTTTTGTTTCTACATTCCGTGCGGGGAAGCTCATAACCCCCGGATGGAAGATGCCTACACTCAATGCCTTCATTGAGTCTTTAAAAAATGAACATGACAAGCTTGTCCAGATGGGGATCATCTGATATTCCCGTGATCAAGCCCTCCATGTCTTGGGGCCCAAAGATATGAAGGGTAAAGGAAAGCAGTAGAAAAATTAGAAAACTAAATTTGATGCTCCCAAACCTAGAGTTGAAAACCAGCAGCATGATGAATCTTCCAGTTAAAGGAAGAACAAAGGAAAAGGGCACAATGGGAAAGAAAAAGTCAAGTGTTCTTACTGGGGGAATGGTTTTCACCCTGAATATGCCTGCATGAAGAAAAATATTGATGAAGCAACCTCTCTCCTTGAGAGGAATCACATCAATCTTTCGGAGAGCTTTCGGAGGAGAGATCACCAAGATCGGGAACCACAGCATGAGAAAGGTCATGCCCTCATGGAAAGCACTTCGAAGTCCAAAGCACTAATGATTGACAGTGGAGATTTGAACCACATGATGGCTGAAAAAGACTCCTTTTCATCCTTGGAGACTGGCAAATCCATCCCCATCCACATGGGAGATGACTCCACCATCATTTTCGAAGGACAAGGTACTGTAGATCTAAAAAATGGTTTTTTCTCTAATGTTTTGTATGTACCGTCTCTAGCAGAAAATATCCTTAGTGTCTATCAGATGAAACATACATGAATTCCTAAGAGAGTCTCTTTCAGCCCAAATGATGTTGAGATAACAGAAATTGCATCCGGGAAACTCATTGCTAAAGGCCTTGCAAACCATCATGCAAAAGCCTATGAGTTCTCTCACTTTGTTGTGGATACAAAGCCCACCGCTCTCCTAACTCATGGAAATGAGGTTAGTAGGCTGTGGCATGAGAGGTTTGGCCATCTTAATTTCAAATATTTGCAGCAATTATAGAAATACTCCATGGTTGAAGGCCTCCTGGTCATTAAGGGAACCACGGGAATTTGCAAGGGCTGTGTGATTGGAAAACACCCTGAGCACAACTTTGATCGGGGGAAGGAAAACCGAGCTACAATCATATTGGGGCTGATACATTCTGATATCAGCGGTTCGATTCCTGTCACATCCATGAATGGATCAAGGTACCTCCTTACTTTTATTGATGATTTTTCAAGGTATACATGGGTTTTCTTTTTCAAAAAGAAATCAGAAGTATGTGAAAATTTTTCTGAATTGAAGGCCTTGATCGAAAATGCCTCTGGGCTTAAGATAAAGATCTTGAGATATGATAATGGAGGGGAGTATGTCAGTAATGAGTTTCTATACATATGCTCCCAAAGTGGTATTCAGGTCCAACATTCAATTCCCTACACTCCCCAGCAGAACATAGTAGCGGAAAGGAAGAACCGGTCTCTCAAGGAGATGACCACCTGTATGTTGGAGTCAAAGAAGCTTGCTGAAAATTTGTGTGCTGAAGCCATGCATGCTACAGCATACATTAAAAACAGGGTGCCACACTCATCTGTGAAAGGAAAGACTCCTTTCTAAGCATACTTTGGACACAAGCTGGATGTGTCGAACCTACGGGTGTTTGGGTCCACTGCATGGGCCCAGATTTCGCTTGATAAAAGAAGGGCTTTGCAACCGCAAAGCATAGAATGTCTGTTTATTGGGTATCCTAATGAATATAAAGGATTCAAGCTGGTGGATATCAAGACCAAAAAGATCATCATTGAGAGAAGTTTCAAGTTCGATGAGCCTCTTCAGGAGGTGGAACTAGTGAAGGAGAAAACTGCTGAATTTCCTTCTATTCTACTGAGTATTTGGATGATGAAATTGGGGGTGATGACCCTGATTTGGATCCTCTGATTTCTGATATCAGTGTGCAGAAATAATCAGATGATGAATCAGAACCTGAAGTGCAAAATTATCTTCCTACATGAGCCCAACAGACACTCTCCTCCGCAGGAGACAACATTGGAAATCCGAATGAACCAAGGAGAACCTGGTCTGATTTCCAAAAAGAAGGTATTGCGCTCTCTTGTTCGGATAATTTTCTGTCTGAAAATTGATATTTGATGATTATTTCATATCCAAAATCCTACTACCATGCTCAGAATGGTCCAAGATGGCAAGTTGCCATGGATGAAGAGATGAATTCTCTTTAGAAAAACACTACTTGGGAGCTAGTTTCTCTTCCTCCGGGAAGGAAATTGGTCCAATGCAAGTGGGTGTTTCAGAAAAATGTTGCTGATGATAGAAGAACCTAGAAATATAAAGCAATACTGGTAGCAAAAGGTTTCTCTCAGGTCCAAGGAGCGGACTACCATGAGACCTTTGCACCGGTTGCAAAAATGGACTCCATCCGCCTTGTTTTGGCTATTTCAGCATCCAAGCACTGGGAGGTGCATCACATGGATGTTAAGTCAGTCTTTATGCATGGAGATATTCATGAGTGGATATACATGAAGCGGCCTGAGGACTACATCACTAATCCATATTTGTTTTTCAAGCTAAAGAAGTCATTATACGGGTTAAAACAGGCCCCAAGAGAGTGGTATTCCAAGATGGATGCCTTCCTTCTCTCGCAAAATTTTCAGAGATGTAGATCAGATCCAAATGTGTATTTAAAGCAGAATTATGGTCATATAATTATCATTGTTTTATATGTTGATGACTTACTGATCACAGGTAGCACAGTTGCCTCCATTTCAGCCATCAAAACTGCTCTTCACAATGCCTTTGAAATGAGTGATTTGGGGCTTCTAAAACAATTTTTGGGGCTCAAAATCGAGCAAAATTCTGATGGGATTATGGTTACTCAGTCCAAATACATTTCAGACCTGTTATTAAAGTTTAACATGGCTTAAAGTAGGCCTGCACCATTCCATTTCCTTTTAGGGATCAACCTTGAAGAAGGAAAACACACACCTCCCATGGACTGCACTATCTATCGACAGCTGATTGGTAGCTTGTTGTACTTGACACATTCTAGGCATGATATTTGTTTATGCCATGAATGCTATATCAAGATACATGCAGCAGCCTCATGATATTCATTGGAAGGCAGCCAATAGGATCCTCCAGTACATTCAGGGAACCAGGACCTACGACATTCACTATGCTGCAGACTCCGAGCTAGAGCTGGTTGGATACATAGATTCCGATTGGGTGGGTGATTATATTGATCAGAAGTCAACTTCCGGATATGTATTCATGTTTGGTGGTGGCCCCATTTTCTGGTCAAGCAAAAAAGCAGGCTGCCATAGCACTATCTTCAGCAGAGGCCGAGTATCGAGGAGCGGTGAATGCTTGCATCCAAGTAGTTTGGTTGCAAGGCATTCTTTCAAAGTTTGATATTGGTAGTACTTTGTCCACTGTCCTCTTTTGTGACAACCAAAGTGATATTAAGATATCCATGGATCCAGTTACTAGGCAGAGGACCAAGCATGTAGAGATTCACATGCACTACATCAGGGAGCTAGTGCATGACAGGACCATCATTCTGCAATACTACCCGACTGATGAGCAGATTGTAGACATCTTCACCAAGAGATTTTTAGAAAAGAAGTTCACTTACCTCTGTTCACTGTTGGGGGTGAGTTCATCAGGGTGATCCAGACTACTTTTAATGTTCAGCTTGAGGGGGGGTTTTCCCACTGGGTTTTCCCTCTTTTCCTCACTTAGTTTGTTTTGGGCATTGTTTCAGTTTCAACATTGTACAGGGTGACCTATGGCCTTTGTTGCTGGGGCCCTAGCATTTTTTATGCATCTATCTTTTCTAAATATTCCTGAGTATAGCTTAAGGGGGGGTCTTGGAGACATTTACCGTCATACACACTCTTTTTGGTCAAATTATCCTAGTTAAACCACTATCCTAAGTATAATTGACATTAATTGACATCAGTGGAGCATTAATTTCCATCATCTAGTCACACCCAGACCTACCTACAGTCAAAGAGGATAACTTAGCCTTCTCCTATAGTCAAGGAGGCTAACTGGAGCACTCCGGGGGTGATCTGAGTGATATTAATGCACCTAATTGCTAACTAGTGGTTACAATCAGTTCAACCAGTCAGTTAAGGCGTCTCCTCTCATTAAATATATTATTTAATGATTATTTATTATTATTTAATGATCTGGAGTCAACAAGGCGCCTCCACCAACTTTTGATGATTAGTTCAGCTTCAGTTAACCTCATCGGGGTTCATTGAAGTCATGGAGCACTAGCACTTGATGGTTGGCTTGCTATGACATGTGTTGGATCTCTTTCAGTTGATATTCAGTCATTTATTTCACTCTGACTTCACTTAGGGTTTGGTGAGTCAATTAGTGTTTTGGTCAAGTGGTTAACTGTGTGTGATTGTATGGTTGATAGTCAGTTAAGCCAGACTCACTCATGATTTCGAATTGCCTCCTTAGGTATTCGAATTTCTCATTGATTCAAGCTATTGCTTGACATTGATATTGTAACCATTAATTGTTTATTAAATATACAGAGAGGAAACCAATTCTGGTTTCGATTAACACCATTTCATGAGTTATTTGTTGATTATTCTTTGATGAGATTGATTATTTGTTCCTAGATCAATGTGCAAGAATAATAATTCTTGTAGGAA
Organism: Pseudotsuga menziesii; assembly: GCA_001517045.1. NCBI lineage: Eukaryota > Viridiplantae > Streptophyta > Pinopsida > Pinales > Pinaceae > Pseudotsuga > Pseudotsuga menziesii. The sequence continues at coordinate 590,886 of LPNX011193784.1, read as the reverse complement.
CATTATGCATGTCATCGATTCATGGGGCGCCCATCTTCGCTATTGCAAACATACCCCTCACTTAATCTTGGAAAAGGTTCCCCAATTCACTCAAAACCATAGGAACCACTCCCATCATCAAATTGACTCCCCAATCCACCAAAAACCGTGGGAGTCTTGACCATAATCACATTGGTCCCCCAACATGCCCAAATCTGTGGGTACCCTACCAATGATTATTTATGTACAAACAACTCTCTGTTCCACTCATAACTAGGAGCCAATTATTCTTTCAACAACAATCCCTTGGTTGCATTTGATTGATGACGTGAAAAATCCCTTGGTCGCATTTGGGAGATGTGCCTCTTCTGTCCATTATATCTAGTTTGGAGAAATTTTGGCTAGTGATAGAGGATTTGGGAATCCAACGCTTATCATTGAGAATATTTTATCACATAAGAACCTTATAAATGAGCTACAATAGAACCATGATGCATCCAGTGCAACTTGATATCTGGTTAGTGAGCTAGAGCTAGCGAGATCCGATTCCAGTGTGATTTCCAACAATAAATCTAGCAGCGTTCAAATAAATGGTGGAGCGATCCCAAGTGAGAAATGATGGTTGTTCCTACATCCATGTAATTTTTATGAAATATATCCATAATCATATTAAATATTTCTATTCCTCCTATCTCTATTTTCTTCTATACTCATGCTTCTCACTTCTCCAATGTGCAATTTCATGACAATAATTGATATATCTTCATGTTGGCTCTCAATATATGTCTAATGTGATTCCATAACTTTGCAAAAGTGTATTTACAATCATTTTAGGAGTATTAGTGTCTAATCAAGCATCATATCTTAAATATGAAATTGTTTAGCTCCATTTGGAATCAATTGGAAACCATGGGTGCTCAAACACATTGTTAATTTGACTAGTGTTCAGTAAAAATGCAATAACTTAACTTATTCTCAAGCAAATCACGATCTGTAAGTTGATGTAGGTTGTAACACCCTGGTTTTGACCCCACGGTATTAAATTGAATATGATGTAAATATTGTATTAAATCATGGTGTGGAGCTCAAGGCAAAGGCCCCACCATGAATTTAGTGTCTTATGTATTGGCGATTAAAATCGATGCCGATGGTTTATGTGCTATCTAGGCACAATGTGCTTTAGACACCATGTAAAATAATGCATTAAAAAAACACCACAACTAGATACATGTCACAACATTAAATATATGGGGGCATGGTTTTATAAGGAATAGGGAGGGGGAATTATTCAAAACTTTGATCCTATGGGAAAAAGGCCAAATGTTAAAGGGAACACCCATGAAGTTGTCAACCACCCTTTTTGTCTTTTATGCCCAGTCATCTAAAATTGGTGAAGGAAGTTATTTCCTTGGGATGGGAAAGCTATGGAGGTCAAATTCGAATTTGGGGAGTTACCCAGTTTTTGGAAAACATTTTCTTGGCTTCTTGGGCAAGTAAATGTGGGAAAAATGCCTTCCCAAGCCATTATTCACCTATGCGTTTGCTTCCTCATGCAGCTGGAGATAGCTGGGGAATTCTCCCTCACATTTTTGGGTTCTTACCTTCATTTTTCCCATGGCTGGGAATTCGATTTGGGAAATTATCAGTGCCTGGGATCCTCCCTGGGAATTTTTGCTGTGGTTTTCCTCATCGTTGTAGCTGGGAAATCCCATTTTTGTTTGGTTCAGTGAATGTGCAGCATTGATTCATGTTTTGGGGGTTTCAAGAGGTATTTTTTCATCTTCCTCAGGAAGCTGAGCTTGTTGGGTGTTTTCCCCATGATTTCCCGATGTTTCACTCACTGTTCCAGGCCCATAAATTCATTTTTGTGTTTCTCAGTGGTCAGGGAAGCAAGATCTCCTGTTTTGGGTGTGAATGCTGGTCATTTTTGCTTCGGCAATGCTCAGAGACATTTTCTGAGATCATATTTCAATTTGGGGGTTTTTGGTGGCCGGATATGCACAAGAACATTTCCTAAAAGTGTATTTGATGTTCCAGGGTGTTGTTCCCCTCATCCATTTTGTTTTGGTTTCCCATAAATGTTTTGATCATATCCAACAGTAGTGTGTGGCTGTGTTTTGATTAATTGGTTGACTATGTGTTTGATGCAAAGTGTTTTCTTAGTTGAGTAAGTCCAAGAGAATCATCTATTATAGGGTATGACAGTGTTTTAGGTGAGATTGTTGGCTTGGCTGAGTAAGTCCAAGGAACCCTTATGCTATTGGCTTGTTTTCCTAGTAGCCTGATAAACCCAAATGTATTTTTGGCTTGGATGGGTTTGATATGTATTCGGCTATGTGTATGAGCCTGTTGTTCCTTAGTTCCTTGTGGAATTATTCCCAGCTCGGGGGTGGTAGTGGTGCTCAAAGATTGATGAGCACACTGGCCTATTGTTGAGTGGAACATTGCAACGATGTAGCTAGTTGCAAGACAACACAATTAAAAGATAAGTATTCACTTTTATTCTTGTGCTTAATTTTTGCAAACTATTTGTTTTATGAATTAATATGAGCATGTTGAATGTTTGAATGCTTGAATGGATGTTATTGCTTCCGTTGTATATTGCATGTTATATACTCATGTATATGTTATTAATTCAATGCATGTTTATGTTTTTATGTTCATGGGGATATCTTTCCCGTTTGACAGCATCAGTACCGTAGTCGCGTCCTCTCCATCGTTGGTAAGAGGGGTGGGGATTTGACATAGGTAGGTGAGAATGAAGTGAACCAATTACAAGTTTCTTAATATAGAACCACGAGGCTCAAGTATCGTTGGAAACTTCCTAGTTGATCTGCCCCAAATTTCAATTTTCCTCGTAGTGTCCCAAATTTGTAGAATAGCTCCAAATATATGAGACCAATGATCTCCTGTTACAGAGAGAAATTCCTATGGCTTGGGGTACCACAACAGACATCTTGACTCTAGAAATCAATCCTTTCCAATATGCAATAGAAATTATATATCTAACACTAAAGGATCAGACCTTGTACCTTATTTCGGATGGTTGAAGTAGATCCCCGTTGAGCTTTCCAACTTCAGCTTGAATTGATAAATCACTTCCTCAACAACAAGTAAACAAGACAAGCATACTATATATACTATATATATTGGTGTCAGATATATTCTAGCATATATAATCAACAATGTATAAGCATTTGAAATCATCCATGGATAAAATATTCATTCAAACATACATCATTGGATAGGAAAAGATATTTCTATTAATATAAAATCAGAGATTACAATGGATACAACCTCTGTTGGCACGTTTGCGAATCGAAGAAACTAAATCCCCCACTTGGGCCTCCACCACCTCAATCCTCCATCTCTCTATAGCAAGCTCACAAGCAAAAGGAAAGCTTGGGAAGAACACAAAAGTGCTCCAAGGGACAAAGGGATGCAGACTCAAGCACAAGTTTCGGCAACAATGGACTATAGTTTCTTTGCTGTCAATTCTCTCATATTCCTTCAATGTATCAAATAGTTCCTTATATATATTTTCAAAGGGGTAATGAAAGGTTGAATCTGAGCGATATCAAGGCATATGGAAGGCCAGGAGTCAAGTGAGTTGGATCCATGTCAAGGAAAACTCCAAAAGGATTTGGATTTTGCACACATCCCGATGTACGTGGTTTTAGAGGTCAAACCCACGTATATACGCGATTAGGGGTTTAAAAGTCGTGTATATGAATTTTCACATATTTGTAGGGATGGTCTAGGAAACATAAAAGGACAAAAAATGGTCCAAGGGGTCTAAGGAGTTTGTAGCGGGACAGGGGACGGCCATACAAGTGTGATTCACCCGGTGTGGTAAAATCAGCTATAACGAATGCCCCCTAATGTGTGAGGTTAGAGGGGTCACACGATGGATGAAATACATTATAATTCCATCCCAGAAGTGGAGTGATGAAGGATCCCAAATGGAAGACCAGCCACCCAATCATCATAGTACAATGATACAACTCTGCACATAACTGCAAATACATCTAGCAGTCCCAGATACATAAGAGTACAATGGCCATGAATAGGCATGATACAAAATATCACATAAGTGGTCATCGCCACATACAATATACATAGATCAAAATCTCCATGATGAAGATATACAAAGGATGATGATCTCCATAATGGCTGAATTTATACAATGGATCAAGATCTCCATAATAGCTGGAAATGTCTGACATATACTGGAATCAAGTCACGAGAGCTGAAATCTCATGAACACTGGCACGATCAAGGAGGTAGCATATAAGAGATGCCACCAATCTGGAAGGTCTTCTACATAAACCACTACGAGTACATGTCCTACTATGTGAATTGAGGTGTTGAGGTCAAACATAGTAGTCCATCGTCTCATTACCGGTCATTGATGTATACCGTTAACAGACGCGAGATCACCCATCAATAATGAAAATGGGAATTAAGGTACTAGAGTGCAAACTAACAAGTGTGAATAGATGTGTTGAGGTCGAAAACTTGAGAGGATCCATCGATCAGGGGACATTGATGTATTCCCAAAAACTGTCAATGGCGAGAGAACCTGCCACTGATGACTGCAAGTCTCAAGGCACTAAAAAATGACTCTAGATTCCAATCCCAGAATAAATGATCTGGATTCGATGGGATAAAATCCTCTGGAAGGAGGGCATTAAGGCATCCCCCATCATCCAACATGAGGTACTCAGCAAAGCTATATAATGTGGAAGGACTCGATCATAAGGTGCACAAACCAGTAACTATACTGGGAATGGCCGACATGCAAAGTCAAGATAACTGAGGAATGGTCGACTCAGGTTTCAAATTCCTTCGAACAAGAGCATAATGATGTATGGTGACTTAAATAAAGGTAGCTTAGACTCGATATACAAAACTGGGACATCTCTGCGACACATGAGGCATCGACAAAGGCTCCATGGGGACTGGAAGCTTAACCAGTCGGTGGAGCTAAACTCAGATAAACGAGTACAGCTCCTAAAGTCAAACTACAAACCCAACCAAAGGACGTGATGTACAGTGCTCTGTTCGAAGGTGACACAACTCGATAGCTGCCAAAAGATAACATATTTCCTTGTCCGGCTTTTTGGTTTTTTTATTTTTTTGGACTTTTTCAAATATTTAAAAATCTTGAAAAAGAATAAAACTGCTTTATAGTTACAGACTAGGAGGAGACGAGTGTCGTAGGGGCAAACAAACTAGTTCCAAGCAGTGGAACATACCTATGCTCAATGCAAGGATACATGTGTAGGATAGCGACACTCAGGGGAAAGTCCCCTCCTGGTAAAAATAGGGAATCAAGCTGCAAATGATATATAAAATGGCTCTACATGGCTAGACATGAGACAAGCTCGGGCTATATGGCTGAAATTCAACGTCAAGGAAGCCGACGTAAGGCTCAATAAGGAAAGCAAAGCTCATGATAATGCAATTACAACTTGATATAAGTGAGTCCTTAGGGAAATAGGCTAGCAAAAGATCAAGAGGAGTATGAGGCTCTTGCGAAATGTCATGGAAATACTATACAATGGACTCCCACACCCTAAGGGATAAAACGTCAGCATGGGCACCAAATGCAAATAAGGCGCTAACTAGGGTACCCATGTAAGGTCAATCTCTACCACTCATATCATGCCACTTCTAAAACAACAAGAAGGTTCCGTGACATAATAGAGTGGGTTCGTACCTAAGGCTATAATGAAACGGTCATAAGGTCATGCAAAATGCAAATAGTGATGAAACCTAACCTATATGCCAGTTTAGACATGATACCTAAAATTGGTATGAACGGGTCAATCCAACGGCTGAAACGACACTAAAAAAGGTCTCCTACATCATAAATTAGTCCAAAAACAGTCCAAAAGGATTAGAAATGGTCCAAACTATAGGAAAGGGGGTAAAAATTTTCAAAAATTTGAAAAATTCCTATAAATAGTAAATAATTCAAAACATTTGAAATTTTTACCCATTTGAGCTCAGAATTTCAACAACGAATTCCAGGAGATCTAGCCGGCGGAATCCACTACCGTTTTTTCCAGGTACTTACCCATGCTCTACTCTTCCATTTTGATGCAATTTTTGTCAAATTCCATGGTGATTTTGGATTTTTAGGCCATTCCAAATAGGCACTGTAGCCCACATGGAAATCGAGGGTTTTTTTTGCGTATAGGGCTGGATATATGTGGAAAATGCCCTCACAGTCGCATACATATGCGGCTTTTTGGCAAACAATCGCATATGCGGCTGCGCTTAAGGTTTTTCAAGTGTTCTAATGGGAAAAACTCAAAATTTTTGTGCAGGATGGTCCTAGAATGGAGAGAACGTGAACATGGTGATGTAGAAGAGGCAGTAAGGGTCGATCTAATGGCTCAACAAGCGCTACGTGCATGTGGGCTCTACAAATTTTGGTGTCTTGGTGGCTTAAGGGCCAAACTAGGACTATTGCAGATGTTGGTGGACTACTGGGATCCAGACTTAGAGTCTTTCCAGATAGATGGGATGTCCCTCACCATAGAGGTGGAGGACATATACTTTATTACCGGACTTTCCCGATGGGGGGAAGTAGTGAAGCTACATTCTTGCGGGCACGGAGGTGGACTGACTATAGATGAGTACATTGCAGTGTACTGCTATTTGGACACGGAGAAGGTGGGGAGTCAGATCCCAACTAACTCCATACAGGTGCTGGGCCTAAAGGCCATCCTACTGACACTGGGTAGGATAGCAGGCTTAGCTTCACTCCACCAAGCCTCGCGACCTCTGATGTTTTATGTAGTGGAGTGCATGAGACCCACTGTATACGATTGGAGCACTGCACTACTGGGCAACATGAAACATCAGCTCAGTGAGTGCAAGATGGGAAGAGTGTGAAACTTCAGTTTCAACAACATACTGAGCACGTTTTTCTTCGAGCATGTTCCAGGATTGAGCCCCAGAGTTGAGGTTCCTCTACATGGGGCTCGATATCCGACCCAGCGACTTTGTGTGGATGCGATACACAGAATGGGGGAGGTAGGGTATCCAACCCCTATCCAGTTGATTTATTTATGTGGTGGTGATGACAGATAGTTACCATCGATGACTACCCCTATGTGGGGATAGATTTCTGGGGGGACCCAAACATGCCGCTACCACTGGGATTGACATACGGAGACATAGGTAACGAATCTTGACCCTCTCTTTAAATTTTTGAGATATTTACTTTTTTTGTGTTTTCTGATTATATGCAATCAAAAGAAATGTTTTTGGGTGAAAATACATAGTGACATCTACCATATGCATGTAGATGTGGGACCACGACGGCCTGAAGGCTTCCCTCGTCATATACGAAGGGGAAGAGGAGATGATATCATGGGTGTGGATGCGGAGTGGACGCTCTAGAGCATTCATACCAACTTTGTGAGGTTGACACACAGAGTTCCCATGGAAAAAGTCAAGGACTTGCCTGAGGCCATGCAGCGCCAGGTGGTGGGTGTACCACGAGCATGGGTGCGATTATTTCGATGGCTAGCTAGAGATGTAGTGAAATTCCATGATCACAACCCCCCTCCTCCTCCACAGGCTTAGATACCTGGGAGTGATACATTTTGTATTACCGTGTATTGTATTTTGGTGGCTCGAGAGCCCCATTTTTGTATTATGACACTATGTATTACCATATTTTGGATATGTATAATTTTTTTTATGATGATCGGTTTATTTATTTATATGTGTAAACATTTATGTTTGTGATGAGTTTATTGTGTATGAAACAAATGGCAATCTAACACGTAGTTAGCATATGAGTCAACAACTTGATTATTAATTCTTGGAATATGTATGTATGTTATATTGTCAAATTGCCATTCTAATAACCTCACACATAAGAATCTTCTTAAAAATGTCGGATCTCTAACATGGTACAAACCATTAAGCTGTGACACTACTAACTCCGAATCAAGACATATCTCAAGAGATAGAATGCCATGTAAAATGGCATCCCATAGAATCTCAATAACGACACTATATTCAGCAACATTGTTTGAAGATGGCTGTAAGCATATGCCTCCTAAAGAAAATACCTGACCCATAGGAGTATAAATCACCCAAGTAGCAGAGGCTGAGTGTTGAGTGTGATGGCTTGCACCATCTACGAATCCTATGAAGGTGGAAGATTCCATTGACATTTGCCAAAAGAAACGAAAACTAATCACAAACCCGATCACTATAAGAAAAATACCTACCTATGCAAAACTGTACAATAATATACAATAACCAGCCTTGGCTGAAAATCATGCATAGTACTTCTTGAGATAGAGCCCATTTCTAGGCTCTGCCAAGGCCGTTCCCTCATAATCCACTAACTCATAAGCACCCTTCTCTAACACACATTTGAAAACGTAAGGACCATGCCACATGGGGTTAAACTTTCCTACCCCTAAGGGTTCTTTCGGTTGATCCCACAAAAGGACCAAGTCTCCCTCACCAAACCTCCTTGGATGGACAAACTTATCGTACTGGACCTTTACGCGACGCTTATTTACTTCTAGAGCCACCAAGGTATCTCGACGCTGCTCATCAAGTTGCTCAAGGTGGACCAAACGCTCCTCCAATGGTGAAGTGTCTGGTAAGAGCTCTATGGCTAGTTTCAAAGAAGGAATCTTGCACTCAACCGACAATACCGACTCCACTCCATGTACAAGTTGATATGGCGAAAGACCCGTGGCAATCTTAACAATGGTTCTATATGCCCACAAAGCAGGATATAACATAATGTGCCAATTATTCTTGCTTTGTGTGATGGTTCGTTGGAGAAAGGATTTGAGTGATTTATTCATTGCATCTACCTGTCCATTCGCTTGAGGGTAGTAAGAGGAGGAATGCTCTTGTTTGTACCCAAAATTTGATGCCAACTCTTCCATCATATGATTCTGAAAGTGCGAGCCATGGTTAGTGACAAGATCTTTCAGAATTTTGAATTGAGTAATAATCTAGTTGAATACAAAGTGCGTAGCTATCTCACCGTCAGATTTAATTGTAGGCATAGCCTCGGCTCATTTCGTGAAGTAGTCAACAACCACTATGATATGTTGATGCCCCCCAGCTGAAGCTGGGTTGTAATCCATAAAATCAAGCCCCCACTTAGTGAAGGGACCGGTGGTGATGATGGGATGTAACGAGGCAGGTTTTGAGCGCATATTACATGCAAACACCTGGCAAGGGTGGCACCTCTTGACCGCATCTACACAATCCTTAAAGATCGACGGCCAGAAATAACCTGCTCTTAAGATTTTTTGGGCTGTAGAAAGCCCATATAAATGACCACCACATGCCCCTCCATGGAAATCATTCAGCACTACCTCAGCCTCCTCATGAGTTAAACAACAACGTAAAATGGAATCTACCCCATGGCAGTACAAAGTGTTATCCACTATGAGGTAATTCTTAGACATGTGACATAATCGTCGTCATTCATCCCATGAGAGGTGAGTAGGGACCTTCAACGTTTGTAGATATATAATGATATCCCCATACCATGGGTCTAAAGTTGATATTAAGAAGATGTGCTCATTGATAAACGTATCTTCACAAACCAACTCCTCGGCCTCGCTTGATAAATTTGATATAAGATCCGCAAAAATTAACGATTTCTTCAATTTTTCCGAAACAAACTCGAGGTCGAATTCTTGCAGGATGACAATCCATTTATTATATTTCCCCCCAATCATCCTTTGAGTGAGGACAATTTGAAACAGACTGACATGGGCTACAACCAAGGTTTGACGAAGGAGAATATAATTTCTCAACTGTTGAACCGCATGTATGGTAGCTAAGGCAATCTTCTCAACATAGGAATAACGAATCTTCGCGTCAATAAGATTCTAGATCATATAGTATATGACATGCTCTTGGATCTCCTCATCCTCTTGAACCAAAACCATTCCAAATGTCTCCATGGATGCGGCCACATAAAGTAGAAAATCATGGCTATATTTTGGGGGACTAATCACCGGGGCTGATGCTAGGGCTCACTTGAGCGCATCAAAGGACTCCTAGGCTCACTCATCCCAACAAAAGGTGGCATCCTTCTTAAAAAGACGCGTGAAGCCTCTACTCAAATTGGAAAAATCAACAACGAATCTTCGTAAGAAGTTTGCCATGCCTTGAAAACATTGAAGATGATGAATATTCTTCGGGGGAGACAACTAAAGTATTGCCTTAGCCTTCAAAGGGTCGACTCTTATACCCTCCTTAGAAATGATGAATCCTAATAAGTGACCTGACTTCACACAAAAGATGCACTTGCGAGGATTTAACCTGACCAAATAATGGCGGCACCTTTCGAATACCAATCTCAAATGATAGGAATGACGCATTCTCATACGAGAATGAGCAGCAAGGTCATTGAAAAATACTTCGATAATCAATTTGAGATCGTGGAAGATCAAGGTCATTGCCCGCTGAAAAGTAGCTCCGGCGTTCTTAAGGCCAAAAGGCATTTTACGATATGAAAAATTTCCCCAAGGACAAATAAATGCAGTCTTATGTTGGTCCTCAGGTTTAATTTGTATCTGATTATATCCGGAAAATCCGTCCATAAAGGAAAACACCTCGCTACCTACACACTCATACAAAATATGATCAATAAATGGTGTGGGAAAATTGTCCTTAGGACATGCACGATTCAAATCATGGAAATAAGTACATATGCGGATCGCTTCCTGCTTCTTATCAACCAGAACGAGGTTTTAAACCCACTCCATCAAGGGAACGAGATAGATAAAATTGGCTTTCAACAGTTTCTCTATCTCTGCCTTAATTGTAGGCACTTTCCTAGGATTCACCGCACACAAACGTTGTCGAACAGGCTTAGGATTGGGATAATTCTTAATCTCATGTTCGACAATGCGAGGGTCGATACCTGGAATTTCATCGTAAGACCAATCAAATATATCATAGAATTCTTTAAACAGCTCGATGTATTCTAGAATCTCAGTATGGGAACATTCTGCCCCAATATAGACATTCTCTATCCTTCCAGGATCGCGAGAGATATTGATAGGAATCATTGGAGATATATTTTCCATGTTCCCATCAGCCATCGGACCAAGAGAGCTTAATGGGACCATGGGACTACCAATTCTCTTACTAAGAACCTCCCTAAAGTCCTCATGCTCCAAGCGGTCAAGCTCAGGAAGAAAGTAAGATCTATGATGGAGCTCTTCCCATGGTGGCTCAACTCCCAACATGGCCTCAATAATCGCTTCGTCTAAAGGAAAAACACTATCAAGGTAGTTGTGTGCATGAGAAGACTGTACTACCCATGCAGGAAGCACATAAGGGTCCTCCTCCTCCGTCCATGAAGAGGAAGGACTAGGCTCTGCAACATACTCAAGATTAGCTTGATAAGCTACCATAGTTACAGGCAATGACACGTTCATCATGATGGGCTCACTTGAAGTGCTCGGTGTAGGAAGAATCCAAGGATCTTCCATATGACTCGTGCGAAAAGACACCGATCTCACAGATGTCGAAGCCTCACCGGAACTAGACCCTATCATAAGGATAGGTGTAGGGAAACTAAAGCTTCCCATGAGGGATGGATACATGCCCACACCCACACTCCCAGTTGCCAGTTGAGAGTGCTCTACAATCGGGATCAAAGCTCCTGAAGATGCAGTAATTAGTGGATTCTTGAATGACGTTTGATCAATCGTAACTATTTTGCCATTAAATGGAAAGCATACAACGTGAAATAGTGAAGAAGCTACGACTTGCATACTATACATCCAATTCCTACCCAGCAAGAGATTGTAGTCAAGGGGTGCATCAACCACCTCGACCTCTATCTCAACAGTCTTCCCTCCCAAATGGACCTTAAGGGAAGGGAGAATCCCTTGTGGCCTAAACGATCTCCCATCGAATGCAGTTAACATGGTCGCAGAATTAGACAACTCAGGGGAACCTAAACCCTTCCAACATGATAATTACATCATAGAAATATGAGCGCCTTCATCAATCACAGTGCGCTTGACGGTCATGTTAAGACATTATACGTGAATAAAAAGAGACACATAATAAGGCGAGCAAGGCTGAAGTCCCGCGGTTTCAAATTTAATCACGAAGGAAGAATTATCATCATTCACACCAAGGGCTCAAAGTAAGCCTTCGTTTGCGAAGGACAATTCTGAAGTACTTCTAGTGCAGACATCGCACAAGGAGTGTGGCCCAAATCTTTGACAACAGAATAGTTCTGGGAAGCTCGGTCATTAGGATTGTGCCCCGAATGCTTAAGGACTCCCTTAGGAATGCGAGGTGCAGCTTCAGGCTTATCCATAGGTTTTTCAATACGTAAAGGAGTCCCTGGTGGATTAGGTTCCTTACCTGGGTTGGGTTGTGACGAACCATAGTCCTTCGCATGGGTCACAAATTTCGCAGCACGTACCATGTTAATGCAACCATGACCATTACCCTCTGACGGATCTTGATCACCAAGAAACTGATCATGGGTCCTCGAGTTCATATTTTGATTGTGAGGTAAATGGTTAGTCAGCACAGCTGGGTCCTGTGCCAAGAATCTCGAGGCTTCATCGATACGAGGGAACAAGTAAGTGAGGTGATCCTCCTTACACAACTTGCAAGGAAATTTAACCTTACGTTTAGCTTTCTTGTCCCCCCCAACATCACCGGCGTTCTTGCAATTATTAGCATTCTCGTTCCTATTGCCACCCTTATGATTATTCTTACCCTTCTTTTTATTCCGTCCGGGCTGCTGGTTACCCTTTTGGTCTGACGATTGCACTGAAAGCACACTCACCATTTGGGTGGGTTGAGACGAAGCCGTGGCTTGTCCCAAAGCAGATTGGTTGATTGACAATTGACTAACTTGTTTTGCAACCAAATCTGTAGGTTTAGCACTCGCACAACCAACAATGCCATCAGCATGTGGCCCAGGTTTAACTTTGGGGTTGAAACTAGAACACGGAGCGTTGGGAATGATCTCATATAACAAACTGGATTGAGCATAAATCAAATCCAGTTCCTGTGCCCTAAAAATGGCTTGTTCCTCATTTTGCACTACGGATGTAGAAACATCCTTCGGTATATACGGAAATAACGACTTAAGGAACCATTCGAGGAGGAATTTTGGTGGTATAAAGGCTTTAATCAACCTCTTTCGTCTACGCCACTCTTGGATATGATCCAAGATATGTGTGGCTTTATCCTGCCAAAATTTCAACAAGAGTTCTATACCAATGTCATAACGCACTGGTAGTTGGAAGTGGTTAAGAAAAGTCATCGCTAGGTCATCGAACAAAGAAAATGCCCCCTTAGGTAGCTCTATATACCATTTCGCGGCAGGCCCTGTAAGGGTGCATTGAAATAGCCTTAAACAGATTGAGTCCTAGTGTAAGGAATTCGAAGAGCACCATAGGTGAAAGGTAGTAACATGTTTGCTCGGATCCTCTTGTGGTTTTCCCTCGAATTTGGGTATGTCCGAGGGAATCTTAGTAGGGATAGTCGACCAAGCTGGGTCATGAGCTACAGGATCGTTCATCAATCTCGACAAGTCAGGAAGATTCAGCGTTGTGAGAAAATGGAGCCTAAGATGATTAGGTCGATGGACCACTCCCTGATAGTTTTGATTCACATAGGTCTGATTACCATAATCACCATGGCCTTGGCCATAGTGCCCTCCTCCTGTTTGACCCCTATAGGGTAGCATGGAAGCACCATAGTGTGGTGTACTTTGATGATTTGGAGCTACAAAGCCGTAATTTGGGGAGTAAGCGGGTTGTTAATACCTACACCCATAAGGTGAAGAACCTTGTCCATACTTCGTCCCATAATAGGGTCCATAAGTCATCCCATGAGATGTCCCATGAGACACTCCGTAAGTAGGAATATATGCTCCGGAAGTAGGAATAGGACCTCTAGAAGTATGAACATTACCTCCCAAAACAACGGGCAGTACATGAACCTGAGACACAACTGGTTGAGTAACAACAGTATGGACATGACTCGTAGCAACGTTCCGGCCCGAAGGACCACATGAATGAGGTGGAGGGTGAACATTCGAAGAAGTAGGGATAGAAGACAGAGGGACATGTGTAATTATGTACGTGTTATTCCCTATAGTCACTCGTCTCGGATCTGGTATCCTAATAGGATCACTAATCCTATACCTAGGAGGAATATGTGATGTAGCTTCCACCACCAGGATGGAAGCTGCAAATGTGACTTGTGCTCCCAAAAATTTCCGCATGGTAAGGAATGAGAGTTCCCCCAGGCGTAGTGTTAGGCTCAAACTCAGACTCGACATGGAATGCCAAATCATGTGTGGGAAAACCAGACATACCATAACTACCATAACTGGTGCTCATGGGTTCAAAATGAGTCTCATCATCCTCCGACATTCCATACCGGTGATGCGTCAATGGGGAATAAACCCTAGAGTAAGTAGGTCTATCATGAAAAGTTCCTATCTCAGAAATCACAGGACCTAACTCAGTCAAATCAGGTGAAGGATCATAGTTAGGAGTAAACGCCCCATCTTCCACATGAATGGGAGAAGGTGGTTTAGGAATACCTTCTATATGGTTTCCCATGGTGTGTGAATCAATGTGTGAAGTAGTCCGCCTAGACTATGTATTTCTCTCTCCCAAAGGAGGAGGAGATGTAGAAGGCGGAAGTCCTGCTAAACGACGAGAATGGCAAGGAGCCACACCCGAATCCACAATGACTCAACAAATATAAAAGACTCTCTATCTACAAAAACCCTAGGAAAGCTAAATTGCACAAAGCAATCACCAATAAAATCTAAATCCAACCACAAGCAATCAAGGGTAGGATAAGTGAGCTCCCGAATGAAGCAGGTATGTCTCGCCTAGGAGATGCTTGAGACTCCCATACACAACAAGCAGAGGTACGTAACCAATTATTGTGGCCCTCAGCTTCAACACATAAAGCAACTATGCTGTCCGACCCCAACCTAGCTGGGACACCCGCAGAATAACCCCTGCAGAGTACCCCCTCGATATCCTAGGTAAGGCCACTAAGGTCACCTCAATATAATCAATGCTCAGGCGGATAGTCACAGGCGGGATTGACCGTATGGGCAGGGTAGCAAAGCCTAAAACTTTTGAAAGAGCCCCTAGATACGAATACAATCCTGGAAATATATCAGGTGCTACTTAGTTATGACTAGGGGTCATCCCAATCAATAACCGCTCACACTGCCTCGTGCTTAACTCCCTTTTGAGAGGAGGATCCTGAGAAACACTGGTTATACCAAGGAATTTCACAAAATCACCTGGGCAGACACATACATGTTGTTGTTTAGTAGTCTTTGAGAATTTACTCACAATGAACTATTCCAAGACCCTAAAACCTAATCTTGTTGGTGAACCCTATCAAGTAAAATATTGTAGTTCATTTTAATTAAGCGTAGATTTTAATTGGATTTATTACTCAAAAGAGGTATATGGCCGTGCAACTAATGGTGTTATGACACAACATGAAGCAAAATGCACACCTAACAATCAATGCAAATGCGTTGTGTCCATGAACAACAGGGTATGCTACTACGTGTAATGCACAATTTTTCTTCAAATGATAAATGCAAATTTTCCTATATGAAATCCTGACTAATAATCCAAAGCAAATCTAATGCAAGCACTATGCAAAATACAAGATGCAATGCATAATGATAAGTAAATATTTTTGGATTTTTTGAAATAAAAATGAGATACTAAAGCAACACAATGGTTCTACAACCCCCAGACTCTGCAAGCACGCTCAAGAAAAGTACTAAGGTAAAAGAAATCTAATGCACTAATCCCAAAACAAAAAATAAAAAATGCAATGACAAGAACATTCTTCAAAAAACAAAATTTACCCTAAAAAAAACGTCTCTGGTCAGAAATAGAGGTGTATACAGACTCTAGCAGTATCAAAGGAGACTCAGCAATCATCAAAATTCACCCAGCAACCATCCATCTTCCTCTAGAAGGAAAAACTAAGGGAATATGCGACTGTTTGCAGTAAACCCACATGTGTACGTGGAAATAGCAGTGAAACCTGCATATATACGTGACTGTGAGTTAAAAACTCGCGTACAGGAAGAAAGGTGCATAAAAATAAAGGCAAACATACAAGCTGAGACAAACTTCACACCAATCAGACACTACCAGGAAAACATGCCCCCAGACCCGACACAGAAACAAGAGAAAAAGAGCAATTCAAAGTCATTGAATGCCGATAGAAAACCCCCAAAGGAAAACTACTAGGAACTCCCCAGTGGAGTCGCCAATTCTGTTACGGAGAGAAATTCCTATGGCTTGGGGTACCACAACAGACAGCTTGACTCCAGAAATCAATCCTTTCCAATATGCAATAGAAATTAAATATCTAACACTAAAGGATCAGACCTCGTACCTTATTCCGAACGGTTGAAGTAGATCCCCGTTGAGCTTTCCAACTTCAGCTTGAATTGATAAATCACTTCCTCAACAACAAGTAAACAAGACAAGCATACTATATATACTATATATATTGGTGTTAGATCTATTTTAGCATATATAATCAACAATGTATAAGCATTTGAAATCATCCATGGATAAAATATTCATTCAAACATACATCATTGGACAGGAAAATATATTTCTATTAATAAAAAATCAGAGATTACAATGGATACAACCTCTATCGGCACATCTGCGAATCGGAGAAATTGAATCTCGCACTTGGGCCTCCACCACCTCAATCCTCCATCTCTCGATAGCAAGCTCACAAGCAAAAGACAAGCTTGGGAAGAACACAAAAGTGCTCCAAGGGACAAAGGGATGCAGACTCAACCACAAGTTTCGGCAACAATGGACTATAGTTTCTTTGCTCTCAATTCTCTCATATGCCTTCAATGTATCAAAGAGTTCCTTATATAGCTTTTCAAAGGGGTAATTAAAGGTCGAATCTGAGCAATCTCAAGGCCTATGGAAGGCCAAGAGTCAAGTGAGTCAGATCCATGTCAAGGAAAACTCCAAAAGGATTTGGATTTTGCACACATCCCGATGTACGCGGTTTTAGAGGTAAAACTCGCGTATATATGCGATTAGGGGTTTAAAAGTCACGTATATGAATTTTCACATATTTGTAGGGATGGTCTAGGAAACATCAAAGGACAAAAAATCGTCCAAGGGGTCTAAGGAGTCTGCAGCGGGATAGGGGAAGGCCATACAAGTGTGATTCACCTGGTGTGGTAAAATCAGCTATAACACCTCCTTACCATGTTTGGGGTGATTTTAGGTCAGATATTTATATCATTCCACTAGAATCAATTTATTTCCATGTAATTCCTAGGGAAATTTACCCCGGTCCTTTGGTTTATCCAAAGTGGTTTGCTCATGTATGAGGTACTAGGAGAATGTGCATACTGTTAAAAGTAAGGACAACTCCACCTTATTCCAGTATCAATGCACATTTTCCTAAGTGTGTTTCATACCAAGATACCCTCAATGAGACATTTTTAAAGGTCTAGAAGTGTTTGGAAACAAGAAGTCTAGTTTCAACTTGTCAATTACGAGCTAGTCACTATGTTGGGTCAAGGTTGCATGCAAAGTGTTTGTGAAAAGTACCAAATTAGAACTGCATCAATCAGATTTCCAATCCTTCATAGAAGAATTGAACATTTCCATAACAGATTCCCCAAACCATTCCTCATGGGTTGCAATATCTAAATCCCATTCCAAGCATGTCTCCTTGTGCCTAGTTTGGAGCAAAAACACCTAGCCTTGAGTAATTTTGATTTCTGGAGTTAGGAATTGAGTTAATATATCAGATTTTTATATTGGGGATATTACAAAATATTACCAAATAAACATCAACAGTTTATCAAGTTGACATGTCAAAAGTGAATTATATGACTAGGCAAGTGAACTGTCATAGAGTAGTAACCTTAAGGTTTATATAAAAGAGTTAACACTGCCAACCGATAGAGGTTAAATAAACATAAACCAATATTAAATTTATGATACGATGATAACCAAGAATATACTAATCATGCAACATTTTTTAAAGTGAACAAGGTAAGAAGGGTCCCACCATAGTAATTCTATTGGATAAGACATAAAGGGAGCAATTCTATTATGTCTTGTCCAATTGAAAACCAAGGTTGTAATTTTGTTGAATGGATCGAGTCGCATCAACAATAATAGGCTTATGTTCGACACCAAATCATTTATTCGCATCAAGGGGAGTCATGCATTTTGAAGGTAGCAATTTTCATGTTTGAAAATGCTAAGTTACAATAACTCTAGTACAATGCAGTCTCCATGTCTTCAAACTCATTCTAGACCTCCACCCCCATGGGCTTCCTCATATTCACAATAGTTCCACTTCTTCAGCACCAATTACAATAATTCTAGATTCATGTACTGTTGTATGGTTCATGGCCACCCTCTTCCATGCCCACAATAATTCATGAGATATCCCTCGATTTATTCATTTTGTAGCCATTCTGGCAGGTTTACATGAGTATGGGGATGCCCACCTCATTTGTATTAAAACAACACATTGGCTAACCTCCCCCTTTGGAAGGTCACTCTTCTCCACACAATTTGAAGACACAACAAATAAGAGTACACAAGAAATGATGATGCATTATCGACTCTACATTACCCTCCAAAAATCATACATTAGGGGGCATCTGTTATCACAAAAAATCTTGCACGTATGCGACAATTTAGCGATTCACACATTAAAGTATCATCAACATACAACATGCACTTAACAAAATACATATTCATAAGTTCCAAAAAGAATATTGAGCCCAAAATGGCCCCAAAACATTCAATATCAACGAACATAACATGTTAAACTATGGCTACTCGTGCTACAACACACACATCTAGAACAACACCTGTGTTGCAGCGCAAAAATTACCTTGAGATCTGTGCTACTAACATAGATGACAGGATATCACCCATGAGTGGCACATTGATGGTTCATGAAAGATACACTTACATATTTCAATTTGAATTTGTCCTCTCACACACTTGGTTTCCTTAAATGGGCTCTTGGTGTACTTGGGATCCCAAACCATGAATCAATGGGTTCGCACTATGATCTTGTCATTTCTTGGCCACCTCTTGGCCTATAAAAGAAGACCATGGGCATGCTAATAAAAAAAGGATTCAAGAGCAAGGTTATGCTATTGGAATTGTGATTGAGATTCCCCTTAGCTCACCTCTTCCTCCTTTTCCAAGCATCTCCAAATCTCCCTTTCCTCCTTCCCTCAAGGGGCAAGTTTTCTTCTCATAAATATTGGTTCATTATCCACACTTCAAGCATTTTGTTGGACAAGATAGGCATCCCTTAGGAAGAGTGTTTTCCTCTATTTGGAGCTCACCTCTCCAAGGTGTAGTATTAACTTTGACATTGGGAAATAAACAAGTGGTTCAACTCATATCAATTGTTGGAAGTTTGCACCTGCTCCCCCTTTGTTATTTGTTTTAATTTTTTTTATCATTTTGTTTGTTTTATTTCTTCTAACGGTATGTTGCAAGATCACTTGTGGTCATCCAACTAGCTGAAAAAGGACCTTAACACTGGGGTCTTGATGTAGCCTTTAAGTCCAAGCCCCATCCCAAAGTGGGAAGCACTCTTGTTACTTATTTCCCACACTAGTTCTGATGCAACAAAAAAAATAAAATTAAAAACTTCCTGCCGATCAAAGGCTTAAAAAAAGGCCAATGGACATACCTGTAAATGTATGAAAGGAATTGGTCAAATATTTCTAGAAGTTGAATGCTCTAACAAAGGCTGAATAGAAGGGCACACACGTATTGAATTTTTTATATAACATTATTTCAAATCACTTATAAATATCGATAATTTATTTGTGCCTAAATAAATTCAATTATTTTCTTTTTTAGGACAAGGCCTCAAAGGTGAGGCTAGCAAAGAGAACAACCACTCATAGTTGGAAAAAAGTTTTACAAGCATTGGTATGCAATTTTGTAAGTACCTTGAATATAATATATGGTCGTTGTATATTTCCAAGTAAAAAATAAATATTTTATGATTACTGTCTCGATGTGTCATACTTTGTTAGGAAGGAGAATATGGCCATCACCCAAATGACCTATAGAAAGAAATGATGCAAAATAAAATATGTACTTGTTTCATGATATGGATGGAGAATGAGGTGATACATATGGTAATTCATGCCATTGACATTAGTAAATATCAATCTATATAATTCTTCCTCTTACTCATTTATTCTTGATATGAGCTATGCATTAGAGTTTAATGCTTCCAAAAGCAATATTAGTTAGAATTTATAGTATCTTAGTAATTATAAGAAAATATTATAATCGTTTTACCCTATTGTATAGGGAGGAGAGGTTCAAACATGCGTTCAATATTTTTACAACAAGGACCCCAACCAAATCCACCAATACATCAATTTAAAGGTGACATCCTGGAAATATCCTACAACCCTTTAGGAATTGTATTTTACTCAATGCACACACATTTTGAAATGGGCCCAAAATATCTAAAAACCTTCCCCTAATATCCAAGTCATAGAGATTTGTTTGTGAGATCAATGTAGTTACAAAAAAGGCTCAATTAACTTTTCCAACACATGAATTTAAAACTAGTTGGATGGAAGCCATGTTCAACTCTTGAGGGAAACCAATCCTTCGACATCCAAAATTGATGGAAAAGGATAAAAAATGAATTGAATAATTATTTATTTAGGTAGAGAGGCTCAAGCATGAAACCAATCCTTTTATAATAAAGGTACCAACTAATTGCATCAAAATTTTACTCTAAAAGCTTTGTGATAGTAGCCACCTACATCCTTTGATAAATTGTTTGTCACCAGTGAAATGCATGATCTATAACAAGCTCATAAGAGATATAAAGCTGCTCCTATTATCTAGGTAAAAGAGGTTTTAATTTGATAATAGTGTCTATACAACAAAGGTTCCAACCAATTATCTCAACATATCACTTTAAAAATTATGAGCTAGTGGCTCGCTACATCCCTTAAGAAGTTGTATGTTCCTAAATGTACATATGGTATGAAATAGGTAAGTGATGAGATGGTGGCCCACTACAAACCTTAAGAAATAGTATGTTAGTCAACATACATATGGTATTGAATGAACTTAAAAAATCCACAAGTTTTCACCAATTATCTAGGGAAAAGAGGGTTAAACATGAAATCAATGTTTTTACATCAAAAGGACCAACTAACTATGCTAAAACATTACTTTAAAAGTGTAATTTTGATGGCTAGCAACAAATATTGAGGAATGTATTTTTATTTAATGCACATATAAGCTATACCAAAATCAAAAGAGTCACATGCTTGTTGCAATCATCCATCGTGGAGAGTTTCATACCTAATATTGATGTATCTAAAACAAAGGTCACACCCATAACCTCTGCCAACAATTCAATTTAAAAGTGTTTTTTGAGGGTTGACTATAACACTTGGGGACAATTCTATCACTCAATGCAACTACCATTTGATATGGAATAAAAAATTCCTCAATATTGCTCGTATTATCTAAGGTGAAGAGATTCTAACATGATATTAATGTTTTCACAACAAAGACCATATCCAAGTACACAAACACATGACCTTAAAGAGACATAGTGTTAGTTGTTAACGTTCCTCGAGGAACAATTTGTCACTTAATGCATGCATGGTTTGGAAATTCCAAAGAATATATGCAAGTTTTCCCCTATTACTATAGGTGGAGAGGTTAGAATGCAAGATCAATAATTTTACAAGAAAATCTCCAACCGACTTTTCCAATAATTTCAAAAATGTATGCTTGTATCCTTTATCCTATTAGTTAAGGTTTAGAGGTTTGAGCAAATCTCAAATTCTATTACAATAGACCAAGTCCGTTGATACTATGCTTTAAAGTGATGTTCTAGTAGTTGGTTACAACCCTTGAGTAATTATATATAATTTAATGATGCAGTGTTTGGAATGACTCAAATGAGGTACACAATTATCCCTATTATTCATGTTGGAGAGGTTTAAATGTGAGATCAATGTTTTTATAATGACAACCCAAACCAATTATTCCAACACTTAACTTTTAAAATGACATGTTTATGGAGAGCTACATTGCTTGTGACGAATTGCTAAAGTTGTTGATAATTTTTTTTTTCTTACAAGCAATGGTGGAGAGCACTTAAGGTTTTCCCACTTATGGTTTTCCCATAACTATGCCCTCAACTACAATTTTTAGATTTTAAATTGAGTTCTCAAACAATTAAACACTTATCTTACTATCATTCTTTTCAAATGGCTCCCGTTAGGCTTATTCGATACTTAGGTGTGCCTTTCCATTGTGAGAGATTGCCCAAGCTAGCATGCATCATTTACCTTTGCAACATTCCATCATAGTCCATTGCACTTTCTAACAACCATATCAATGACTCGTTATGGGTTCCCAATTCCACTTTGAAGGAAAGGGCCTCACATCCTCCCTTATGACCACTTGCTAAATTTATCAATAAAACATTTTTCCTTACAAGTGATGATGAAGAGCACATAGGGTTTTCCCATAAATATGCCCTCAACTACAATTGTTATATTTGAAATTGAGTCCTCAAACACTTAAAACTCTTATATTATTATCATTCTTGTCAAATGGCTCATGTTAGGCTTATTCAAAACTTAGGCATGGCTTTCCATAGTGAGAGACTACCGAAGATAACATGTGTCATTTACCTCTAGAAGATTCCATCATATCCCACTGTTCTTGCTAATGACCATATCAATGAATATTTATAGGTTCCCACTCACACTTCCAAGGTAAGGGTTTCACATCCTCCCTTGTGACCACTTGATAAAGTTGTCAATAAAACATTTTTCCTTACAAGAAATGGTGAAGAGCACTTAGGGTTTGACCATAACTATGCCCTCAACTACAATTATTAAATTTCCAATTGAGTCCTTAAACACTTAAACACTTATCTTATTGGAATTCTTGGTAAATGTATCCTTCTAGGCTTATTCAACACTTAGGTTGGCCTTTCTATTGTGATATATTTCCCAAGATATCATGCATCGTTTACCTCTACAAATTCCATCATAGCCCATTGTTCCTACTAATGACCATATCAATGAATAGTTAGAGGTTCCCACTTCCACTTCCAAGACAAGGGCCTCACATCGTCCCTTGTAACCACTTGATAAAGTTGTCAATAAATTTTTTTTCCTTAGAAGCGATGGTGAAGATAACTTATTGTTAGGTTTTTATCATTCAAGCTAGCATTATATTAGAATATTTAACTGAGAGAATAACAGGAACAACAATCAAACATAAGAGACAATGAGCATAATGTTTTTCCTCAGAGAAACCATAAAGGAGAAAACCCCGACACTTCCTCAAAGATACAATCAGCACCAAAAGTAAAACCCCAAAATAGTAAGATGATCTCCCAACAGCAGTAGTCTCTCTCTCTCATGTCCTAGCAACTTCTTCTCTCTTAGTTATGAGCTACAACTGAGTATGAGTGAATGCGTGATAAATAGAGAGGCTCACTCTCTATTTATACTAATTCCTGAATTGGCAATAACTCACTAGGGTTGCCTTCTCTAGGAGAGTCTAATAACCCTAGGGCCACACAACTGCGGGGACTTTAACTCTTGATCAATAGGAGGGTTACCCACATTGACTTTACTTGACTTGTTTACAATATTGAATCTCCCGATAGGAACATCGGGGCATGACATGACTCAAATACATTACAGATACTTCCTGGAATAAACATCGGGGTACAATACATAAAATATACAAGTGAACACATTCCAAAGTTATAATTACATCAACACTCCCTCTTAACTAGGAAGGTATTCTCTCGACACAATTTATCAGCACAAGTCTTATTCTGTGTATCATCTGAATCATCCTCAAGTTCTCATCATCTTCATCTTCATTACTAGATCTGGGTCATCACTCGATCTGGATCATCTCTGGATCTGGATCATCAATGGATCTGGATCATCTCTGGATTTGGAACATCTCTACTAGATCATCATCACAGGTGCTATCTCTCGATTCTTCTCGTCATAGGAAGTTCTATAGAGCCAACCCTTTTTCATGCTGGTTGTAGGCCTAGCCTCCATGTAGGTATTCTTTAGCACTTATATCTGACCCTAAGTCAAAATGGAACTCCCAGCACTTACATCTGACCATGCGAGGAACACATCCAACAAACATGTCAGAAAGGCACACCCAACACTCACATCTGACCATGAGAGGAACCAATCCAGTCATCTATGTCAGAAAGGACCAACACTCACATCTGACCATGAGAGGAACCAATCCAACATTCATGTCAGAAAGGATCTGCACTTACATTCGACCATGCAAGGAACAAATCCAACATACATGTTGAAAGGGATCTGCACTTACATTTGACCATGTGAGGAACCAATCCAACCTACATGTCGAAAGGGCTCTGTACTGTAACACCTCAGTTTTTACCCTGTTGCATTAAATGTACATGATGTATATATCGTAATGAATCATGGTGTGGAACTAAAGGCAAAATCCCCACCATCGATTTGGTTGTGTTATGTTCGGCGATTGGAATCATTGCCGATGGTATATTGTGATATACGCCGCATATTAGTTTTGGCATCATCTAAATATGCATCTTTAATTAAATGAACCCAACCAGCTATGCTCACTGCAACCATAATGAAAAGGGCATGATTTTCCTAAGGATAAGGGGGGGGATTATCAAACTTTGAACACATGGGGAAAAAGCCATGTGTCAGCTATTAAACCCTGTTTGATTTGCCCATATTTCCTTGTCTTATCCAACTACCATTTTAATGCTCTGCGAAGTAGTTGAGGCAGTTATGGCTGGGGAGTGGAGTGTGGCAGGACTGTCAGTCCTTTCCCACATGCACACTACACCAGCAGTTTGACCCTCATGTTTTGGAAAACCACCACCGCCATCACTCCATGGGGGACTCCCCATTCACTCCAATCTCATGAATACACCATTCTCTCCATCGTCTGTTTATCCTCACGCAAGGATGGCAGTCTGTTCAATTCTCACGTACAGGCTTCTTTCCTGTTTGGTCTCACGCAGCGAGCTGGGAGCCGTGTTCTTCACCCACGATTTTTCCTTGTGAATAAGCCATTCACGTTCTGTGTGTGGATGTTTTTCCATACGGATTTTGTGGATTGTGTGGGTGTATGATTTCCATACAGACTGGTATGGCCGTGTAATTTCTTCCCGTCACTTCAATGTTGAGATCGGGGCTGTTGTTCTTCCCCTGATTTGTGGTTGCTACTGTTCTTCCCAAGATTCGCGGGTTTGCTGTGGTGTCCCTTATGTTTTGGTTACTGTAGGATGTTGGGAGTCGTTTTGGCCATGATAGGGCCAAGAACGACCCAAGAATTGATTCCCCCCTATCCAATCTATGAATCGCTTGGGTGACTGCGTGTATGCAGTGGTTGGTATTCAAAATGTGTTGGAGTGGGGATGAGGGCTTGGTTTTCTTGATAAACCTAGTGTGTTTGGAAACCACACAGACAGAGCTAGAGGGATGGATTTCTTCTCCATCACCCCTGAATAGCATTGGAAGGGAAGTTAGGGCCTGAGGGACTGTGTAGCAGAGAAGGGACTGATTCCTTGTGTTGGGTGTGTGTGGGTGTCTTAGAAGTCAAGCTAGTTCTGGTGTAGGTGTTCCTAGCTCTGTAATGGGCTCACCAGATTAGAATTTAGCCTTTCCTAACTCCTTGATGGCCTGATAAACCTGACCATGTTGGCTTGGCTGCCTTATTGATGGCCTGATAAACCCAATTGTGTTGGCTTGGCTGTGTTTCGTGTATCCTTGGCTATGTGTAAGCCTACTTGTTCCTTACTCCTTGGGGAATCATGTCAAGCTTGGGGGTGGTAGCGTTTCTGAGAGATTAAGGAGCACGCTGGCCTATGGTTGGGTGGAACATTGCAGCGACGTAACCGGTTGCAGGACGAGTTCTTTATGAGATAAGTAATCTTGACCATTTCATCTCTGTATTTATATTTATTGTTTAATGAATATGGTGAACATATTGAATGTTTGTATGAACGTATGTTTGCTTCTGCTGTATGATAAATAATAATTTGTGTATGTTCTAGTTCAAAGCATTCTGTTTTAGCATTTTATGTACATACATGTTCATGGGGCTGGTTTCTCGGATGGTTAATGCCATGGTAGCGTCCTCTTCACTGGTCGGAGGGTCAGGGATGTTACATTGTGTTATTAGAGCTCATGTTGTAGCATGGGCCTGAATGGAATGTGAAGATGTAGTGACAAAGGTAGGTTTCCTTCTGCCCAGCAGCAATAAGAAAATTTTGGACAGAAAAACCTCAATCTTCAAAATTTGTCTAAGTACTGGAACCATCAGCCCATCGAAAGACTTAGTGACAAGTTATTCTGATGCAGTGGTGCACTTAGTGGGAAGGCCACCCAACGGCCGATGTGGTGGAAGACAGAGGAGAGGGAAATTTGAAAAATTTTCTAAATGTTTTGGCTGTCGGCACATCGAAACACCTAGACAGATGGATCACTGATACTTAGTCGATTGAGCGTCACCGTTGCCGATGGCTAGACCACTATGCTCCCGATGGGTAGGGCCTCTGACCACTGACGTGTAAAGAAAGTTCAATTTTTTTCTAAGTAACAAAGACATCAGCCATCGGAAGCAGAAAGTGGTTCGTGCGCCCGCCGTTTTGGAAGCCTAGAGAACTAGCCTTCCGACGAGAAGAGACTGCCGATACCGATCAGGTTATGCCTCAGTAGATTGGGCCACCGATCGAAAGAAGATCAAAGATGATGGGCCACCATTGCGGTTGATGATGGAAATATTTTGCCTATGAAAAGAAGAGAATTGAGCCGATCAAGCAGTGAAAAGGAAAACTAAAGGGAAAATTTCAAAAATTTCTCTAAGTCCGGGAATCGTCGGCCATCGATGATGGTTAGTTGAACACATTGATGACACCTAGTTAATTCAGTTACCGATGAGCTACGTTGGATGAAGTTAGTGGTTTTTCAGTCCGCCATTGCAGCTGCCATGTGGACTAGAACTCCGATGATTAGAAGTTCAACCGTCGATGCTCCGATCGTAGACACATAGCACTTAGTGGTTCTAATCACCGACAGATGTTATGTTTCGTGGAAAGAAGAGAGAGAATTTTTTTTGAAAATTTTGTCTAAGTGTTGAGACCATCGGCGATCGACGAAAGAGAGTGGTTTGGACCGCCAATGTGTCGAAATAAGATTAGCTAAACGAACTGCTGATGAAGTTGGAAGGATTTAGTTGTTCGATGGCCCGCCGTTGCGGCTGTTTAGTGGACTATCCTTTCAATGGATAGTTGTTCAGACCGCCGATGCCACAGTGATCAATTGCTCCGATCCGCCGATAGGGTTACATTTGCAGAAAACATAGAGAGTTCGTTGGCCGTCGTTGCGGAAGCCTAGAGAAATAGCCGCCCAATGAGTAGACGAACAGATCACAGATGAACAACGGAGGAAGTTAGTTGTTTTGACCGTCGAAACATCGGATGTTAGTTGGGATGCGACCTGATTCTACACAAGGAAATTTTGTGTTTTTTAGTAGGATTTCTCAGCGGATTTCGACTGTTTTTCAGTGGGATTTTCAATGGTTTTTCAGTGGATTTTCAAGGATGAAAAGGAGAAAGTGGTAGTGATCTTATGTGCCATATTGCACGAAAATCAAATATTAAAAAAAAAATGAGGGTGCTGCCCTCAACCCGCCCTACAGTGGGGGCAAGCCCCCTTGACCCCCATCATCCCCCTCGGACAGGCGTTCTTTGATGAAGAAAATCTTGTGTTTGGGAAATTTGTTATTTTATGATTTTTCTAGGAGAAGGTAAGTAATTATGATTTATATCAATGTTATGCATCTAACAGTTGTGTTACTAACACATTTGCAGAATCATAGTTACCTTCAAGAGCAGTATTCCAGGCAGTGCAGTTTGGTAAGTAAGTGGTGGTTCAGTTATGAGAACCCATGATAGATATGATGCTCGGGATTCTTAAGAGCATGCGAGAGATGCCATGGGAGAAAATTTCCATAATGGAAATGATGACATAGAGTCTAATGGAAGGATATTCCAAGAGACACCGTCAGATGTTGCAGCCACCATGAGAAGCTTGATCAAAGGCCAGGAAGAGTAGCATTAGTTGAATGCTGCTATGTTGCAAATTTTAACATACTTGCAGAGAAAGATAGACCCCGAACGAGGTACAACAAGACCAGAAGGCAATAAAAGAAGTACTAGGAGAAGGAGAAGGAGGAAGACTTATAGTGGACCATCTGACTCTGAAGAATCCGGCGGGGATTCAAGTTCTTCTTCTCATAAAATAAAAATAAAGAGACACCATAGGGATCACTCTTGGGATTAATTTAAGAAAGCTAAACCTACTACATTTTATGGTGAGGTAAAGACTGGACAAGAGGCTGAAGCTTGGATTCTTGGGATAAAGAAGTACTTTCAAGTGCATGATTATTTAGGAAACATGAAGGAAAGAGTTGCCATATTCAATATGAATGGAAGGGAATCCATTTGGTGGGAACACTTCAAGCAAGTGAAAAGGATCAGCGAAAGGAGACTTAAGTGGAAACAGTTCAAGAAGTATTTCAAGCAGAAATACCTCTCTGACAGGTATTATGATGACAAGATCAAGGAGTTCCATGAGTTGATATTGGGACAGGAGACCACGGAAGAATATGCAAATAAGTTTTTGGAGCTGTTGAGGTATGTCTGGTACATGAGAGATGAAAAAGTAAAGGTCCAACATTTTCTTAGTGGATTGCCTCAGTCTTACAAAGATAGAATTGAGTTTTATGAACCTAGAACTCTTGAAGAAGCAATAAGGAAGGCTAAGTATTGCTATGAGCAAAGAAAAGGTAAGCCAGATTACCATAAGGCATGGAAGGACAAGAAGAATGAGAAGTTTGACCAAAGAAATAAAGGTTCAAACCTTCTAACTTCAGGAATCAGCAGAAGTAGCCATCCCAAGCTGCGAGTAAGCCAGTTGGAATGATAGGAGAAAAACCTAAGGATCCACAACAAAATAGAGGACCACTTCAATGTTGGAAATATGGAGGACCCCACATGTGTAGAAATTGTCCACTCAAGAATGAGAGTGAAAGATCAGCTTACAACATTCAAGAAGCTGAAATGGTGGGTCAAGTAGCAAGGGAAGTCCCTAGGATCTATGCAGCACTGGAGGACCGCCAGGAAGATCACCAGTCAACTGTGGTTGAAGTTGCAGGTAAGATTGTTGAACAATTTGTTTCTATTTTGATTGACCTTGGTTCTACGCACAGTTACATTACTCCTAGAGTAGTGGAGATTTGTGCTTTTAAGAAAGTAAAGCATAGGAAGTCTTAGTTAGTTCAACTAGCCACTTGAACTAAGAGAAAGGTCAGTGAAGTGGTAGAGAAATGTCCATTGGTCATGAATGGACTGGTCACTTGTGTATATCTGAATGTTCTACCACTTGGTTCCTATGATGTTCTCATTGGAATGGATTGTTTAGAAGCTCACAGGGTGAAGCTTGACTGTTACAATAATACTTTTGAATGCATGAATGAAGAAGGGAACCTAGTAGTTGTGAAAGGTATTCCAAAGGTGATTTCAGTAGAGCAGGTTTCAGCAATGCAGTTGAAGAACTTCTGTAGGAAGGGTTTCCAGTTGTATGCAGCCCATATTTTGGAGACATCAGGAGATGAAACTCCTAGGTTGGAGGACTATCAGGTGTTACAGGAGTTCAGGGATGTGTTTCTTGATGAGATTCCAAGGCTTCCTCCAAAGAGGGGCATTGATTTCAAAATTGAACTTGTGCTAGGAGCAGCACCAGTGTCCAAGGCACCCTACAGGATGAGTACACCGGAGATGCTAGAATTGAAGATGCAACTACAAGAGTTGTTGGAAAAGAAGTATATCCGACCGAGTGTGTCTCCTTGGGGAGCACCAGTTCTATTTGTAAAGAAGAAAGATGGTACACTCATGCTGTGTATTGATTACAGACAATTGAATAAGGTTACTGTGAAGAATAAATATCCTTTTCCTAGGATTGATGACCTCTTTGATCAAATGAGAGGAGCAAAGGTATTTTCCAAGATCGACTTGAGTTCTGGTTACCATCAGGTGAGAATCAAGGATGAAGATGTTCATAAGACAACCTTGAGGACAAGGTATGGGTATTATGAGTTTGTAGTGGTACCATTTGGTCTCACAAATGCACCAGCTACATTTATGTGCCTTATGAATAGTGTCTTCAGCAGATATCTGGACAAGTTTGTTCTTGTTTTCCTCGATGACATTCGTGTTTATTCTAAGAATGAGGAAGAACATGAAGAGAATTTGAGATTGACATTGAAATTGCTTAGGGAGCATCAGTTGTATGCAAAACTGAGCAAGTGTGACTTCTAAAGAGATAGAATTCAGTATTTGGGTCACATTATCTCAGAGGAGGGTATATCTATGGACCCTAAAAAGATTGAAGCCATTATGAATTGGCCTACTCCAAGAAATGTGACAGATGTAAGATCTTTTATGGGACTTGCAGGATACTACCGGAGATTCATTGAGGGATTTTCCAAGGTTGCACATGCCATCACTTCTTTACAAAAGAAGGGGATGAATTTTGAATGGACATCGAGGTGTGAAGAAAGCTTCCAGTAGTTGAAGAATCTTCTCACCAGTGCACCAGTATTGAAAGTTGTAGATTCAGAGAAATATTTTGTGGTGTGTACCGATGCATGCGGACAAGGGCTTGGAGGAGTCCTATGCAAGACAACCACGTGATATGTTACGAGTCGAGAAAGTTGAAGGAGCATGAGAAGAACTATTCCACTCATGATCTAGAGCTTGCAGCCATAGTACATTCCCTCAAGATGTGGAGGAATTACTTGATGGGTAGAAGATTTGAGCTTAGAACAGACCATTGTGGTCTGAAGTATCTATTTGATCAGCCTACTTTGAATGCTAGGCAAGCAAGATGACTGGAATTTTTGTGTGAATTTGATTTTGAAATCAAGCACATAAAGGGGAAAGAGAATAAGGTAGTTGATGCACTCAGCATGAAGGTACAGGAAATGCATGTGGCATCTCTTAGTATTTGCCAATTAGATTTGAGGCAAAAGATTGTTAATCATGCTGCTGGAGATGAATTGTATGAGCAGGTAAAAGACAAATTGCAGCAGCAAAGTCTTGAGAAGAGATATGAGGGATATAAATTGGAAGAAGATGGAATTCTTACTTTTAAAGGTAGAATTTATATTCCAGATGTAGCAGGTTTGAGGAGAGTTGTTATGGATGAAATCCATCAAGCTCCGTATTCTGGTCACCCAGGATATCAGAAGACAATTACTATAGCTAGAAAGTAGTACTTTTGGCCAGGAATGAAAAGGGATATGGCTGAATACGTTTCAAGGTGCATGAAATGTCAACAGGTAAAGGTTGAGCATCAACATCCAACAGGTTTGTTGCAGCCTTTGCCAGTTCCGGAATGGAAATGGGAAGTTATTTCCATGGATTTTATTACAGGATTGTCAATGACTTGGAGACAACATGATCCATATTGGTTGTGGTAGACAAGTTGACTAAAGCAACACATTTTATACCGGTTAAGTCTACGCATAAGACTGATGATATTGCAAAGATCTTCATGAAGGAGATTTTCAAATTGTATGGACTGCTTAAGGCAATAGTCTCTGACAGAGATGTCAAGTTCACTTCCAACTTTTGGAAGGGGTTGTTTGCAGATTTGGGTACAAAGATAAAATTCAGCACTGCATACCATCCTTAGACAGATGGGCAGACTGAGAGAGTTAATCAGGTGCTCGAGGACATGCTTCACATGTATGTGATGGACAAACCAACCAAGTGGGAAGATTACTTACACTTGGTAGAGTTTGCTTATAACAATGGACAACATGCATCCTTGGGGATGAGTCCGTATGAAGATTTTTATGGAAGAAGGTGTAGGACACCTGTGAATTGGGATAATCCAGTGAACAGGGTTGTGCTTGGACCAGAATTTCTCAAAGAAATGGAGCAAGAGGTTGTAAAGATCAGGTAGAATTTGAAAGCAACTCATGATAGACATAAAATCTATGCAAATAAGCATAGGGTGAACAGGGAGTTCAGAGTTGGGGATCATGTTTACCTCAGAGTGAGGGCAAAGAAGAGTTCCTTGAAGCTTGGAAGTTGTGCCAAGCTGTCACCGAGATATTGTGGGATGTTTGAAGTGCTTGAAAGAATAGGGCCTGTTGCATATAGACTTGCATTTCCTGCTAGCACTAGGGCTCATAATGCTTTTCATGTTTCTTTGCTTAAGAAATATGTACATGATCCTAACCATGTGATAAATTGGGATTTGATTCAGGTGGAACCTAAGGGAGAGTTCCGAATCAATCCAATGCGCATCCTCGACAGGAAGGTCACAATGCTCTGGAACCGAGCCATAGGGCAGGTAAAGGTGCAATGGGAGCACTACAGACCTGAAGAGGCTACATGGGAGCTGGAGGATGCCATGCGATTGGCACATCCATTTTTATTCAATTTTTTGGATCACTGAGGCGATACCAGTGTAGCATTTTGTTCAAATTTTGTAAATCATTGAGGACAGTGCTATTGAAGGGGGAGGGGAATGTAACACCCTGGTTTTGACCCCGTTGCATTAAATGTACATGATGTATATATCGTAATGAATCATGGTGTGGAGCTAAAGGAAAAATCCCCACCATCGATTTGGTTGTGTTATGTTTGGTGATTGGAATCGTTGCCGATGGTATATAGGGATATACGACACATATTAGTTTCAGCATCATGTAAATATGCATCTTTAATTAAAGGAACCCAACCAGCTATGATCACTGCAACCATAATGAAAAGGGCATGATTTTCCTACAGATAAGGGGGGGAATTATCAAACTTTGAACCCATGGGGAAAAATCCATGTGTCAACTATTAAACCCTGTTTGATTTGCCCATCTTTCCTTGTCTTATCCAACTACCATTTTAATGCTCTGCAGAGTAGTTGAGGAAGTTATGACTGGGGAGTGGAGTGTGGCAGGACTGTCAGTCCTTTCCCACATGCACACTCCACCAGCAGGTTGACCCTCACGTTTTGGAAAACCACCACCGCCATCACTCCATGGGGGACTCCCCATTCACTCCACTCTCACGACTACACCATTCTCTCCATCATCTATTTATCCTCACGCAGGGACAGTAGTCTGTTCAATTCTCATGTACAGGCTTCTTTCTTGTTTGGTCTCATGCAGCGAGCTGGGAGTCGTGTTATTCACCCACTATTTTAACTTATGAATAAGCCACTCACGTTCTGTGTGTGGATGTTTTTCCATACAGATTTTGTGGATTGTGTGGGTGTATAATTTCCTTATAGACTGGTGTGGTCATGTAATTTCTTCCCGTCACTTCAATCTTGAGATCAGGGCTATTGTTCTTCCCCTGATTTGTGGTTGCTGCCGTTCTTCCCAAGATTCGTGGGTTTGTTGTGGTATACCTTACGTTTTGGTTGCTGTAGGCTGTTGGGAGTCATTTTGGCCACGATAGGGCCAAGAATGACCCAGGAATTGATTTTCCCCTGTCCAAGCCGTGAATCGCTTGGGTGACTGTGTGTATGCAGTGGTTGGTCTTCGGACTGTGTTGGAGTGGGGATGAGGGCTTGGTTTGCTTGATAAACCTAGTGTGTTTGGAAACCACACAGACAGAGCTAGAGGGATGGATTTCTTCTCCACCACCCCTGAATAGCACTGGAAGGGAAGTCAGGGCCTGAGGGACTGTGTAGCAGAGAAGGGAATGATTCCTTGTGTTGGGTGTGTGTGGGTGTCTTAGAAGTCAAGCTTGTTCTGGTGTAGGTGTTCCTAGCTCTGTAATGGGCTCACCAGCTTAGCATTTAGCCTTTCCCAGCTCCTTTATGGCTTGATAAACTTGACCATGTTGGCTTGGCTGTCTTTTCGATGGCCTAATAAACCCAACTGTGTTGGCTTGGCTGTGTTTTATGTATCCCTGGATATGTGTAAGCATGCTTGTTCCTTACACCTTGGGGAATCATGCCCATCTCATGGGTGGCAGCGTTGATGAGAGATTAAGGAGCATCCTGGCCTATGGTTGGGTGGAACATTGCAGTGACGTAGCTTGTTGCGGGACGAGTTCTTTATGAGATAAGTAATCTTAACCATTTCGCGTATGTATTTATATTTATTGTTTAATGAATATGGTGAACATGTTGAATGCTTGTATGAATGTATGTTTTCTTCCGCTGTATGATAAATAATAATGTGTGCATGTTCTAGTTCAAAGCATTCTGTTTCAGCATTTTATGTACATACATGTTCATGGGGCTGGTTTCCCGGATGGTTAACGCCATGGTAGCGTCTTCTTCGCCGGTCAGAAGGTCGGGGATGTTACATGTACTTACATCTTCCCATGCGAGGAACCAATACAACATACATGTTAGAAGGGATCTGTACTTACATCTTCCCATGCGAGGAACCAATCCAACAAACTTGTCAGAAGGGCTCTGCACTTACATCTGATCATGTGGGAACACATCCCACAGTCACATCAGAATGGCCCTCAGCTCTAGGCTGAGTATTCCTGGTAACTGAATAGGTGTCTCCATTCAAAGAATGGCATTCAACACTTATATCTGATCATGTAGGAACCAATTCTATAGTCACATCAGAATGGCTTAGCACTTATGTCTGACATGTAAGGAACCAATCCTCTCATCATGACATAATGGATCAGCCCTTACATCTAATCATGGAAGGAACCAATCTTCTCACCATGTCAGAATGGCTCATGGACTCATCACTTCCCCTTGGAAGGAACCTCGATCTGGAGAACACCAAGCTTCTCCCTGAAGAGCTCAAACTTCACTCGGGCCAATGGATTTGTCAACACATTAGCTATCTATTCATCCGTTGCAACATACTGGAGCTTCAATACTCCTCTCTGCACCATATCCCTGATATAGTGATATTTGATCTCGATATGCTTCGACTTGTCATGAAAGAATGGGTTCTCTGACAACTTCACACAACTCTAGTTGTTGCAATATATATAAGTAGCAGCTAACTAGAGATCAAATAAATCAGACAGTAGCTTCCTCGGCCATACTGCCTCACAACTAGTTGAACAAGCTGCGACATACTCTGCTTCAGCTGTACTTAGTGCCACACAAGACTGTTTCCTGCTAAACCAAGAGAACACACCTGATCCCATACTGAAGCAACACCTTGAGGTGCTCTTTCTATTGATGGCACTTCCTGCCCAATCTAAATCAACATAACCTTCCAGGTTAATCTTCTTATCAGCCTTATACTTGAACCCATAATCAACTTTATCCTTTAGGTACCTCAGAATATGCTTTGCAACAATCAAGTGAACATGTCTCAGATCCATCAAGAACTGGCTCAAGGTGTTCACAACAAAGCAAATATCTGGTCTCATATTCATCAGGTACATCAAGGACCCAATCATCTGACGATACATCGTAGCATCAACCATCTCTGATGAAGTATCACTTAGAAGCTTTAGATTCAATGCCATGGGTGTTGTCATGGCCTTGCAGTCCATCATCCCGAACCTCTTCAAGATCTCTATTGCATACTTCCCTTGTCCAAGGGAGATTCCATCTGCATTCTGCCACACCTCCATGCCTAGAAAATAGTGCATTATACCCAAGTCCTTCATTTCAAACTCTGCATCAAGCTTCCTCTTTGTATTAGTAATCAACCCATCTCCACCTGTTACAAACATGTCATCTACATGCATAAGGAGTATCAATGGGTTCCCTTCTTCAACCTTGTAGTAAAGGTTGGAATCTTCTTTACTTTTGGTAAAGCCCAAACTAGATAGAAAGCCATCAATTCTACCATACCATGTCCTGGGTTCCTGTTTCAAATTGTACAGGGATTTATTCAACTTACACACATGAGACTCCCTATTATGTGTCTCAAAAATGAGTGGCTGCTCCACATACACTTCCTCTTCCACTACACCATTCAAGAAGGCAGTCTTGACATCCATCTAGTGTATATTCTATTTCATCACTGTAGCTAGAGCATGTACTGAATTGATGGAAGTGTATCTGGCTAAAGGTGCAAAATTTTCTTCATAATCTATTCCTTCTTTGTAGGAGAAGCCACGAGCCACAAATCTTGCTTTATATTTTTCTATGCTACCATCTGCAGCATGCTTGATCTTGTATATCCATTTGGAAGTTACAATAGACTTCCATTTTCGTCTTGGGACAATATACTAAACATAATTCTTCTTGATCGATTGATACTCTTTGATCATATCATCCTTCCATTCTTTCCTTTATGCCGCTTCTTCATAGTTGGAAGGTTCTTTATCGATGAAGTCACATAATAAGGCTACATACTCGGAGCAAGATTTGGTTCTTTTTCTTTCTTTGTGATTTTCTTCCAGATCCCCATATCTTTCTGCACCTTGGATTGCTTCTCGTACCCAAGCAGGTTTCCTCTTGTGAGGATTCTTCTCCTAAGGTGGATCTACAATTTCTTGAGGTTCTTCTAATTCTCGATCTTCTTCTTGAATTTCTTCATTCATGGTTGTGTCATGAATTCTGGGTGCTTCTATTTCTTTAGGTTCTTCAGCAGGTCTCTTTCTGGATTTGTTGTAAGCTGAGTCTTCGTCAAATGTTACGTCCCTACTGATGTCGATATTCTTGAATCCTGGGAAGTATATTCTGTAAGCCTTCGAACTTTCAGAGTATCCCACAAATATACCCTTCTTTCTTGAAGGATCTAACTTTGTCCTCTTTTCTTTCGGAATATGTATGTACACTGGACAGCCGAATATTCTGAGATGGCTGACTTCTGATTTCTTACCAGAGAATACTTCTTCAGGTGTTTTGTTCTTGAGTATTTTATGCGGAGTACGGTTCTGTACATACACAAATGTTCTAGCAACTTCTGCCCATAGATGCATAGGAATATCTTGATCATGAAGCATTTCCCTTGCAGCTTCCATAATCATTCTATTCTTTCTTTCTGCAATCCCATTCTGTTGTGGATTATATGGAGTGATTAATTCCCTCTTAATCCATGAATCCCTGCATAATTCTTTGAATTCATTTGATGTGAATTCTCCACCATTATCTGATCGAAATATTTTGATCTTCTTTTCTGTATGGTTCTCGATCAAGTCTTTGAATTCCTTGAACTTGCTGAATACTTCATGTTTGTTCTTCAAGAAGTATATCCATGTCTTCCTAGAAAAATCATCAATAAAAGAAACATAGTATACATACCCGCTTAATGAACTGGATGACATCGAACTGCATACATTGGAGTGACTGATTTCCAATATTCCTTTTGCTTTGATTTCGCTACTTGGAAATGTCTTCTTTGTGTTCTTTCCTTTCACACATCCTTTGCAAACTCCTTCATGTTTTGTCTGCATTTCTGGAAGTCCTTCAACAAATTTTATTGCAAGTGGTAGTGCTCTGTTGTGTACATGTGCAAGCCTTCTATGCCAAAGTTCATTTGGCTCTACTGAGTCATGAACCAAAGCTTTCTTTGGTTGGCCCTTCAATTTGTATAATCCTCCCTCTTGTTCTCCAATTACTATTGCATCATCAATAGTATTTCCTTTTGGCCACATAAGGACTTGGCCATCTATGAATGCAACCCTCATTCCTTTTGCATCCAATGCCGATATGGAGAGAATATTCTTCTTTAGTCTTGGTACAAATGAGACATCCTTCATTTTCATAGACTTTCCAGAGTATAGCTTGTAGGAGGATTCACCACTACCTTTTATGGGATATTGGTAGTCATCCCCAAGTTTCACCTTATGGGGTGAATTATGTTTGGATAGTTTCTCAAAAGATTCCTTGAATCCTATCATGTGCTTGGAAGACCCACTGTCAATAAGCCAATATTTTCTTCCATGTGTGACAGTTACCGTGAGAGCAGAGATCAGGACATATTCTTCATTACTTAAAGAGTCTTCACTTTCTTGTTTGACTCTCTTTTTGGGAGGATCATCATCCTCAGCAGTGTGAGCATGATGTCTTCTTTTGGAGTTCTTCTTCTTCTTAGAACCACTCTTATTCATGGGACAATTTCTAGCAAAGTGTCCTCTTTCATCACATGTATAACATTCGAGTTTGGATAGATCCTTATTTGTTCCTACAGAATTATCTTTTTGGTGAGAATGCTTACCTTGGTG
Source organism: Pseudotsuga menziesii (assembly GCA_001517045.1). NCBI lineage: Eukaryota > Viridiplantae > Streptophyta > Pinopsida > Pinales > Pinaceae > Pseudotsuga > Pseudotsuga menziesii. Next base: position 552,588 of record LPNX011193784.1, on the reverse strand, counting down.
ATGATGATTGTCCCTTCTTCTTTTCTTGGAGTGTACTGTGAGAGCTTGATCTTCATTTCCCATCTTTTCTTCTCGAGCTACTATTCAAGCTTCTTCTTGTGAGCATTCTTCCCACAGTCTACTGAACTTGATTAGCTTCTTTATAGAAAATATTCCTTGGATGAAAGAATCCCATGATCTAGGGAGACCATTCAAGGTGGTCATCACAATTTCTGCATTCTCCACTTCTTCATCCACTGCTTCAAGTTGTTCTTTGATCTGGGAGACCCTTGTAAAGTATGACTGTATGGTCTCCTCATTATGGATCTTTACATTCTTCAACTGGTTCCTCAAAGTCATCTTTCAGTTTATGTTCTTCCCTTCAAATAGTTTGGTCCAGGGCATCAAACATAGCTTTAGGTGTCTTTAGGGAGGACACTTGTGGTATGAGGTGATCCTTGATTGAATCAACAATAATCCTCTTAGCCATGACCAATTTCTTCTTGTGCAAGTCCTTAGCCTCATCTCCCTCTGGAACTGGAACCTCTTCAGTGATGTAAGAGTCCAACTCATTTTCTTCCAGGATCAAGGAGATCCTATACTTCCAAGCTTGAAAGTTATCAACTCCCTCAAGATTTTCATCAAGATTGGTATGATGAGACATCTTAATAGAGAACCTCAAATTTAAATACAAAATATTTAGATCTTACTAGGTCAATATGTCAGAACTGGATCTAGAACTGAATTTCTGCAGTGTTGGTCCCGGAGCAGATTAGGGTTTGACTTTCCCATAGTTCTACCCAACCAAAAACTTTGATCTTGATCTCTAAAATTCTATTTTGAGGAGGAGATCAATCCAGGCCTTGGAACACTAAAAAAATCCACTTCTATGGAAAACCCTAATTTTCGGCAGTAGTGTCGAGTAAAAAACTAAAAATGCTCAAAATTAGATTCCGCTTCAACAGAAAGATGCACCCTAGAGAGGAGAGTCATCCCAACCTTATTTTGCTGAAAATTTATGGAGAGAGATCCAAAAATTAGGAATCCCTAGTTTCCGTAGCTGCACAGTGTCTTCTTCTCAGGTTAGCTCTGATACCATGTTAGATTTTTATCATTCAAGCTAGCATTATTTAGGATGTTTAACTGAGATAATAATACTCACATCAATCAAACATAAGAGACAATGAACACAAAGTTTTTCCTCGGGGAAACCAAAAAGGAGAAAACCCCGTAACTTCCTCAGAGATAGAATAAGCACCAAAAGTAAAACCCAAAAATAGTAAGATGATCTCTCGACAGCAGTAGTCTCTCTCTCTCTTGTCCCAACAACTTATTCTCTCTCAGTTATGCGCTACAACTGAGTATGAGTGAATGTGTGATAAATAGAGAGGATCACTCTCTATACTAATTCTCGACTTGATAATAAATCAATAGGGCCAAATTATCTAGGATATTCTAATAACCCTAGGTCCCCACAACTGCGGGGACTTTAACCCTTGATCAATAAGAGGGTTACCCACAATTACTTTACCTGACTTGTTTACATTATTGAATCTCCCGATAGGAACATTGGGGCATGACATGACTCAAATACATTACAGATACTTGACAGAATAAACATCGGGGTACAATACATAAAATCTACAAGTGAATACATTCCAAAGTTATAATTACATCAACACTTATGGTTTTCTTGAAACTATGCCCTCAACTACAATTATTATATTTTCAACTAATTATTGAAACACTTAAACACTTATCTTATTGTCATGCTTGACAAATGGCTCCTTTTAGGATTCTTCAACACTTAGGTGTGCCTTGCAATTGTGAGATATTGCCTAATATAACATGCATCGTTTACCTCTACAACATTCCATCATAGCCCGTTGTTCTTGCTAATGACCATATCAATGAATAGTTAGAGGTGCCCACTTCCACTTCCAAGGAAAGAGCCTCATATCCTCCCTTGTGACCAATTACTAAAGTTGTCAATCAAACATTTTTACTTACAAGCAATGGTGTAGAAAAGTTAGGGTTTTTCCAATTGTGATATTCCCATAATTATTCCCTCAGCTACAATTGTTAGTTTTTCCATTGAGTCTAAAATCACTTAAAATGCATATCTTATTGTCATGCTTGATAAATGGCTCCTGCTGGGATTCTTCAACACTTAGGCATGCCTTTCCATTGTGAAAAAATTCCCAAGCTATCATGCATCATTTACCTTTGCAATATTCCATCATATCCCATGGTTACTGCTAACAAACATATCAATTAATATTTAGAGGTTCCCATTTCACTTCCAAGGGAAGGGCCTCCGAATCCTCCCTCGTGACCACTTGCTAAAATTTTCAATAATTTTTTTTTCCTTACAATTAATGGTGAAGAGCACTTAGGGTTTATCCATAACTATTCCCTCAATTATAATTGTTAGATTTTAAATTGAGTCCTCAAACACTTAAACACTTATCTTATTGTCGTGCTTTCCAATTGTCTCATTCCATGATTCTTCAACACTTAGGTGTGCCATGCCATTGTGAGAGGATTCCCAAACTAGCATTAATAATTTACCTCTGCAACATTTCATCATAGTCCATTTTTCTTGATAATAATCATATCACTGAATAATTATAGGTCCCCACTTCCATTTCCAAGGAAAGGGCCTCAAATCCTACCTTGTGACCACTTGCTAAAGTTGTCAATAAAACATTTTTCCTTACAAGCGATGATGAATATCACTTAGGGTTTGCCCATAAATATTCCCTCAACTACAATTATTATATTTTTATTTGAGCCCTCAAACACTTAAACACTGATCATATTGTCATGATTTCCAAATAGATCCTTCCAAGATTATTGGACACTTAGGTGTTCCTTGTCATTGTGAGAGACTACCCATGCTAGCATGCATCGTTTACCTCTCAACATTCCATCATAAGTGGCTATGTTTGTTAATGACCATATCAATGAATAGTTAGGGGTTTCCAATTCCACTTCCAAGGCAAGGGCCTCATGTCCTCCCAACACATTCTTACTTACAAGCGATGGTGAAGAGCACTTACAGATTTCCCACTTAGGGTTTTCCCATAACTATGCCCTCAACTACAATTGTTAGATTTGCAATTTGAGTCCTCAACCACTGAAACATTCATATTATCTTTACGAATTTGTAAGAAACTCATAGGATACAAGTATTTATTTCAATATGTCCAAAAGGATCATATTATTGGAGCAGGGCCCCGCAGCTACAGGAAAAGCTGCTATTTTTTTGTAGAAGATGGACAATTTTTGGAGGAAAGATAGTTTTGGTGATGTCGATAAGCTAGCGATATAAGAGATATTATGTGATAAAGGTACGACACCGTAGCGCATTTCTCGCCGCGGATCGCGGGCCAGAAATCGTGGCGTTTGGAACAAGGAAGTCAAAGGAAATAGTACTTGAAGCGGCCGAGAAGAGAGATCAACCACTGCATTTAAGGAAAAAACGACGATAGGAGGGCTCAGCTACCCTCATAAATGGAGAAGGAGCAACGGGATGAGGTATTAAAGATAAAGGATAGAAGGGGAGTGACCGAGGAAGTGGCGCCCATACCCGCGATCAGCGCCGAAAATCGCGGAAGACTGCAGGAAGCTGTGGTGTGACCAGTAAGTGGCAGTTCAAAGTACAGATAGGCCGACTGTCATAGTTAGGGTTTTGGGTTACTGTTGGGATAGGCCCACAGTTTTGTATCATGGTGAGACCTTCGGGCCACCTATTTTAAGCATGTATTTTGTATTATGAAGGGTTGGTTGGTTGGGTTGTGACTAGTTGTCGTCAGTATTGCGAGACATTGAGGAAGAGTCGAGCTCTGGTTCTGGTGACGTCGTGTGATTCAAGCATGGTGGCCTCGAGTCTGCTATGACGATGCCGCCTAGAATTGTGAAATTAGGTGAAACACAGGCCAGGCAGACGCCAAGGATGAAGAGTCAAGCTCAGATAGTAGAATAGTCCAGCTCAGAGCAGGAAGAAGAAGTTCATGTGGAAACAATATACATTTCTCCATGAGTCAAGGATGCACCAGAGATAACCATTCCCAAGGGTGCTAAGTTGCCTATTCCACTACCACCGATTGATCTTCGCGTAAAGGAAGATGGAGAACTGTTAGGATATGTCCCTACTCTCAAATTTATAGACTATAACCTTGGAGACAGTAGGACATATCCTCAGTTTCGGTAGGATCAGTATCTTATGGTTCAGAGGAACCCGAGGACTGGTGCAGATGAGTTTGTTCCTATGGAACATGTCCAGATTCTTGAGCAGTAAGGCTTGCTCAATTTGTTGAAAATACCACATTTCGGATGAGGTACAAAGGTTAATGCCGTGGTGTGTGTGATACTTTCCTGTGTACATCGAAGTTACCTCTGGCTGGGTAACAGGGTTGATATGAACATCGATTTGATACACCGCATCACTAGGCTGTCCAAAAGTGGTAAGGACCCTCAGACACATATATCAGGGAAAAGCAAGGATACTAAGCTACCAACGCTTCTAGTTAGCAAGTATAAGCTACAGAGAGGAGGTCGGGCTTATGACCTAACAGCCTTAGCAGATGACGTGTCGCTTAGATGATGCAGATTCATTGCTAGCTGATGCAATGAAGACATGGTCAGAACTAGAAGAGCTCCCAGATAGACTAGATTTGCAGCAGAGCATCCAAAACATAGAGAATGCAACAATGGAAATAAAGGAAGAAGCTGTTAAGAGCTTAGTAGCTCTTGCAAAGATGAAGAAGATGACAGAGATGAACCATTTGCAACAGGAAGCATAGAGGTTGCGAGAAAAAGAGATACAATTCAATAATATGCTTCAACCCTATCAGGAACAAATCACAGAGCTGATCGATGCGGTTGAGAAGAAGGTCAAGGAGTTCACTGCAAGCAAGAGTGTAATTGATAGCACAAAAGACCCCATGATTAGTCAAGTTATGCTTGTAGCGGCACAAGACTGTGTCGAAGCTATGGACAAAGATGTCGCAAGACTCAAGGAGAGATTCACAAGGACTTCAGAGGAAGCCAAGGAGAAGCTACAGAAAAAGAAACCAGCTTTTAGTGGCTTGGGGATGAGCCACAAGTAAGTGTTAGGGGACTGTTGGAGCAGGGCCCCGCAGCTACAGGAAAAGCTACTATTTTTGGTTTAAGATGGACAATTTTTGGAGGAAAGACAGTTTTGGCGATGTTAATAAGCTAGTGATATAAGAGATATGATGCGATAAAGGTACAATGCCATAGCGCATTTCCCTCCATGGATCGCAGGTTGGAAATCGCGGCAGTCAGAACAAGGAAGTCAAAGGAAATAGTACTTAAAGTGGCTGAGAAGAGAGCTCAACCACTGCATTTAAGGTAGCGACGACGACAGGAGGGCTCAAATACCCTCATAAATGGAGAAGGAGCAATGGGCCGAGGTATTAAAGATAAAGGATAGAAGGGGAGCGACTGAGGAAGTAGTACCCATACCCGCGATCAGCGCCGAAAATCGTGGAAGACTGCAGGAAGCTGCGGTGTGACTAGTAAGTGGCGGTTCAAAGTATAGATAGGCCGACTGTCACAGTTAGGGTTTTGGGTTACTGTTGGGATAGGCCCATAGTTTTGTATCATGGTGAGACCTTCGGGCCACCTATTTTAAGCATGTATTTTGTATTATGAAGGGTTGGTTGGTTGGGTTGTGACTAGTTGTCGTCAGTATTGTGAGACATTGAGGAAGAGTCGAGCTCTGGTTCTGTCGTTAATTCTGTAGTTATCTTACTGTAACCAGTGGCCGAATCCTTGAGCATGAATTTAACAATCTGCAGGGATTGAGAGAGAGAGGAAGGGTATATTGTAAGAAGAAAGCATTATAGGAAGAGAAGAGATCTAAGAGAAGGGCTCCCAGCTGTGTGCATGGATTTTCCCAGAAGATCTCATGCTGCATAAGACGTTGCAACAGAACTGTGTTTACTCTCTCAAGATATAATATAAACACAGTTCTCATGGATGTAGCTTCCCCCCTGGAAGTGAACCACGTAACATCCATGTGTTGTGCGACTGTTTCATGTGATTGTGCTCTACTTATTTGCTATTTGTTATCCGTTACATGAAATTTGCTTATCAGTTAATGAATGTATGTATGCTATCCTTCAGTTTACAGTAACATAGAAGGTTAAATGTGAGTTGAATGTGTCGAGTATTCTGTATATGAGTTTATCAGTGCTTGATTCACGACAGCTAGCAACTACAATGTTAAGTGACTTCTGTATATTTAGTCCAGCGAGTTGAGCGTAATTGATGTTAAGCGTGTTAAACTGTAGGAGCTTAAGTGAAGTTGTTTAACACCCTAATGAAGGTTAACTGAGCTATTATACCTAGAGAGGAAGCCTCTGGACCTTGAGAGTTGATGATCATATTGAGTCTTACTGTAGGAAATATCGCAGCGTAGAAAGGTGATATCGCACTGTTGGGGGAGCTGCGGTGTGAGATATCACAGGTTAAGAGTTGAGCAGAAGAGAAAGTTTGCGCATTGTCCTAGAAGATGCGATGTGATAAGAGTCAGTCCCATAGCAGAGTCAGCTAGGAAGAGAGAAACAACCCTTGCTGAGATATTTAGCTGGTTAATTAGAGTCAAGAGGACCTAGGATGCTACAGAACCTGGTTGAGGAAGCCTGATTCTTCAACCACCCCATCTAGGATCACTTCGGGTGAGACTTCAGGCCGTTCTGCGGTCTATTGCCGAAAGGGCCAGTGAGCTAGGGGTTTTGTTGGTACAATAAAGTAAACCCGGGTCTACCCAGTAAGGCCAATGCATATCATTAGCTTGATTGTAAGTATCAAAATCATCATATGTATACCATGAGTAATATTTGAAGACACATTTTCAACAAATATCTAAGATGTAAATTTAGTTACGTCAATTATTGTCATGCATATGTAATGTCCCTATTTTGGTAGCACTATGGTTCACTGCTAGGACCATTATATTCCCATGGGATGAGTGGAATTTAATATTTAATTTTGGAAGTATTTTCCTAAAGTTTTTCATGCATAAAATTGATCAAATAAATCAAAGGAAAAAGTTTGTCCACAATTTGCAAACAAAGTTGGTACAAGGTGTGAACATGGGAATTGTGGTTCTAATGATGCTTATTCAATGCTTTAAATGGGGAAAATAATTCAAACTATCACCAAGGAGAGAATTTATACCCATTGTAAGTTCTCATCTCTTAAAAATAGGTATTTCCTTAAAATATGGAGAGCACGTGGAAAAACCATGAAGAAAGTGGACAAACCCCATTTTGACTAACCAATGCTCCTAAAAAAGGGGAAGAAGTGGTCAAGGTTGTTGGAGGGGGAATTCATGGATGTATTGGACCAAATAATAAACACTAACTACTGAGTGCATGGTTTTGGAATGTTCCATGGTATTTTCCACTAGTATTGACTAAGTGGGCAACTAGTAGACAAACTAGTTTTGACTATGCGGTTTTTCCATCGCCCATGGTATTTGAACCTTGTATTGGAAAAGAAGGAATCATACTAAAGATTAAAAATAGATAGAGGGAACAATTGTGAAGGTAGGATTGTGTTATGATTTATTTTTTATGTGGATAATTCATTTCTCTATACTTGGGAGATGTGCCCCGTCTGTCCATTGTAGCTAGTTGGGAGAAATATTGGATAGTGAGAGAGGATTTGGGAATATGGCCCTTATAAATGAGAATATTGAAGCTACATCAGAACCATAATGAGATACATCAGAACAATGATGCATCCAATGCAACTCGAGATCCGATTAGTGAGCTAGAGATAGTGAGATCCTATTCTAGTGTGATTTCCAACAATAAATCTGGCAATGATCCGAATAAATGGTGGAGTGATACAATGTGAGAAATGATGGTTGTTCCTGCAGCCTTGTATTTTTTATGCATGCCTCTCCATAATCATAATAAATATTTATGTTCCTCCTATATCTATTTGTTTCTATACTCATGCTTCTCACTTCTCTAATGTGTAATTTCATGGTAATAATTGACAATATCTTCATGTTCGATATTAATAAATGTATAATGTAATTACATAGATATATAAAAGTATATTTACAGTAATTGAAGGAGTATTAGTATATTATACAAGAATCATATCATAATTATGAAATCGTTTGGCTCCATTTGGAATCAATTGGAAACCATGGTTGCTCAAACACAATGCTAATTTGACTAGTCTCTAGTAGAAATGAAATATATTAACTTTGAATCAACCAAATAATGATATGTAAGTTGGTGAAGGTAGGTGAGACTCAGGTGAACCCATTCCAAGTGTTATAACATAAATTTTAATGATCATGTATAGTTTGAAACAGTTTGTAAACTGCCAAGTTGAGCTTTCCCAAATTTGCAGAATAACGCCAAATATATGAGCCCAATGAACTCCTTAGTATGTTTTGGGGTAATTTTAGGTAATATTTCCAGAATTTCACCACAATCCATTGATTTCCACGTAATTCATGGGTAAATTTCCTCTGGTCCTTGGGTTTATCCAAAATGGTATTCCCAGGTGTGAGGTACTCAGAGAATGTGCATACTGTCGAAAGTAAGGACAACTCAAACTTATTCAAAGTATTTATTTAGGTTTTATGAAGTTATTTTAAGACAATATAGTCCCTCCATTATTTTAAATTCCTATAAGTGTTTGGGAACAAGAATACTGGTTTCAACTTATCAATTACTAGCTAGCCACCGTGTTGGGTCAAGGTTACATGAAAAGTGTTTGTGAAAAATCCCAAATCAGACCTGCATAAATAGAATTTACAATCCTTCATAGAAAACCTGAACATTTAGATAACATAGGCCCCAAACGATTCCTCAAGGGCTGCACTATCTAAATCCTATTCCAAGCATGTTTCCCTGTGCCTAGATTGGAGCAAAAACACATAGCCTTGAGAAATTTCGATTTCTTGAGTTGGGTGTTGAGTTAATATGTTTGATTTTCATATTGGGAATATTATATTGGTATCATAGCATGGTACTCTACACCTATGAGTAGTAATTATAGATATAGCTCCGAAGTAGAGAAAATTTTGCAATCATGAGACTTGTTCTAGGAAATGATGATTTAAAAAGGGATGAGGAGAAAGCATATTGTTTGGATGATAATGTCATGTTTGTTGATGGTGGAATACGTATGGCCAATGAGGATGACATGTGTAACAATATATATATTGGAGGTAGATTTCCTACTCCCCCAAAGTTAAAAAGTATTGATGGTAGAGTGTACTATGGAGGAAAGCTTCAACACGTTCCTTATGAATGCCACAGAGGATACCAATCATTGAGGAACGATTCCCGGAAATATATGTTTCTATCCAAGGTTACTACACCTTAAATGTTTGATAAATATTTCCAAATGAATTTTCTTACTACTACACATATAAAACAAGTGTTGCACATATTGTCTACAAGGTATGCAAAGAAGTGGAGCACAAATTGCAGCTGGGTGTAGCATGTTCTATAGTCAAAGATCAGCCTTTGGAGGAGCATGATAGGAGTAAAAATCAAACTATTTGTGAAAAGAGAAGCAAAAAATCAAGATATGAATCAAGTTATTCCACCTCTCAGAGTAAAGGATAAGAAAGTAGGACCAAATGCGAAGCTTCATTGGATGCAGTTGTTTCCCACTTGATGAGAATTTTTGGATTCTTTTTAGGAAGAGCCTCCAAGAATATTGATTCTAAAGAAACAAACTAGGAAGCTCCATCCATTCACTTGAAATAGAAAGAGTAAAAGAAAAATAAACTTTCCTATGGAATCCAAGAGGAAAATCAGGAAGATGTGAGCCCTGTTGTGGACCACATAGTGGAAGAGGATGCTTGCACCAATATACTCCATGAATAATATGAAGAGGAACCCCAAAGGTATGATGAAACTTATGACACTTGAAAGGATTGCATTTCATTGCAGTCATATGACATTCCTTACACTTCATACAATGTAAATGATGTTATAATAGTTTCTAATGTTGATATGCATGCTAAGGATTAAACATGTGCTATGGATTTATGCCATAGAAAATTTATCTTGTATGTCAGCCATTAAATGAAGCACAATTGGAGGAGGATATTCCTTGTGAGACAAATAATTTGAGTGGATCACCAAGGGAAAATCAAGAGAAGTTCATGGAAACCTTGAAGAACTAGTTGATTCAAATATCTTGGTGTCAAGGTGTTGTTGGAGAGATTCCGATGAAGATTGGGAGAAATAATATTTATTGGGAGATTTCAAATATATCATAGAATCAATGGCCAAGATTAAAGCGAGAAACATGAACCTACTTGTAGATAGACATAATTTTCTTATCGTGATTGAAATGTACCATCATGCACCCAATAAGGTATTAGAAGAGTTAGAAATGATCACTAGGGAATTGGAGGCCACCAATGATTCTTTGAGGTGCGCTCAAGAATCCCTTCAAGAATAAAAAATGGAAATAGATCAACTTCATGAGGATTTGAATATGCCACATTTTCCATCTTGCATATTCATCACTCATTTTCACATGGAAGGATACACTTTGGACATGATGGAGGAACCTCATGTGGAGATTGAACATGAGGAAAACTCTGATTTACAAGTGCTTATGAAGAAAACCAATGAATAAGATTTTGGCCAAGAAAGTGTTTTGAAGGATGAGGAGGAGAAATGTATATGGGAGAGATAGATAAGGACATTCCATTCAAATCAACAAGAAAAGGTATTCACTTATCAATGGAGTGGATAGATTAGTACATGACCAAAATAGAAGTTCAAGGATGCACTAGACTTGCTTACATTGGTAGGATATTTATGGACACATCATTTGATTTGGAATATTTTGAGAAGTAGCATGAGTTCCCATGGAAACCATGTGAATCTTCTGGTATGCATAATAGCATATTCTACTCCTACTTGATTCGGTTTGATGGACTAGTTGAGATGGGGAGTATTTTCCAAACACTCACTTTTCTTGAGGGGAATTTTCATTTATAACCTTCATGGAAGGGAGATTTCACTCTAAAGGAGAAGGCTTATTTATTTACATCAACAAACATGAGTCTTTATTCACTCATGGATGGAATGAAAAGATGCATTGTAGAGAAGAATACTCATGGTAGTGATGCACTACCAATTTGGTTATGAGATCCTAACATCATTTGGAATGGAACATTGTTCCAAGTGATCAATAAATTAAGTAGGATGATGCATAAGCCATGGGATCCTAGAATTCCATGGAGTGACATATTTCTATTGATGGCATTTTATATAAGTAGCATGCAACATGATCAATGGGATTTAGGAGGGCAAGCCACCCTTCATTTCCAATGGTCTACCCATGTGGAGTAGTGGCTTTGTTTCCTACATGGGAAACCATATGCTTGATGGAAACCACATCTTATAGCTTGTTGGGTTTCTATTATTCTAAAGGCTCCTTATGTGGACACCATATTGTGTAGAGGTGAAAGTAGGAGACACTTCCTACTTCTCCGATTCATTTGGGACCTTGGAATCATCCTTGGTCTTAATTAATTCAATTGGATATTTCACATAGCATTATGGGGGATGAAGACACCTCTTAAGAGGAATGAGATTCATAAGGTTGAGTACCTTCCAAAAATTGATGTCCACCTTGGTCATCTTCATCAAGTTCACTTGGAATAAGTAATTTTGCTAGAGACATCCCCTTGTTTCCAATGTGCCTATTTGGGACATTCATGCATGAACATTGATTTGGTTGATGCACCTATGATTTCACCTTATTACACGAGAAGAGCATACATAAATCACTTTGGTAAGCTTATGTTGGTTCTCTTTGATTACATGGTTCATGGTAGGATGTTGGAGAAGTAGTCTCTTGGTTTGGAAGCTATTCCATGTACTTGGGTAGAGCAATAATTTCATATCAATTTGTTTGAACATGAAAATGGAAGGATAGAGATATTGCATTTTGATCTTATGATTGAGCATGGTAAGGATGGTGCACCATGTAGATCATCCTTTAATTTAATAAAAAATGTGTCTAAACAATTAAGGAAATGAGTATTTTATGGGGATGAGAATTCTCAAAGAGTTATCAAAAGGATAAAGATAATGTTACATCATTGTTCTAAGTTTACCCCACCAGGTTTTGCTCCACTTTCTGTGCTAAAAGGAGGTTCTTTCAAAGAAGGAATAGGAATGGTTATGTTGTCAAAAATGAATCCCATTAAGTTGCAGACTTATCAAATAATTTTTTCAATCAATTTCATGGAGGTGTTATACATTATACATGCATCGTGTAAGAGAAAACAATGCTTAAGAAGGAACACGTTTGAGGTTGAAATTGACCACATTGGTTCAAGGTTAATCTTGACACATAAGGATCCAAATGTATGGAAAAAATAATGGATTACATGTGAGTCATTAGATGGATTGAATTATGAAAAGTGATGCATCACATGTCAATGGTATGAGTTAGAGCATATTCATCTTGCTCATCTTCTACAGTACTCTCTACCACTTTAGGAGAAAGAATGGGTAATGAACAATTATGCGATTTTTTATTTGATGCTTCTTTCTAATCTATTGGTGGATGATAGTTATGTTTTAGGAAATATATTTAAAGAAACCATTATGTATAAACCATCCTATTTCTAATACGAATATAATTTCACAAATGCATGATCATTCCTATTCCAATTGCTACAAGAGAAGTTTGGCCTTTTTGCATTCCTTGGTCAAATTCAATCCGTGTCCTGCAACACAATTTGCAATGGAATGTTTCAAATGAAAATTCATTCATGAATTGATGGTGAAGGGTGACCAATACAAGTTTTCAAAATGGTCATCTACATTGGAGATGATGTACACATGGCTTATGAAGCATGCTTACAAACTTTGGTGGAAAAATGCACAAATGCTTCATCATCCATATTTTCATTTGCTTGAGGACAAACAAATTTTTGGAGGGGAGGACTATAATGTACCCTTATTGGTAGAATTGTGGTTCACCACTATGTCCATTAGATTCCCATGGGATGAGTGGAATTTAATATTTAATTTGGGAATGATTTTCCTAAGGTTTGCCATGCACAAAATTGATCAAATATATCAAAGGCATAAGTTTGTCCACAATTTGCAAGCAAAGTTGGCTGAAGGTGTGAATAGGGGAATTGTGGTACCCATTGGCAGTTCTTATCCCATAAAAATACGCATTTCCTTAAAACTAGTAGAGCATGTGGACAAACCATGAAGAAAGTGGACAAACTCCAATTTGACTAACCAACACTCCTCAAAAAGGGGAAGAAGTGGTCAAGGTTTTTAGAGGGGGAACTAATGGAGGTATTGGAGAAATTATGAACAACTAAATACCCAGTGTCCATGCTATTTTCCACTAGTATTGCTTAAGTGGGAAACTATTGAACAAACTAGTTATGACTATTTGTTTTTTCCATCGCCCATGTTATTTGAACCTTGCATTGGATAATGATGAATCATACTCAAGCTTAAAAAGATATAAAGGGATAAATTGTGAAGGTAGGATTATTTATGAATGAATTTGTATATGGAGAAATTGTTTCTCTAGACTTGGGAGATGCGCCCCATGTCACACATTTGGGAGATGTGCCTCTTTTGTCCATTGTATCTAGTTTGGAGAAATCTTGGCTAGTGATAGAGGATTTGGGAATCCAACTCTTATCATTGAGAATATTTTATCACATAAGAACCTTATAAATGAGCTACAATAGAACCATGATGCATCCAGTGCAACTTGATATCCGATCAGTGAGCTAGAGCTAGCGAGATCCAATTCCAGTGTGATTTCCAACAGTAAATCTAGCAACGTTCAAATAAATGGTGGAGTGATCCCAAGTGAGAAATGATGGTTGTTCCTACATCCATGTAATTTTTATGAAATATATCCATAATCATATTAAATATTTCAGTTCCTCCTATATCTATTTGCTTCTATACTCATGCTTCTCACTTCTCCAATGTGCAATTTCATGACAATAATTGATATATCTTCATGTTGGATCTCAATACATGTTTAATGTGATTCCATAACTCTGCAAAAGTGTATTTACAATCATTTTAGGAGTATTAGTGTCTAATCAAGGATCATATATTAAATATGAAACAGTTTAGCTCCATTTGGAATCAATTGGAAACCAGGGTTGCTCAAACACATTGGTAATTTGACTAGTGTTAAGTAAAAATGCAATAAGTTAACTTATTCTCAAGCAAATCACGATCTGTAAGTTGATGTAGGTTGTAACACCCCGATTTTGACCCCATGGTTTTAAATTGAATATGATGTAAATATTGTATTAAATCATGGTGTGGAGCTCAAGGCAAAGGCCCCACCATGAATTTAGTGTCTTATGTATCGATGATTAAAATTGATGCCGATGGTCTATGTGCTAGCCAACCACAATGTGTTTGAGACACCATGTAAAATAATGCATTAATAAAATACCAGGAATAGCTATGCATCGCAACATTAAAGATATGGGGGCATGGTTTCACAAGGAATAGGGAGGGGGAAGTATTCAAAACTTTGATCCTATGGGAAATTGGCCAAATGTCAAAGGGAAAACCCATGAAGTTGTCAAGCACCCTTTTTGTCTTTTATGCCCAATCATCTAAAATTGGTGAAGGAAGTTATTTCCTTGGGATGGGAAAGGTATGGAGGTCAAATTCGAATTTGGGGAGTTACCTTCTTTTTGGAAAACGTTTTCTTGGCTTGTTGGGCAAGTAAATGCGGGGAAATGCCTTCCCAAACCATTATTCACCCATGCGTTTTCTTCCTCATGTAGTTGGAGATAGCTGGGGAATTCTCCCTCATGTTTTTGGGTTGTTCCTTCATTTTTCCCATGGCCGGGAATTCGATTTGGGAAATGCTTAGTGCTTGGGATCCTCCCTGGGCGTTTTTGTTGTGGTTTTCCTCATTTTTGTAGCTGGGAAATCCCGTTTTTGTTTTGTTCAGTGAATGTGCAACATTGATTCATGTTTTGGGGGTTTCAAGAGGTCGTTTCTGGTCTTCCTTAGGCAGCTGATCTTGTTGGGTGTTTTCCCCATGATTTCCTCATGTTTCCCTCACTGTTCCAGGCCCATAAATTCATTTTTGTGTTTCTCAGTGGTCAGGGAACCAAGATCTCCTGTTTTGGGTGTGAATGATGGTCATTTTGCTCCGGCAATGCTCAGAGACATTTTCTGAGATCATATTTCAATTTGGGGGTTTTTGGTGGATGGATCCGTGCAATAACATTTCCTAAAAGTGTATTTGATGTTCTAGGGTGTTGTTCCCCTCATCCATTTCATTTTGGTTTCCCATAAACGTTTTGCTCATATCTAGTAGTTGTGTGTGGCTATGTATTGATTAATTGGTTGACTGTGTGTTTGATGGAAAGTGTTTGCTTGGAAAAGTAAGTCCAAGAGACTCATCTATTAGAGGGTATGACAGTGTTTTAGGTGATATTGTTGGCCTTGCTGAGTAAGTCCAAGGAACCCTTATGCTATTGGATTGTTTCCCTAGTAGCCTGATAAACCCAAATGTATTTTTGGCTTGGCTGGATTTGATTTGTATTCGGCTATGTGTATGAGCATGTTGTTCCTTAGTTCCTTGTGGAATCATTCCCAACTTGGGGGTGGTAGTGTTGTTGAGAGATTGATGAGCACAATGGCCTTTGGTTGGGTGGAACGTTGCAGCGACGTAGCTAGTTGCGGGACAACACAATTACAAGACAAGTATTTACTTTTATTCTTGTGCTTAATTTATGTAAACTATTTGTTTTATGAATTAATATGAGCATGTTGAATGTTTGAATGCTTCAATGGATGTTATTGATTCTGCTGTATATTGCATGTTCTATACTCCTGTATATGTTATTAATTCAAAGCATGTTTATGTTTTTATGTTCATGGGGATATCTTGCCCATTTGACAGCATTAGTACCATAGTCGCGTCCTCTCCATCGTCAGTAAGAGGGGTGGGGATTTGACATAGGTAGGTGAGAATGAAGTGAACCAATTACAAGTTTCATAATATAAATCCACGAGGCTTGGGTATTGTTGGAAACTTCCTAGTTGATCTGCCCCAAATTTCAATTTTCCTTGTAGTGTCCCAAATTTGTAGAATAGCTCCAAATATATGAGACCAATGACCTCCTTACCATTTTTGGGGTAATTTTAGGTCAGATACTTATATCATTTCACTAGAATCCATTTATTTCGATGTAATTCCTAGGGAAATTTACCCCGGTCCTTTGGTTTATCCAAAGTGGTTTGCTCATGTATGAGGTACTTGGAGAATGTGCATACCGTTAAAAGTAAGGAAAACTCCACCTTATTCCATGTATCTATGCACATTTTCCTAAGTGTGTTTCATACCCTATATACCCTCAATGAGACATTTTTAAAGGTCTAGAAGTGTTTGGAAACAAGAAGACCAGTTTCAACTTGTCAATTACTAGCTAGTTACCGTGTTGGGTCAAGGTTGCATGCAAAGTGTTTGTGAAAAGTAGAAAATTAGAACTGCATCAATCAGATTTCCAATCCTTCATACAATAATTGAACATTTCCATAACAGATTGCCCTAACCATTCCTCATGGGTTGCAGTATCCAAATCCCATTCCAAGCATGTTTCCTTGTGCCTAGTTTGGAGAAAAAACACCTAGCCTTGAGTAATTTTGATTTCTTGAGTTAGGAGTTGAGTTACTATATCAGATTTTTATATTGTGGATATTACAAAATATTACCAAATAAACATCAACAATTTATCAAGTTGACATGTCAAAAGTGAATTATATGACTAGGCAAGTGAACTGTCACATAGTAGTAACCTTAAGGTTTATATAAAAGAGTTAACAATGCCAATCAACAGAGGTTAAATAAACATAAACCAATATTAAATTTATGATACTATGATCACCAAGAATATACTAATCATGCAACATTTTATAAGTGAATATAAAACTAACAAACTCGAAGGAAACAATATTTGGGTGTGAGATCATTCATATGAAGAATTTGATCAATCCACATGAACTTGTAGAGCACTGATTACTAATCTTATGAATACACATTAGTGTCAAACAATCATAAATTTTTAGATCATGGATCTTACACAACAATGAATTGTAGGTGAGTTTGGTGAACAATAAATAAATTAATATGCTATAAATTAATACTTCAATTTCATTATAGAACTATCGTAGAGTTTATATCAGATTGATCTCAAGTTGCTACCAAATGAAAGGTTATAACAACAATACTAAGGTATTAATGACACATAATGAGTCTCTTATAAAATACTCATACTTGATCCATAGTAGTGATTATGTTGTAATATCACCAAATTTGAAAGCTTTGGAATTTATAATGAGAAGGATATATCCTACCCAAGTCCATAATGATTTAAAGGTGGAATGGATTTATGGTGTTTTATGTCAACATCAGTTTTGTGCTAGTTAATTACCAATCCAATAAATTAATATTCAAAGGATCGGTTTCTCATCAAATATTATAGATATTTATCATGCTTGAGACAACAATGAAGTGTTATTAGTGTGGTTACAATACATCATATTGGTGAAGTATAAATGGCCTCGTCAAGAATGCAATATAGGGAAGTGATCAAGGTAATATCCTTTATGATCAAGGTCACTTATTCATGATCCCTCTGCACAAATTTTCAGTCTTTTTCTTATAGGTGGGAGTCACCTCAACTATTTCCTTCTTCTATGCTCAATTCCAAGTGGACCTAAACCGAACTCAATGTGCAACCAACTCCTCAAATTCCTACAACGCCTTAATAATGCTCAACCGTTGGGTCCATGTTGTCAAAAAAAATGTGCATCACTGCGCAAGGCATTCCAAGACTTGAAAGAATTCCATATTGTCAATGAAAATATCAAATCCCATTTAAAAACAATGTATGAACATTGGAAAACATATTACAATGTTAAAATGGGTTCTCTTAGCATAAGACTTCTAAACTAATGGATCCTTTTCATGTAATATAAACCTCTATTTATGCTTCATTTTGTGTAGAAAACAATGGTAACTATCACCCTTTATAACAATATATTAATAATTATACCATCAAGGGAAGAGTTTAAGGGATTTATAAGATGTAAAGTTAATTTAAATTTTGTTTATTTTTAAGAGAAAGGAGGTGAATGTAGTTTAAAAAAATGAAAGTGAACAAGGTAAGAAGGGTCCCACCATAGTAATTCTATTGGATATGACATAAAGGGAGTAATTCTATTATGTATCATCCAATTGAAAACCAAGGTTGTAATTTTGTTGAATGGATCCAGTCGCATCAACAATAATAGGCTTATGTTCGACACCAAATCATTTATTCGCATCAAGGGGAGTCATGCATTTTGAAGGTAGCAATTTTCATGTTTGAAAATGATAAGTTGCAACAACTCTAGTACAATACAGTCTCCATGATTTCAAACTCATTCTAGACCTCCACCCTCGTGGGATTCCTCAGATTCACAACAGTTCCACTTCTTCAACACCAATTACAATAATTCTAGATTGATGTACTCTTGCATGGTTCATGGTCATCCTCTTCCATGCCCACAATAATTCATGAGAGATCCTTTGATTTATTCATTTTGTAGCCATTATAGTAGGTTTACATGAGTATGGGGATTCCCACCTTGTTTGTATAAAAACAACACATTGGCTAACCTCCCCCTTTGGAAGGTCACTCTTCTCCACACAATTTGAAGACACAACAAATAAGAGTACACAAGAAACAATGATGCATTATCGGCTGTACATTACCCTCCAAACCTCATATATCAGGGGGCATCTGTTATAAAAAAAAAGATTGCACATATGCGACAATTTAGCGATTCACACAGTAAAGTATCATCGACATACAACATGCACTCAACAAAAGACATCTTCATAAGTTCCAAAAACAATATTGAGCCCAAAATGGCCCCAAAACATTCAATATCAACCAACATAACATGTTAAACTCTGGATACTCATGCTACAATGCACACATCTAGAACAACACCCGTGTTGCAACGCAAAAATTCCCTTGAGATCTGTGCTACTAATACATATGATAGGATATCACCCATGAGTGGCGCATTAATGGCTCATGAAAGATCCACTTACATATTTCAATTTGAATTTTTCCTCTCACACACTTGGTTTCCTTAAATGGCCTCTTGGTGTACTTGGGAGCCCAAACCATGAATCAATGGGTTCGCACTATGATCTTGTCATTTATTGGCCACCTCTTGGCCTATAAAAGAAGACCATGGGCATGCTAATAAAAAAGGATTCAAGAGCAAGGTTATGCTATTGGAATTGTGATTGAGATTCCTTTTAGCTCACCTCTTCCTCCTTCTCCAAGCATCTCCAAATCTCCATTTCCTCCTTCCCTTAAGGGGCAAGTTTTCTTCTCATAAATATTGGTTCATTATCCACACTTCAAGCATTTTGATGGAAAAGTAGGCATCCCTTAGGAAGAGTGTTTTCCTCTATTTGGAGCTCACCTCTCCAAGGTGTAGTATTAACTTTGACATTGGGAAATAAACAAATGGTTCAACTCATATCAATTGTTGGAAGTTTGCACCTGCTCCCCCTTTGTTATTTTTTTTAAATTTTGTTATCATTTTGTTTGTTTGATTTCTTCTAACGGTATGTTGCAAGATCAATTGTGGTCATCCAACCAGCTGAAAAAGGAGCTCAACACTGGGGTCTTGATGCAGCCTACAAGGCCAAGCCCCATCCCAAATTGGGAATCACTCTTGTTCCTTATTTTCCACAATAGTTCTGATGCAACCAAACACAAAAAATTAAAAACTTCCTGCCGATCAAAGGCTTAAAATAAGGACAATGGACATACTTGTAAAGGTATGAAAGGAATTGGTCAAATATTTCCAGAAGTTGAATGCTCTAACAAAGGATGAATAGAAGGGCACACATGTATTGAATTTTTCATATAACATTATTTCAAATCACTTATAAACTTTGGATAATTTATTTGTGCCTAAATAAATTCAATTATTTTCTGTTTCAGGACAAGGCCTCAAAGGTGAGGCTAGCAAAGAGAACCACCACTCATAGTTGGAGAAAAAAGGTTTACAAGCATTGGTATGCAATTTTGTAAGTAACTTGAATATAATATATGGCCGTTGTATATTTCCAAGTAAAAGATAAATATTTTATGATTACAGTCTCCATGTGTCATACTTTGTTAGGAAGGAAAATATGGCCATCACCCAAATGACCTATAGAAAGAAATGATGCAAAATAAAATATGGACTTGTTTTGTGATATGGATGGAGAATGAGGTGATACATATGGTAATTCATACCATTGACATTAGTAAATATCACTCTATATAATTCTTCCTCTTACTCATTTATTCTTGACATGAGCTATGCATTAGAGTTTAATGCTTCCAAAAGCAATCTTAGTTAGAATTTGTAGTATCTTAGTAATTATAAGAAAATATTGTACTCGTTTTCCCCTATTGTATAGGGAGGAGAGGTTCAAACATGCGTTCAATATTTTTACAACAAATACCCCAACCAAATCCATCAATACATCAATTTAAAAGTGACATCCTGGAAATATCCTACAACCCTTTAGGAATTGGTTTTTACTCAATGCACACACATTTTGAAATGGGCCCAAAATATCTAAAAAAATTCCCCTAATATCCAAGTTATAGAGATTCGATTGTGAGATCAATGTAGTTACAAAAAAGACTCAATTAACTTTGCCAACACATGAATTTAAAACTAGTTGGATGGAAGCCATGCTCAAATCTTGAGGGAAACCAATCCTTCAACATGCAAACTTTATGGAAAAGGATAAAAAATGAATTGAATCATTATTTATTTAGGTAGAGAGGCTAAAGCATGAAATCAATCATTTTATAACAAAGGTACCAACTAATTGCACCAAAATTTTACTCTAAAAGCTATGTGATAGTAGCCACCTACATCCTTTGATAAATTGTTTGTCACCAGTGAAATGCATGATCTATAACAAGCTCATAAGAGATATAAAGCTGCTCCTATTATCTAGGAAAAATAGGTTTTAATGTGATAATAGTATCTATACAACAAAGGTTCCAACTAATTATCTCAACATATCACTTTAAAAATTATGATCTAGTGGCTCGCTACAACCCTTAAGAAATTGTATGTTCCTAAATGTACATATGGTATGAAATAGGAAAGTGATGAGATGGTGGCCCACTACAAACCTTAAGAAATAGTATGTCAGTCAACATACATATGGCATTGGATGACCTTAAAAAATCTAGAAGTTTTCACCAATTATCTAGGGAAAAGAGGGTTAAACATGAAATTAATGTTTTTACATCAAAAGGACCAACTAACTATGCTAAAACATTACTTTAAAAGTGTAATTTTGATGGCTAGCAACAAATAGTGAGGAATGTATTTTTATTTAATGCACATACAAGCTATACCAAAATAAAATGAGTCACATGCTTGTTGCAATCATCCATGGTGGAGAGTTTCATACCTAAGATTGATGTATCTAAAACAAAGGTCACACCTGTAACCTCTACCAACAATTCAATTTAAAAGTGTTTTTTTGAGGGTTGACTATAACACTTGGGGACAATTATATCACTCAATGCAACTACCATTTGATATGGAATAAAAAATTCCTCAATATTGCTCGTATTATCCAAGGCAAAGAGGTTCTAACATGAGATTAATGTTTTCACAACAAAGACCATAGCCAAGTACACAAACACATGACCTTAATGAGACATAGTGGTAGTTGTTAATGTTCCTTGAGGAACAATTTTTCACTTAATGCATGCATGGTTTGGAAAGTCTGTAGAATATATGCAAGTTTTCCCCTATTACTATAGGTGGAGAGGTTAGAATGCAAGATCAATACTTTTACAGTAAAATCTCCATCCAACTTTTCCAATACTTTCAAAAAGGTATGCTTGTAGCCAAATAAATTCGTTAAATGATTTGTCACTAATTGCACAAATGGTCTAAAATGGGATCAATAATTTTTTATCCTTTCTCCTATTAGTTAAGGTTTAGAGGTTTGAGCAATTGGTAAATTCTATTACAATAGGTCCCGACCAACTCCGTTGATACTATGCTTTAAAGTGATGTTCTAGTAGTTGGTTACAACCCTTGAGTAATGATATATAATTTAATGATGCAGTGTTTGGAATGACTCAAATGAAGCACAAAATTATCCCTTTTATTCATGTTGGAGAGGTTTAAATGTGAGATCAATGTTTTTATAATTACAACCCAAACCAATTATTCCAACACTTAACTTTAAAAATGACATGTTTATGGAGACCTACATTCCTTGCGACCAATTGCTAAAGTTGTTGATAATTTTTTTTTCCTTACAAGCAACAGTGGAGAGCACTTAAGGTTTTCCCACTTATGGTTTTCCCATAACTATGCCCTCAACTACAATTTTTAGATTTTAAATTGAGTTCTCAAACAATTAAACACTTATCTTACTATCATGCTAGTCAAATGGCTCTTGCTAGGCTTGTTCGACACTTAGGTGTGCCTTTCCATTGTGAGAGACTACGCAAGCTAGCATGCATCATTTACCTCTGCAACATTCCATCATAGTCCATTGCACTTTCTAACAATGATATCAATGAATCATTATGGGTTCCCACTTCCACTTTGAAGGAAAGGGCCTCACATCCTCCCTTATGACCACTTGCTAAATTTGTCAATAAAACATTTTTCCTTACAAGTGATTATGAATAGCACATAGGGTTTCCCATAACTATGCCCTCAACTACAAATGTTATATTTGAAATTGAGTCCTCAAACACTTAAAACTCTTATCTTATTATCATTCTTGTCAAATGGCTCCTGCCGGGCTTATTCGACACTTAGGTGTGCCTTTCCATTGTGAGAGACTACCGAAGACAACATGTGTCATTTACCTCTGGAACATTCCATCATATCCCATTTTTCATGCAAATAACCATATCAATGAATATTTATAGGTTCCCACTTCCACTTCCAAGGTAAGGGTTTCACATCCTCCCTTGTGACCACTTGATAAAGTTGTCAATAAAACATTTTTCCTTACAAGAAATGGTGAAGAGCATGTAGGGTTTGACCATAACTATGCCCTTAACTACAATTATTAAATTTCCAATTGAGTCCTTAAACACTTAAACACTTATCTTATTGGAATTCTTGGTAAATGGATCCTTCTAGGATTATTCAACACTTAGGTTGGCCTTTCCATTGTGATATATTTCCCAAGATATCATGTATGGTTTACCTCTACAAATTCCATCATAGCCCATTGTGCCAACTAATGACCATAACAATGAATAGTTAGAGGTTCACTGTAGTAGGGATTTCTCCCTTGCTACATGGCAGGAATGTCTACCTTCCATCTATAGGAAGGAAGGGTAGGTTCTTGGTGATGAAATGCAAGAAAAATAGACAGAAAACGAAGCAGAACAGAAATAAGGAAACCCCTCTGCAAACATTGTTAGGGTTTAGCTCCAGCAACATGCATACAACTGTTAGAACCAAAATACCTGCAAAAACATGTTAAGAAACAAACCTGTAAACAAAGATGGGTTAGGAAAAACTAAGCAAACTACCAAATCAAAGACATAAACAACAAGCTATACCTTCTCTTTGATGGAATGGGCCACCATGCCCTAGCTTGGAGAAGCACCTCTCTTGGATGGGGGAGCTATGGCTCAATGGAAGATGGAAGAGAGGGAGTGTGGGTGGCTTGAGAGACAAAGGGTCTCAAGGCATCCACTCGGGTAGCATAACAGTATGCAAGGGAGAAGTGTTTTGAGAGTGACCCCCACCCCTCTATTTATAGCTTTTTTGGGGCTTTTTAGGGTTTTAAGCCCCTAGTTGGGGCTTTAGCCCCTTTTTTGGGATTTTATCCCCTTTCGCCCTATCTTTGGCTCCTTTTGGGGTTTTTATCTCCTTTGAGGGGTTTTATCCCCTTTTTGGAGGCTTTAGCCCCTAGGAGAACTATTTAGGCTCTTTTTTGGGGTTTTTAAGCCCTATTGCTCATTCTTAAGTCTTTTTGAGGGTGTGGGGGTGAAATGAGGGTCATGCATGGGTGTCCTTGGGTGGTGTAGGCCATGTAGAGCTGAGCGAGGGATTTTTTGGGTTAACAGATTCCTCCCTAATGTGTGAGGGTAGGAGCTCATCGTATGGCCGACGAACATCATAGGATTTTCTGTGGACAGGTGGTTCTTCCGGGACTGGGGCATGGTGGTTTTTTGTTTTTGTATTAATATGGTTCCCATCAATGGGTGAGATACAAATAATGTGTGACATGTATATGGACGAGGCAGGCATCCCCATGCTCGTAACAATGTCAAAATAATAATGTGATCTATGCTCTATAATACAAGAGCTGATCATATACAATTGATGATACATAGTGGTTGCCTCACTGAGAGGCTAAATATAATACTGATTTGAAGAACTGCTACATTGGACATATGGCATTCTCATGGAATGCTATATTCTCATGACTAATGGAATGCTGGATCTGGGACAGTACATAGCTATATGGACTCACTGATGGAGAGTCAGAGTCTCTATGGTACAAGTATGCTGCATCAATCATAAATATATATAGAAGCACTGCTGGGGCTTCTCAACAATGTCTCCAACACAACCCAGAAATCATAAGGGACATAACCTATTTAGGTCCCTCGAATAGACTCATAAATGTGCTAGAATCAAGTGACATCCGGCGTATTCGACCAAATACTGCACGGACCGATACCCTGTATGAATCTCAACGGTGCGATGATGTAGCTGGAGTCGAGCACGTGAGAAACAACCATCCCGAGAGGCACTAAGGACTTCTCTCAAGTGGCCCAAGGAACTCATCAATGAGGTTAATGAAACCAAGATACAGGGACCTCTGGGTCTATCCTCTTGAATATGTGTGTTGTCGTCGACAGAGGGAGACCTGCCCCTAGTCAAGGCAATGGTGTTTCCTTGATTAGAAGCGTGAGGGAGATAACCAAAAGGGTGAGACAATCTACGGAATGACCCACTGAATGGGGGGGGGGAAGGGAAAGAGTTGAACAAGGGTAGGGGGAGTGTAGTAGACTCAAAATTCCTTTGTTTAGAGTATGACGGCAGGGTGGACCAGGCAGTGAATGAAACTGACTCATGGAAATGGGATCATAGCTGTAATACCCAGAATGTCATTGCAGATGCGAAATACTTGGGGGAGGTAGATACTTTTGGTACTGATGGGATCCAAGGAAGACACATTGCAGAGTACTTTGAACAAAGGTGACCCAAAGTGGGAATGCTTACAAACTGTTTTCTATGGGGTGGTGTCTAGAGACATCGTTGTGGTATGATCTCGTGGATTTTTGGCAAGCATGAGAAAGTAAATGCTCGATGGTGCTTTCAATTTTAGGGAGTATGAAAGCACGAAGAAGACTCCAGTGGGGGTTCTTTTTCGTTGGTAGTCTCCTGTTCCCGAAAAAGGATAAAAGTATACATAGGAGAGCTTGCTCATCTTGTAGGGGATGAGAGACTTCTTTACCATTGGTAGTCCAATCAGTCCAGAAAAGGTTAAACCTATATTGACTAGACGGTCATTCAAATACTTTTACGAGCATGAACGGAACCAATTTTGCTCGGCAATATTTTCTTGATGAGAAGGCTGGAAAAGAGATTAATGACAACCCATGGTGAGATTTTTCGTAAAGTACGGCCTCTCTACCCAAGAAAGCATAAAAGTGTATAGAGGGGAATGGTCTTGGCTTGAATATGCCAAGGTGGTCCTTTTCATTTGATGGTCTACATAGTCCACAAAAGGAGGTAAACAAGATGATGTAGATGCCCTTTCCTATACTTTAATGAGTGGGAAAGGAAGCAGCTGTGCTCGGCAATCTTTTCATTGTTTTAGGAGTCAGAAAAGAGCTTAAATGAAACTCTAATATGGTCAACCGATTGCGGTGGCATAGGCGGTACCCCATATCAGGACGGTGGACAGTGGTCCAAAGGTCATCCACGCAGTATGGATGGAGCAGGTGGCTCTCAAACATACCAATACATGCACATGATAGATTGTAGCATAGGCATGCGAGTTGATGCGGCAGAGGCATGCAAACCGAGGTGGCTCTCATACAGAGGTTAGGAGAGCTTTGTGTGAATTGTGGTCTATAGAATTGACTACAAGTGATGTGAGTGCAAGTTTGGAGGAAGTTATATGCTAAATACGTGCAAAAGAAATAATTCGTCTTCTTGACAATGGTCCGGAGATCCGCATAAGGTGTGATGGATGAAGTAGGCAGTTGTATGCTACAATAAAAATGATTTTCCTTAACAGGCGGTGGTCCAAAAAACCCGCATGAGTAGCGGTAGGCAAGAGTGATGAAAGTACAGGTCCGCAGACACTTCCTTTGCCATGATGTGGCTCGTAAATTGAGGTGACTTCCGGGAAGCGGTCCCGAAATTTGTTTGTTAAACATGAGACGGTGGTCTCATTAGGAGATAGAAATTTGGGCCCGGAGGTGTGAGAGGTGTCTCGAACAGGTTCTGGGTGACTTTGGATTAGCAGCTAACGGTGCTTCCGCTGACTTGTGCTAAAAATGTTGAAAAATAAGAAAAGAAAATGAAGTGACTCATTGGTGATGTTTAAGCGTAAAATCTCTTGAGGTAGAGCTCGTTGCGGGGGTTCTCCAAGAGTTGTCCATCAGAGTCAATAAGGGTGTATTCCCCTTTTTCGAGGCAATGGTGGATGACATATGGGCCATACCACATTGAATCGAACTTGCCTTTGGCCAGCTTGTCGTTGGGTTGGTCATAGACTAGAACCATATCGCCTTCGCTAAAGGTGCGAGGGTGGACATGGGATTCATAGTGGTCCTTTGATCGTGTTTTTGCTGCCTCGATGGCTTGGAGGGAAGATCGACGGTCCTCTATGGTTTGCTCGAGTTGGAGGAGTCTCTCTTCTAAAGGTGAAGTATTAGGAAGTAGTTCTACCATGAGTCAGAGGGATGGGATTTGGCACTCTATAGGGAGTATTGATTCAACACCATGTACTAAGCGGAAAGGGGTGAAACTGATTACGGTTTTTATGGATGTGCGATAAGCCCATAGGGCGGAGAAGAACATGTGATGCTAGTTGGTTTTATGGTTTCCCACCATCCTTTGGAGCATTGTTTTGATGATTTTGTTGACTGATTCAACTTGGCTGTTTCCTTGGGGGTAGTAGGAAGATGCGTACTGGTGTTAAAATTTCAACATGGTTGATAGCTCAGCCCAAACAACATCTTGAAAGTGTGTTCCATGGTCTGAGACCAATTGTTTAGGAACACCAAATCGTGAAATAACATGGTTGAAGAAGAAGCACGCTACTATTTCACTTTTGCAATCAAATGTGGGCATGGCCTCGACCCACTTAGTGAAGTAATCGACTGCCATAATGATGTATTTATGACCGTTGGCCGAGATGGGGTTGATTGTCATGAAGTCGATTGCCCATTTGCAGAAGGGCCCGACTGTGACTACGGGGTGTAATGGTGCAGGGGGTGTTCTTTCTTTTGGGGAAAAGAGCTGACAACTGCAACAATTCTTGACTGCATCTATGTAATCAACGAAGATATAAGGCCAGAAATAGTTGGCACGTAGAATTTTTTGGGCTGTTGCTAGGCCTGAAAGGTGGCCACCACAATGAGGAAATGATGTCCGGAAATGATGTAGGATGCTATCAATGCCTTGATGATATAGAAAATCTCCAATCAGTAAGTGGCGAATGGCTTGATGCTGGATGCATCGCCTATCCTCACAGTTTAAGTACGTTGCAAATTTCTATGTTCATAAATAAAGAAGGATGTCCCCATACCATGGGTCTTCCGTGGATATGACGAATAGGAAATCATCAGGGAGATCATCCTTGGGGAGTGATGATGTGGTTAATGGGGGAAGATTGGTCATGAGTGCGGCCAGCATGAGTTCCTTTGTGATTTTTGGGGAAATGAACTCTAAGTCGAATTCTTGGAGGACGACTACCCACTTAGCTGCTTGACCTTTTAGAAGGTGGCAGCTTAAGAGGTACCACATTGGGTTTGAATCAGCCACTACATGAGTATGGTTTGCGATAATGTAGTGGCACAACTCCTGAGCTGAGAAGACGACTTGTGAGGGCCAATTTCTCCTCGGGTGAATATCGTAGTAGGGGTCCTGTTAGCTTCTGACTAATGTAGTAAATCATGTGCTCATGGCGAGCATCGTCTTCTTGAACCAAGACTCCAACAATGGCATTTTTCAAGGCCGACACGTAGAGAATGAAGTCTCGGGTGAAGTTTGGTGCTGAGAGTAATGGTGCAGAAGCCAATTCTTGCTTGAGTGCATCAAACGATTCTTGTGCTTGCTGATCCCAAACAAAGGGGATTTTTGTGTGGAGCAGCTGAATGAATCCGTAAGCTTTGTTGCATACTCTGGTACAAAGCGGCGAAGGAAGCTGGCCTTGCCTTGGAGGCTCTGTAGTTGGTGCCATGTTTTTGGGGAAGGAAGGTCAAGGATAGCTTGAAATTTGAGGGGATCTACCATTATTCCTTTGTGGGATACGATGAATCCAAGTAGATATCCTGCTGGGACACAAAAAATAAACTTGAGGGGATTTAGGCGAATTTTGTACTTGTGGCAACGTAAAAAGACTTGCCGCAAGTCGTTTATATGTTGTGCTTGTTTTGGTGATCGAGTAGTAAGGTCATCTAGGTAGACCAAGATGATGTGAATTAGGTTGTGAAAACAATATGTCATGGTGTGCTGGAAGGTGGCTCCAGCATTTTTTAGGCCAAAGGGCATGACTCGATATGTGAATGTGCCCCATGGGGTTGTGAATGTAGTCTTGTAACGATCTTCTTTCCGGATTTGAATTTGGTTATATTCAAAAAATCCATCCATGAAGAAAAAGGCCTCATGTCTAGCGCATGCATCGATAATCTGAACGATGAAGGGTGTTGGGAAGTTGTCTTTGGGACACGCCCCATTGAGATCATGGAAGTCTGTGCAAACACAAATGGTACCCTATTTTTTATTCACGGAACAAGATTAGAAACCCCAAGTGGTGTATGCAATGGGGTAGATGAAGCCGACTGTGCGCAGCTTTTCTATCTTGGATTTGACCGCAGCCACTTTGGAAGGATGGATGGGCCATTACTTTTGGCGTACGGGGGCCACATCGGGCCAAGTGTCAATGTGGTGTTCCATGATGGATGGATCCAACCCAGGCATTTTAGTGTAAGACCAGGCAAAGATGTCACATAATTCTTGGAAGAGAGCTTTATAGGTAGCAAGTTCTTCCGGGGAGCATGATGCCCCTAGCATGATTTCTTCAACAACCTCGAGATTGGTTGAGATGTTGATTTTTATGGTTGGTGAGATGTTGGACACGTTCCCCTCTTCGAAGGTGTCTGGTGCCGGGATGGGGTTCTTGAACTAGTCGACTTTCCCATGAATGAAATCTTTGGTTTCCACGAAAAATTGGTCAGAGTGCAACGCAAATTATTTAGGGAGGAAGAACGAGCGATGGTGCATGTCATCCCATGGGTATTTCAGGGCGGTTAAGGCTTCAAGAATCTCCTCATCATTACGGAAGAAACAAAGAGACAGGTCTTATGCACTGCCATTGGTGGTGGAGAAAATAGGGTTGGTTGAACTGGACATCATGTAAATGGACATGGTGTCCGAAGAAGGAGGTGGGGGGTGAAATTGTTCGATCAGGGTGATATCAGTTTCAAGGGAATGTTGACAAAATTCAGCTAAAGCCATTCATAACTTGGGAAAGTCTTGACAGTGGTGAGAATAGTGTCCATACAATCTGCAAAGGGCGCAAGCATGGTTTGTTCTCAATGAATTGTTTCTCACTATTGGTGCACTTGGAAGTTCAACCACAGGGAGGTTTTCAGTTGTATCCATGGCATCAAAATGCATGCAGATTATGGGAATCTTAGGGAAGTTCTGAGTTGGATGGCCCTGTTCTTTGCAGATGGCGCAAGGCGGGATCTATCGAGGCTCTGTGGTAGCTTTCACATTCTTACCCTTGGCCCTTTTTGGGTGGGGCGGTGCGGGTGCGGGTGCGGTGGTTGGTTTTTGCGGGTCGAGTGGAGGATGAGATTTGAACACAATAGGTTGCACAAGGGTTAAAACTACGTGGGGCATTGGTGGTTGAGCCGGTGGATCGAGATACCACATGGGAATTCCCAATGTAAAGTTGGGTAAGTTTAAGGTGGCCATTACTGGCTTGCTCATGACACCAGGTGGGGTAAAGAGGAAGGGAATTGTGTGGATTGGGGAGGAGCCCAGATAAATCCCTGATGGTTGCATGTGGGGATGAGGTTGTGGTTGTGGCTGCACATAATGTTGCGGCTGCAGATGATGTTGCGGCTACTATTGATGTTACAGCTGTAGATGGTGTTGTGGTTGCGGTTGGGGCTGCAGCCGCGGTTGTTGTTTTGGTGCAGCGGTGCTGGATGAGAGCATGCACAAGTACGTAGTCTCATTTGGTGTCGGTGGTGGTGAGACTAAGGTGAAAGAAGCCATCATGGTGGTATCAATAGATAAGCCAGGGCCAACATTCAACAATGGGGAGGCTGGTATGTTGTCAACCATGGTATTGATCGTAGGGATAACATTCGTGTGTGTGGTCATCCCATGTGGATCAATGGTGTTGATCGTTGGGATATTGTTGGCGAGTGTCGTTAGCCCTTGTGGATCGTGATAATTCAGTTGGTCAACCGTCATGACTTTCCCTTCATGGGGGAATATCATGAGACAGAAGACAGTTGATGCTACGGCTCTCATGGCGTACATATAAATTATTCCAAGGAGAATGTTATAGTCCAATTGAGCGTTGAAAACCTCTATGTCAATTAGAACTGTCTTCCCAGCTAATGTGATGGGGACATGGGAGAGGATTCCTCAGGCTTTGGTGGGATGGCCATCATAAGCCTGCAGAGTTGTGGAGGATGGTTGGAGGATTGGGGATCCAAGCTTCTGCCAAACTAGCGTAGACATAACGTACATGGATGCCCCCTCATCCACTATGCATTGGTGCACAACCAAATTTCGGATAGACATCGGGATTTGAAAGGCAATGGTTGATGGCATTCGCAGTTCTCCATTCTCTGTGTCAAATGTGATCAACTTGGAATTGGAGGGGTCTACGGCCCCAAGGGCGGCTAGTAAGACTTTCCGCTGCATTGGGAATGTTTTGAGTACCTCAAGAGTAGACATGGCAGTTGGTTTTTGGGCCAAATCATCCATGATGGTGTAGTTGACAGCATCTCTAGCCGTGGCATTATTGGCAACCCGACGTATGGGGGGGCACGGGAAAGGGGGTAACTGAAGAGGTGCATTGACTATTTTAGACGTATATGTCGCTGATGTGTCAATGGGTTCAGTGTTGGTTCTGTACTGATTTCATCTAGTTTATAGATTTACCTCTCTAGTTGTCATAGCTAGCAGGTGGTGGACACCTATTTCTTCCATGGGAGGTTCCCCCAGAGCATTGGGATTGGGTTGGGGAGGGGGTGCGGTTGCCACCAATCCTTGGACTGGTAATCGGTTTTGAAGCACCATAGGAGGAGGTCCTTGTGGTGTCGGGTTGGGTTGGGCTTGGTCCGTTGTGTTGGTGGCATGTTGAACCTCGTTCCTAATGGCCTGCTTAGCGCAACCCATGAAGGGACACTCGAATGTGTAGTGCCTGTAGACCTCATAAAGTGTGCATGGTTGGTTTGTATGAAACGGGGCATTGCATCTTAGTGCATTTGGTTGTAAAGGATTTTGGGATAACCGTTTTGCCATGACATTGTTGGGAGGATTTGGTTGCTGGCCACCTCCCTGTGGTTGATTGTTGCCTTGGTTCCAGGGTCGGTTATTTCTGGCTTGCCCTTGTTGGTTATTGGGGGCTGGCTATTTGGGATGGTTTTGTTGTGCAAACACCTGTCCCAACGGAGCAGGTGGAGCAAGGGTGGGGGATTGAACCTCTTGCATTGGTGGTGCATAGTAGATTTGGGTGTGTGGCGGTGCCACAAATGTGGGCATTTTCCCCGTGTATTGCTGTGTTGGCCAAGCCAAGGCCTGAGCCTGCTGTGGTGGTGCAGGTGGTGCGTAAGAAGTCATGGATCCAGACTAGGAAACCATTATTTCATAGTCTAGAGTTTGGTTTTGGTAGGAAACACTAGCAGTGTTGCTTGGTTGTGGTGGTATTGCGGGTGGTGTTGGACAGTGCTATGGTTGGTGGGAGACCAAGCCTATGATGCCATCTGCAGCATGGGATGCCCCCGGTGCATCACGGTAGGAGGTACCTGCGCGGGGAGCGTCTGGAATGACAGTGTAAAGGTACCCATACTATGCATAAATCAGATCGAATTGCTGGGCTTTCAAGATGGCTTATTTTTCGGATTGGGGACGTTCGGATGCAACGTCTTTTGCTATAGGTAGGAGCAAGGTTTTGAGGAACCAATCTAGGAAGATCCTGTCATCAAGTTGGATCTTACACAGACTATGATGTCACCACCACTCATGGATGTGGTTGGTTATGTGGGTTGCAGTATTTTGGCGGCAAGATAACAAGATCTCCACCCCTTCGTCATATCTAACGGGGAGTTGGAAATATTGCAGGAACATGAAAGCCGAGGAGTTGAAATCTAGGTATTTGGCTTGTGGTAGCTCAATGCACCACTTGGTTGTAGCACCTGTGAGGGTGTGTTGGAATAGTATTAGCTTGATCGAATCATCTACGATGCTGTTTGATGAGCACCATAGATGAAACGTCATGATGTGGTTTTGGGGGCACTCCCCTGCCTTCCCTTCAAACTTGGGAATATATGAGGGAAGTTTGGTTGGCATGGGAGGCCAAATTTTTTGATGGCGGATAGGGTCATTTGTTAACCGAGCCAAATCAGGCAAGTTGAGACATGCCATGAAAGGCAGGTTTGACCCCAGGTTGATGTAAGATGGGGCATCCATGGTGGTGGGGTTTGAAGGTGCATAATGCACCTACATAGCTGGGGGTACTTGTGGTGCCATTGTAGATGGGCCAGTGCCCCCAAGTGTGGTGGGAGGGATAGTGTGGGTGGAACGTCCACTGCCCCCATGTATGACAGGAGGGGCAGTGTAGGTGGAAGGGCCACTGCTCCCATGTGTTGTAGGTGGGACAACTTGGGTGCTCACTATGGGTGGTGGCAGCTGACTGATGACAGTTTGCATGACCGTCCTGGGGCCACCTGCAGGGTTTTTGGTGATATTTTGTGGTGTGGACATGGGTCCACTAGCTATGGCTATGCCAAAAAATGGATTCGGGTTTGCACCAACCATGGGGCTTGATGGTGCAGTGTGCAGGTTTGGTTTAGACTGATATGGGTCTGAATATGAATCAGAGGCTGTGTGGCCTTCTGATGGTGTGGGAGGTTGTCGAGAATGGTCTCGACGATGTCGGTTCAATGAACTGAATTGTGGTGGTTCGCCTCTTAGGCGTGAGGGATCAATTGTGTTAAATTTTTGTATCAAACTGGTGGAAATGATTTTTTGGACCCCGGTTTCAATGGATTCCTATTGGCTGCAGGTGGTCACTCGGCCACCAAGACTTCCATAAGACAACGCTTGGCTTTTTCCTCACTGGCATTCTACTCAATCAGTGGGGGTCGTTGCCCATTTCGCTTGGTAATTCCTCTCAACGACCAGCTACTTTGGGGTTCCCGTGGTATTCCTCACAATGAGTTTCTGGGCTGATCCCAAGTACTTCCCATGGTTGAGGCAGTTAGGGACTTATGTCCTCCAAGACTACAAGTTTTTTAACTTAGTGTAAATTTGTAAATTTTAGTGGCTATTTTAGTGTCATGAATTGAGTTGGGTTGATTTACATGGTATGATGTGTATGTCTTTTTGTTTTTCTGTTATCTGATGGTTGCAAATGGTTTATGAATATTTTGCAGAGTTCATATCATTATGGATGAAAGTAGTAAATCAAAATCAGAAATGTTTTAGAAATATACCATTTTTTATCCTAAATTGGGATAGCCTAACTAGGTGACTACCTTACACCTATATTATTCTTCAACCAGGAGAAGGTGCTAGGATCTCAACACAATGGGACTAAGCCAATTCGTATATCCACAGGTCACCTTTCGGATGCAAGGTTGGTCAACAGGGAGGACACTGAGCACCGTGAGAAGCCCTCCTTCTCTACCCCC
Source organism: Pseudotsuga menziesii (assembly GCA_001517045.1). NCBI lineage: Eukaryota > Viridiplantae > Streptophyta > Pinopsida > Pinales > Pinaceae > Pseudotsuga > Pseudotsuga menziesii. The sequence goes on along the minus strand of LPNX011193784.1, from coordinate 518,345 downwards.
TCTACCTTCCAACTCACCCATTTTTAGTGGTTTTGAACAATATTGGGTGAAGTGACTATTACTATACGAGCTATGCCCTTCGTCTTATGCCAGAATACCCCGAAGGGTGATGATTGGGTAGAGGAGGAAGGGTTAAGCAAGATTGTTTATTTTAAGTGAGTTTTAGTCAAACTATATTCATTAGACCATCCGATATTTAATTTACACTTTGTTTTGTAAATGAAATTGACATTAACATAAACAGAAACATAAATAAAACAATTCAGATGGACAGAGGCGGCTGAGCCACACTGACAGTCCTTAATTATTAAAAACCCAATTCTGAGTGACAGATAGCATGTTTCGGGTCAAATGTGGCAAGGGGGTTGCCAATTTTTTACTGAAACAGGAAAGGGGGTTGCTCATATTTTGCAGACAGAAGCAAAATGTATTTTGGAAGGGGGTTGCACCTTTCGGGGGTAAAAGGGTGACCTGGTTGCACATGTGAGGCCCAAATGAGTGGCCTAGTTCCCTGTTTGGGCCCAATAAGTACGATCTGCTCCAAAAAGTGAAATTTTTTGACCCCGAGTTAGATCCGGTCGATAGTAACCTGTATTGTATCCAAATGGACTCAGATTTTCCTTATGGAGGCTTGAAAGTAACATAAAATGTAAATAAACAAGATTTTAAACAAGATTTAATAGAAAAATTAACCTAGGGAAAAAAACTAAACTAAAAATTGAAATTTTGAAAAACAGGCCTAGGAATCGTGTGGGATCGACCTGGTATGGTCTGCAGTTCTGTAGCAGGGATTTCTCCCTTGCTATAGGGAAGGAATGTCTACCTTCCATCTATAGGACAGAAGGGTAGCTTCCTAGTGGTGAAATGCAAGAAAAACGAACAGAAAACGAAGCATAACAGAAATACAAGAAATGGCTGGAAACCCCTTTGCAAACACTATTAGGGTTTAGCTCCAGCGACTTGCATACAACTGTTAGAACCAAAATACCTGCAAAAACATGTTAAGAAACAAACTTGCAAACAAATATGGGTTAGGAAAAACTTAGCAAACTACCAAATCAAAGACATAAAAAACAACTATACCTTCTCTTTGATGGAATGGGCCACCATGCCCTAGCTTGGAGAAGCACCTCTCTTGGATGGGGGAGCTATGGCTCAATGGAAGATGGAGGAGAGGGAGTGTGGGTGGCTTGAGAGACAAAGGGTCTCAAGGCATCCACTCGGGCAGAATAACAGTATGCAAGGGAGAAGTGTTTTGAGAGTGACCCCCACCCCTCTATTTATAGCTTTTTTGGGGCTTTTTAGGGGTTTAAGCCCTTGGTTCGGGCTTTAGCCCCTTTTTTGGGATTTTAGCCCCTTCCACCCTATATTTAGCTCCTTTTGGGGTTTTTAGCTCCTTTGAGGGGTTTTATCCCCTTTTTGGAGGCTTTAGCCCCCAGGAGAACTATTTAGGCTCTTTTTTGGGGTTTTTAAGCCCTATTGCTCATTCTTAAGCCTTTTTGAGGGTGTGGGGGTCTAATGGGGTGAAATGAGGGTCGTGCATGGGTGTCCTTGGGTGGTGTAGGCCATGTAGAGCTGAGTGAGGGATTTTTTGGGTTAACATTCCCACTTCCAGTTCCAAGACAAGGGCCTCACATCCTCCCTTGTGACCACTTGATAAAGTTGTCAATAAAACATTTTTCCTTACAAGCGATGGTGAAGATAACTTATGGTTTTCTTGAAACTATGCCCTCAACTAAAATTATTATATTTTCAATTGATTCCTGAAACAATTAAACACTTATCTTATTGTCATGCTTGACAAATGGCTCCTTTTAGGATTCTTCAACACTTAGGTGTGGCTTGACATTGTGAGATATTGCCTAAGATAACATGCATCGTTTACTTCTACACCATTCCATCATAGCCCGTTGTTCTTTCTAATGGCCATATCAATGAACAGTTAGAGGTGCCCACTTCCACTTCCAAGGAAAGGGCCTCACATCCTCCCTTGTGACCGCTTGCTAAAGTTGTCAATCAAACATTTTTACTTACAAGCGATGGTGTAGAGAAGTTAGGGTTTTCCCACTTGTGATTTTCCCATAATTATTCCCTCAACTACAACTATTAGTTTTTCCATTGAGTCTGAAATCACTTAAAATGCATATCTTATTGTCATTCTTGATAAATGGCTCCTTCTTGGATTCTTCAACACTTAGGCATGCCTTTCCATTGTGAGAGAATTCCCAAGCTATCATGCATCATTTACCTCTGCAATATTCCATCATATCCCATGGTTCCTGCTAACAAACATATCAATTAATATTTAGAGGTTCCCATTTCACTTCCAAGGCAAGGGCCTCCGAATCCTCCCTCGTGACCACTTGCTAAAATTTTCAATAAAACATTTTTCCTTACGAGTAATGGTGAAGAGCACTTAGGTTTTGTCCATAACTATTCCCTCAACTATAATTTTTGAATTTTAAATTGAGTCCTGAAACACTTAAACACTTATCTTATTGTCATGCTTTGCAATTGTCTCATTCCATGATTCTTCAACACTTAGGTGTGCCATGCCATTGTGAGAGGTTTCCCAAGCTAGCATTAATAATTTACCTCTGCAACATTTCATCATAGTCCATTTTTCTTGATAACAATCATATCATTGAATAGTTATAGGTCCCCACTTCCATTTCCAAGGAAAGGGACTCACATCCTACCTTATGATCACTTGCTAAAGTTGTCAATTAAACATTTTTCCTTACAAGCGACGATGAATATCACTTAGGGTTTTCCCATAAATATGCCCTCAACCACAATTATTATATTTTCAATTTATCCCTCAAGCACTTAAACATTGATCCTATTGTCATGATTTTCAAATGGATCCTTCTAGGATTCTTCGACACTTAGGTGTTCCTTGTCATTGTGAGAGACTACCCATGATAGCATGCATCATTTACCTCTCAACATTCCATCATAAGTGTCTATGTTTGCTAATGACCATATCAATGAGTAGTTATGGGTTCCCACTTCCATTTCCAAGGCAAGGGCCTCATATCCTCCGAAAACATTCTTACTTACAAGTGATGGTGAAAAGCACTTACAGATTTCCCACTTAGGGTTTTCCCATAACTATGCCCTCAACTACAATTGTTAGATTTGCAATTTGATTCCTCAACCATTGAAACATTCACATTATCTTTATGAATTTGTAAAAAACTCATAGAATACAAGTATTTATTTCAATATATCCAAAAGGATCATATCATTAGCTTGATTGTAAGTATCAAAATCATCATATGTATACCATGAGTAAGCTTTGAATGACACGTTTTCAACAAATATCTAAGATGTAAATTTAGTTATGTCAATTATGGTCATGCATATGTAATGTACCTATTTTGGTAGCACTATGGTTCACTACTAGGACCATTATATTCCCATGGGATGAGTGGAATTTAATATTGAATTTTGGAAGTATTTTCCTAAAGCTTTTCATGCATAAAATTGATCAAATAAATCAAAGGAAAAATTTTGTCCACAATTTGCAAACAAAGTTGGTCCAACGTGTGAACATGGGAATTGTGGTGCTAATGATGCTTATCCAATGCTTTAAATGGGCCAAATAAGTCAAAATGTCACCAAGGAGAGAAGTTTTACCCATTGTAAGTGCTCATCCCTAAAAAAATAGGTATTTCCTTAAAATATGGAGATCACGTGGACAAACCATGAAGAAAGTGGAAAACCCCAATTTGACTAACCAATGCTCCTCCAAAAGGGGAAGAAGTGGTCAAGGTTGTTAGAGGGGGAATTCATGGATGTATTGGACCAATTATTAACCACTAACTACCTAGTGCATGGTTTTGGAATGTTCCATGGTATTTTCCACTAGTATTGACTAAGTGGGAAACTAGTAGACAAACTAGTTTTGACTATGTGATTTTTCCATCGCCCATGGTATTTGAACCTTGTATTGGAAAAGAAGGAATCATACTAAAGATTAAAAATAGATAAAGGGAACGATTGTAAAGGTAGGATTGTGTTATGATTAATTTTTTATGTGGATAATTTGTTTCTCTATACTTGGGAGATGTGTCCCTTGTCACATAGTTGGGAGATATGCCCCATCTGTCCATTGTAGCTAGTTGGGAGAAATATTGGATAGTGAGAGAGGAGTCGGGAATATAGACCTCATAAATGAGAATATTGAAGCCTAGAACCACAATGAAATACATCAGAACAATGATGCATCAAATGCTACTTGAGATCCGATTAATGAGCTAGAGCTAGCGAGATCCTATTCTAGTGTGATTTCCAACAATAAATCTGGCAACAATCTGAATAAATGGTGCAGTGATACAAATTGAGAAATGATGGTTGTTCCTGCAGCCTTGTATTTTTTATGCATGCCTCTCCATAATCATAATAAATATTTATGTTCCTCCTATATCTATTTGTTTCTATACTCATGCTTCTCACTTCTCTAATGTGTAATTTCATGGCAATAATTGATATATCTTCATGTTCGATATTAATACATGTATAATGTAATTACATAACTATATAAAAGTGTATTTACAGTAATTGAAGGAGTATTATTATCTTATACAATCATCATATCATAATTATGAAATCATTTGGCTCCATTTGGAATCAATTGGAAACTAGGGTTGCTCAAACACAATGCTAATTTGACAAGTCTCTAGTAGAAATGCAATATATTAACTTTTAATCAACCAAATAATGATATGTAAGTTTTTGAAGGTAGTTGAGACTCAGGTGAACCCATTCCAAGTGTCATAACATAAATTTTAATGATCATGTATTGTTTGAAATTGTTTGTAAACTACCCAGCTGATCTTTCCCAAATTTGCAGAATAACGCCAAATATCTGAGCCCAATGAAATCCTTAGTATGTTTTGGGGTAATTTTAGGTAATAATTCCATAATTTCACCATAATACATTGATTTCCACGTAATTCATGGGTAAATTTCCTCTAGTCCTTGGCTTTATCCAAAATGGTGTGCCCACGTGTGAGGTACTTAGAGAATGTGCATACTGTTGAAAGTAAGGACAACTCAAACTTATTCAAAGTATCTATTTAGGTTTTATGAAGTGATTTTAAGACCCTATAGTCCCTCCATGAGACATTTTTAAATGCCTACAAGTTTTTGGGAACAAGAATACTAGTTTCAACTTATCAATTACTAGCTTGTCACCGTGTTGGGTCAAGGTTACATGAAAAGTGTTTGTGAAAAGTCCCAAATCATACCTGCATAAATATAATTTACAATCCTTCATAGAAAACCTGAACATTTACATAATAGAGGCCCCAAATCATTCCTCAAGGGATGCACTATCTAAATCCTATTCCAAGCATGTCTCCCTGTGCCTAGATTGGTGCAAAAACACATAGCCTTGAGAAATTTCAATTTCTTGAGTTGGGAGTTGAGTTAATATGTTTGATTTTCATATTGGGAATGTTATATTGGTATCAGAGCACGCTACTCTACACCTATGAGTAGTAAGTATAGATATAGCTCCGAAGTAGAGAAAATTTTGCAATCATGAGACTTGTTCTAGGAAATGTTGATTTCAAATGGGATGAGGAGAAAGCGTCATGTTCGGATGATAATGTCATGTTTGTTGATGGTGGACTATGTATGGCGCATGAGGATGACATGTGTAAAAATATATATATTGGAGGTAGAATTCCTACTCCCCCAAAGTTAAAAATTATTGATGGTAGAGTGTACTATAGAGGAAAGCTTCAACACTTTCCTTATGAATGCCACATAGGATACCAATCATTGAGGAAGGATTCCTGGAAATATATGTGTCTATCCAAGGTTACTACACCTTGCAGGTTGTAGAAATGTTTCCAAATGAATATTCTTACTACTACACATATAAAACAAGTGTTGCACATATTGTCTACAAGGTATGCAAAGAAGTGGAGCACAAATTGTAGCCGGGTGTAGCATGTTCTACAGTCAATGATCAGCCTTTGGTGGAGCATGAAAGGAGTAAAAATCAACCTATTTGTGAAAAGAGAAGCAAACCATCAAGATATGAATCAATTTGTTCCACCTATCAGAGTAAAGGATAAGAAAGTAGGACCAAATGCGAAGCTTCATTGGATGCAATTGTTTCCCACTTGATGAGAATTTTTGGATTCTCTTTAGGAAGAGCCTCCAAGAATATTGATTCTAAAGAAACCAAGTAGGAAGCTGCATCCATTCACTTGAAATAGAAAGAGTAAATGACAAATAAACTTTTCTATGGAATCCAAGAGGAGAATGAGGCAGATGTGAGCCCTTTTGTGGACCACATAGTGGAAGAGGATGCTTGCACCAATATACTCCATGAATAATATGAAGAGGAACCCCAAAGGTATGATGCAAATTATGACACTTAAAAGGATCACATTTCATTGCAGTGATATTACATTCCTTACACTTCATACAATGTAAATGATGTTATAAGAGTTTCTAATGTTGATATGCATGACAAGGATTAAACATGTGCTATGGATTTATGCTATAGAAAATTTATCTTGTATGCCAGCCATTAGATGAAGCACAATTGGAGGAGGATATTCCTTGTGAGACAAATAATTTGAGTGGATCACTAAGGGAAAATCAAGAGAAGTTCACGGAAACCTTGAAGAACTAGTTGATTCAAAAATCTTGGTGTCAAGGTGTTGTTGGAGAGATTTCGATGACGATTGGGAGAAATAATATTTATTGGGAGATTTCAAATATCTTAGAGAATCAATGGTCAAAATTAAAGCGAGAAACATGAACCTACTTGTAGATAGAAATAATTTTCTTCTCGTGATTGAAATGTACCATCATGCACTCAATAAGGGATTAGAAGAGTCAGAAATGATCATTAGTGAATTGGAGGCCACAAATGATTCTTTGAGGTGCACTCAAGAATCCCTTCAAGAATAAAAAATGGAAATAGATCAACTTCATGAGTATTTTAATACGCAACATTTTCCATCTTGCATGTCCATCACTCATTTTCACATGGAAGGATACACTTTGGACATGATGGAGGAACCTCATGTGGAGATTGAACATGAAAAAAACTCTGATTTACAAGTGCTTATGAAGAAAACCAATGAATAAGATTTTGGCCAAGAAACTATTTTGAAGGATGAGGAGGAGAAATGTTTATGGGATAGATAGATAAGGACATTCCATTCAAATCAACAAGAAAAGGTATTCACTTATCAATGGAGTGGGTAGTTGAGTACATGACCAAAATACAAGTTCAAGGATGCACTAGACTTGCTTACATTGGTAGGATATTTATGGACACATCATTTGATTTGGAATATTTTGAGAAGTAGCATGAGTTCCTATGGAAACCATGTGAATATTACAGTATGCATAATAGCATATTCTATTCCTACTTTGTTCGGTTTGATGGACTAGTTGAGATGGGGAGTATTTTCCAAACACTCACTTTTCTTGAGGGGAATTTTCATCTATAACCTTCATGGAAGGGATATTTCACTCTAAAGGAGAAGGCTTCTTTATTTACATCAACAAACATGAGTCTTTATTCACTCATGGATGGAATGAAAAGATGCATTGCAGAGAAGAAGACTCATGGTAGTGATGCACTACCGATTTGGTTATGGGATCCTAACATAATTTGGAATGGAACATTGTTCCAAGTGATCAATAAGTTAAGTGGGATGATGCATAAGCCGTGGGATCCTGGAAATACATAGAGTGACATATTTATATTGATGGCATTTGATATAAGTAGCATGCAACATGATCAATGGGATTTAGGAGGGAAAGCCACCCTTCATTTCCAACGGTCTATCCATGTGGAGTAGTGGCTCTGTTTCATACATGGGAAACCATATGATGGATGGAAACCACATATTAGAGCATGTTGGGTTGGGATTATTATAAAGGCTCCTTATGTGGAAACCATGTCGTGTAGAGGTGAAAGTAGGAGACACTTCCTACTTCTCCGATTCATTTGGGACCTTGGAATCATCCTTGGTCTTAATTAATTCAATTGGATATTTCATATAGCATTATGGAGGATGAAGACACCTCTCAAGAGGAATGAGATGCATAAGGTTGAGTACCTTCCAAAAATTGATGTCCACCTTGGTCATCTTCATCAGGTTCACTTGGAATAAGCAATTTTGCAAGAATCCATCCCCTTGTTTCCAATGTGCCTATTTGGGACATTCATGCATGAACATTGATTTGGTTGATGCACCTATGATTTCACCTTATTACATGAGCATAGCATACATAAATCACTTTGGTAAGCTTATGTTGGTTCTATTTTATTACATGGTTCATGGTAGTATGTTGGAGAAGTAGTATCTTGATTTGGAAGCTATTCCATGTACTTGGGTAGAGCAATCATTGCATATCAATTTGTTTGAACATGAAAATTGAAGGATAGAGATATTGCATTTTGATCCTATGATTGAGAATGGTAAGGATGGTGCACCATGTAGATGATCCTTTAATTTAATACCACATGTCTAAAAAATTAAGGAAATGAGTATTCTATGGGGACGAGAATTCTCAAAGAGTTATCAAAAGGATAAAGATAATGTTACATCAATTTTCTAAGTTTACCCCACCAGGTTTTGCTCAACTTTCTGTGCTAAAAGGAGGTTCTTTCAAAGAAGGAATAGGAATGGTTATGGTGTCAAAAATGAATCCCATGAAGTTGCAGCCTTATCAAATAATTTTTTCAATCAATTTCATGGAGGTGTTATCCATTATACATGTATTGTCTAAGAGAAAACAATGCTTAAGAAGGAACATGTTTGAGGTTGAAATTGACCACATTGGTTCAAGGTTAATCTTGACACATAAGGATCCAAATGTATCGAAAGAATAATGGATTGCATGTGACTCATTGGATGGATTGAATTATGAAAAGTGATGCATCACATGTCAATGGTATGAGTTAGAGCATATTCATCTTGCTCATCTTCTACAATACTCTCTACCACTTTAGGAGAAATAATGGGTAATGAACAAGTATGTAATTTTTTCTTTGATGCTTCTTTCTAATATCTTGGTGGATGATAGTTATGTTGTAGGAAATATCATTAAATAAACCATTCTGTACAACCCATCCTATTTCTAACAGGAATATAAGTTCACAAACGCATGATCATTCCTATTCTAATTGCTACAAGAGAAGTTTGGACTTTTTGCATTCCTTGGTCAAATTCAATCCGTGTTTTGCAACACAATTTGCAATGGAATGTTCCAAATGAAAATTCATTCATGAATTGATGGTGAAGGGTGACCAATACAAGTTTTCAAAATGGTCATCTACGTTGGAGATGATGTACACATGGTTTATGAAGCATGCTTACAAACTTTGGTGGAAAAATGCACAAATGCTTCATCATCCATATTTTCATTTGCTTGAGGACAAACAATTTTTTGGAGGGGAGGACTATAATGTACCCTTATTGGTAGCACTATGGTTCACCACTAGGTCCATTAGATTCCCATGGGATGAGTGGAGTTTAATATTTAATTTGGGAATGATTTTCCTAAGGTTTGCAATGCATAAAATTGATCAAATATATCAAAGGCATAAGTTTGTCCACAATTTGCAAGCAAAGTTGGCTGAAGGTGTGAACAGGGGCATTGTGGTACCCATTGGAAGTGATTATCCCTTAAAAATAGGCATTTCCTTAAAAATAGTAGAGGATGTGGACAAACCATGAAGAAAGTGGACAAACTCCAATTTGACTAACCAACACTCCTCAAAAAGGGGAAGAAGTGGTCAAGGTTGTTAGAGTGGGAACTAATGGAGGTATTGGAGAAATTATGAACAACTAAATACCCAGTGTCCATGCTATTTTCCACTAGTATTGACTAAGCGGGAAACTAGTGAACAAACTAGTTTTGACTATTTGGTTTTTCCATCGCCCATGGTATTTGAACCTTGCATTGGAAAACAAGGAATCATACTCAAGCTTAAAAGGATATAAAGGGAGAAATTGTGAAGGTAGGATTATTTTATAAATGAATTTGTATATGGAGAAATTGTTTCTCTAGACTTGGGAGATGCGCCCCATGTCACACATTTGGGAGATTTGCCTCTTCTGTCCATTGTATCTAGTTTGGAGAAATCTTGGCTAGTGATAGAGGATTTGGGAATCCAACTCTTATCATTGAGAATATTTTATCACATAATAACCTTATAAATGAGCTACAATAGAACCATGATGCATCCAGTGCAACTTGATATCCGGTCAGTGAGCTAGAGCTAGCGAGATCCAATTCCAATGTGATTTCCAACAATAAATCTAGAAGCGTTCAAATAAATGGTGGAGTGATCCCAAGTGAGAAATGATGGTTGTTCCTACATCCATGTAATTTTTATGAAATATATCCATATTCATATTAAATATTTTTGTTCCTCCTATCTTTATTTGCTTCTATACTCATGCTTCTCACTTCTCCAATGTGCAATTTCATGACAATAATTGATATATATTCATGTTGGCTCTCAATACATGTCTAATGTGATTCCATAACTCTGCAAAAGTGTATTTACAATCATTTTAGGAGTATTAGTGTATAATCAAGCATCATATATTAAATATGAAATTGTTTAGCTCCATTTGGAATCAATTGGAAACCAGGGTTGCTCAAACACATTGTTAATTTGACTAGTGTTCAGTAAAAATGCAATAACTTAACTTATTCTCAAGCAAATCATGATCTGTAAGTTGATGTAGGTTGTAACACTTAGGTTTTGACCCCATGGTATTAAATTGAATATGATGTACATATTGTATTAAATCATGGTTTGGAGCTCAAGGCAAAGGCCCCACCATGAATTTAGTGTCTTATGTATTGGCGATTAAAATCGATGCCGATGGTTTATGTGCTAGCCAGGCACAATGTGTTTGAGAAATTATGTAAAATAAGGCATTAATAAAATACCATGACTATCTATGCGTCAAAACGTTAAAGATATGGGGGCATGGTTTCACAAGGAACAGGGAGGGGGAATTATTCAAAACTTTGATCCTATGGGAGAAAGGCCAAATGTCAAAGGGAAAACCCATCAAGTTGTCAACCACCCTTTTTGTCTTTTATGCCCAGTCATCTAAAATTGGTGAAGGAAGTTATTGCCTTGGGATGGGAAAGGTATGGAGGTCAAATTCGAATTTGGGGAGTTACCCAGTTTTTGGAAAACCTTTTCTTGGCTTCTTGGGCAAGCAAATGCGGGGAAATGCCTTCCCAAGCCATTATTCACCCATGAGTTTGCTTCCTCATGTAGTTGGAGATAGATAGGGAATTCTCCCTCATGTTTTTGGGTTGTTTCCTTCATTTTTCCCATGGCTAGGAATTCAATTTGGGCAATGCTCAGTGCCTGGGATCCTCCATGGGTGTTTTTGTTGTGGTTTTCCTCATTGTCGTAGCTGGGAAATCCCATTTTGTTTTTGTTTAGTGAATGTGAAGCATTGATTCATGTTTTGGGGGTTTCAAGAGGTCATTTTTGGTCTTCCTCAGGCAAGTAAGTTTGTTGGGTGTTTTCCCCATGATTTCCTCATGTTTCCCTCAGTGTTCCACGCCCATAAATTCATTTTTGTGTTTCTCAGTGGCCAGGGAACCAAGATATCCTATTTTGGGTGTGAATGATGGTTGTTTTGCTCCGACAATGCTCAGAGACATTTTCTGAGATCATATTTCGATTTGGGGGTTTTTGGTGGCTGTATTTGCACAAGAAAATTTCCTAAAAGTGTATTTGATGTTCCAGGGTGTTGTTCCCCTCATCCATTTCATTTTGGTTTCCGATAAACGTTTTTCTCATATCCAACAGTTGTGCGTGTCTGTGTTTTGATTAATTGGTTAACTCTATGTTTGATGAAAAGTGTTTGCTTGACTGAGTAAGTACAAGAGACTCATCTATTAGAGGGTATGACAGCGTTTTAGGTGAGATTGTTGGCTTGGCTGAGTAAGTCCAAGGAACCCTTATGATATTGGCTTGTTTCCCTAGTAGCCCGATAAACCCAAATGTATTTTTGGCTTGGCTGGGTTTGATATGTATTCAACTATGTGTTGAGCCTGTTGTTCCTTAGTTCCTTGTGGAATCATGACCAGCTTGGGGGTGGTAGTGGTGCTTAGAGATTGATGAGAACACTGGCCTATGGTTGGGTGGAATGTTGCAGCGACGTAGCTAGTTACGGGACAACACAATTACAAGATAAGTATTTACTTTTATTCTTGTGCTTAATTTCTGCAAAATATTTGTTTTATGAATTAATATGAGCATGTTGAATATTTGAATGCTTGAATCGTTGTTATTTCTTCTGCTATATATTGCATGTTCTATACTCATGTATATGTTATCAATTCAATGCATGTTTATGTTTTTATGTTCATGGGGATATCTTGCCCGTTTGACAGCATCAGTACCGTAGTCACGTCCTCTCCATCGTCGGTAAGAGGGGTGGGGATTTGACATAGGTAGGTGAGAATGAAGTGAACCAATTACAATTTTCATAATATAAAACCACGAGGCTCGGGTATCGTTGGAAACTTCCTAGTTGATTTGCCCCAAATTTCAATTTTCCTCGAAGTGTCCCAAATTTGTAGAATAGCTCCAAATATATGAGACCAATGACCTCCTTACCATGTTTGGGGTAATTTTAGGTCAGATACTTATATCATTTCACTAGAATCCATTTATTTCCATGTAATTCCTAGGGAAATTTACCCCGATCCTTTGGTTTATCCAAAGTGGCTTGCTCATGTATGAGGTACTTGGAGAATGTGCATACCGTTAAAAGTAAGGACAACTCCACCTTATTCCAAGTATTGATGCACATTTTCCTAAGTGTGTTTCATACCCTATATACCCTCAATGAGACATTTTTAAAGGTCTAGAATTGTTTGGAAACAAGAAGACTAGTTTTGACTTGTCAATTACTAACTAGTCACCGTGTTGGGTCAAGGTTGCATGCAGAGTGTTTGTGAAAAGTACCAAATTAGAACTGCATCAATCAGATTTCCAATCCTTCATAGAAGAATTGAACATTTCCATAACAGATTCCCAAAACCATTCCTCATGGGCTGTAGTATATAAAACCCATTCCAAGCATGTCTCCTTGTGCCTAGTTTGGAGCAAAAACACCTAGCCTTGAGTAATTTTCATTTCTTGAGTTAGGAGTTGAGTTAATATATCAGATTTTTATATTGGGGATATTACAAAATAATACCAAATAAACATCAACAATTTATCAAGTTGACATGTCAAAAGTGAATTATATGACTAGGCAAGTGAACTGTCACAGAGTAGTAACCTTAAGGTTTATATAAAAGAGTTAACAATGCCAATCGACAGAGGTTAAATAAACATAAACCAATATTAAATTTATGATACTATGATCACCAAGAATATACTAATCATGCAACATTTTATAAGTGAATATAAAACTAACAAACTTAAAGGAAACAAGATTTGGGTGTGAGATCATTCATATGAAGAATTTGATCAATCCACATGAACTTGTAGAGCACCGATTACTAATCTTATGGATACACATTAGTGTCAAACAATCATAAATGTAAGATCATGGATCTTACACAACAATTAATTGTAGGTGAGTTTGGTGAACAAGAAATAAATTAATATGCTATAAATTAATACTTCAATTTCATTATAGAACTATCATAGAGTTTATATCATATCGATCTCAAGTTGCTACCAACTAAAAGGTTATACCAACAATACTAAGGTATTAATGACACATAATGAGTCTCATATAACATACTCAGACTTGATCCATAGTAGTGATTATGTTATAATATTACCAAATTTTAAAGCTTTGGAATTTATAATGAGAAGGATATATCCTACCCAAGTCCATAACAATTTAAAGGTGGAATGGATTTATGGTGTTTTATGTCAACATCGGTTTTGTGCTAGTTAATTACCAATCCAATAAATTAATATTCAAAGGATCGGTTTCTCATCAAATATTATAGATATTTATCATGCTTGAGATAACAATGAAGTGTTATTAGTGTGGTTACAATACATCATATTGGTGAAGTATAAATGGCCTTGTCAAGAATGCAGTATAGGGAAGTGATCAAGGTAATATCCTTTATGATCAAGGTCACTTCTTCATGATCCCTCTGCACAAATTTTCAGTCTTTTTCTTATAGGCAGGAGGCACCTCAACTATTTCCTTCTTCTATGCTCAATTCCAAGTGGACCCAAACCGAACTCAATGTGCAACCAACTCCTCAAAGTCCTACAACTCCTTAATAATGCTCAACCCTTGGGTCCTTGTTGTTAAGAAAAATGTGCATCACTGCGCAAGGCATTCCAAGACTTGAAAGAATTCCATATTGTCAATGAAATTATCAAATCCCATTTAAAAACAATATATGAACATTGGAAAACATATTACAATGTTAAAATGGGTTCTCTTAGCATAAGTCTTATAAACTAATGGATCCTTTTCATGTAATCTAAACCTCTATTTATGCTTCATTTTGGGTAGAAAACAATGGTAACTGTCACCCTTTATAACAATATATTAATAATTATACCATCAAGGGAAGAGTTTAAGGGATTTTATAAGATGTAAAGTTAATTTATTTTCCGTTTATTTTTAAGAGAAAGGAGGTGAATGTAGTTTAAAAAAATGAAAGCGAACAAGGTAAGAAGGGTCCCACCATAGTAATTCTATTGGATAAGACATAAAGGAAGTAATTCTATTATGTCTCGTCCAATTGAAAACCAAGGTTGTAAATTTGTTGAATGGATCCAGTTGCATTAACAATAATAGGCTTATGGAATTCTCAAGGAAATCAACACCAATTATAAGAAACACCACAATCAACACTATATTCCATACCATTATAATTTTAGTTATAGAGTGTAGGAAAAAGAGTGACTTACAAGTCGCCATAAGAAGATCAGTCCACATCCTTAAAGGACTTACATTGTCACCAAGTAGTGGGTGAGAATGCTCATGAAATCAAATCCACACCATACCTTGTGTTAGGTATAACTCCCGATTCAATATTATTCCAATGCCAATGCATATATTTATACATTTCAGGCGGTGGTTGAGATTCTGACCGGCCTATCCATATTCCTACGTAACTGTTCAGCTTCCTATTCTTTATTTATTTATTTACAATATATATAATCCCTACGGATTATATTCTAACAATACCCCTCTTAATCCGAAGGGGTGTTCGTAAGTCCGAGCATGTTTCTGAATCTTTCAAACTTTTCTCGTCCAAGCGCTTTGGTGAAGATGTCTGTAACTTGATCATTTGTGGAACAATGTCGAAGATGGACTGTCTTGGCCTCTACATGATGTCGAATCAAATGATACTTTGTGTTGATGTGTTTGGTTCAATCATGGAATCTAGGATTCTTAGCCAGCTTGATTGCAGAAGTATTGTCGACCAATAATGGAGTGGAGTTCTCTTGTTTTTCTTGCAAATCTTCAAGTATCTTCCTGAGCCATATTATTTCTTTCGTTGCTTCAACTGCAGCCACATATTCTGATTCTGTTGTTGAATCTTTCGAAACTAACTGTTTACTTAAT
>LPNX011193784.1:431290-500643 GCA_001517045.1 Pseudotsuga menziesii | reverse complement strand
AACCCTTTAGCTTCAGCAGCTTCCCATCTTTGTATCCAGTCATGATGACTTGGTTGTCAGAGGACTTTCTTATTTCAATGATTCCATCAAACATGTGGATGGAATGGTCTTGCTGTCAAATATCCACCACGGACAGCAGGCTTCTCTGCAACTCTGGAAGATAAAGAACATTCTTTAACAAGAAATCAGGGAATCCATGCATCTTCAGTCGAATGGTGCCCATTCCCTTTGGTTTAAGACTTGACTTATCTGCAAAGTACACTATGCCATTTATTGTTTCATTAAGTTATTCAAAACAGTCTTTTCTGAAAGTCATGTGTGATGTTGCACCAGTATCAAGCAGCCAACATTCAGTGTAAGATGAAAGTGAAGTCATTTCATTAATTCCAAGATTACAATGTGCAACAATACAAGAATCAGAAGATTTACTAGCATCTTGGTCATCTTTCTTCTGGTTATGTTTGTCTTTGATGGAGTCCCACAAAGCCCAACACTGATATGATGTGTGCCCAGTCTTTCCACAATGCTTGCACTGCAAATCTGATCTTTTGTTTCTGGAGTTGTTTCTTCCCCCTCTGCCTCTGAAGTTTCTTCTTCCTCGTCCTCTCTTGCTGTAATCTCCCTTGGAAGGGTCTTTGGACCGATTCTTTGTTTTCTAAACAAAGTAAAGGGATTCTTCAACAGGCTCGCTTGATTTCTTGATATTTCTAGACCATTTTGGATATGTTTCCTTGCGAGTGAGGACATCACCAACAATAGATGCAAAATTGTGCATTTTGAATCTAGAATTTGCAACTTACAAAATACTTGGAAAAAATATGGCATGCAGGTTTAGATTCCTGCTCCTTTAAAAATTACAATATGATTCTACAGCCTATACAAATGATTTTGTAGCTTATCAAATAATTTTGCAGCTTATCAATAGCTCTATATCATTAATTCTAGAGTGCTATTATATGAAAATTACATTTCAAATACAATAATACATCAACAAGATATCTTGCATCAGACTTGTTTGTAGTAGCACAACGTGGACTCTTCAATGGCAGGTTGTATCTTTGATGAAGTCGCAACACTCTACAGAGAAGAGATAGACCCCAACTCTGACGGGACAAGGTAGCTCGCACCAGCTTAAAGAACGTTCTGGAAGCTCCAAGAACTTGCAGCAGCAGAAAAAAAATTGCAGGCAGCTCCACGCAGGCAGCTTCACTAAGAAAATTAGGGTTTCCACCCTTGAGAGGACGGTACCAGTCTTTAGCAAGAAAATTAGGGTTCACTTAGGCAGCTCCACGGGTTCAACAGCATTTCAGGAAGTAGACAGCAGCATGTATACACTAGCAACATAAAAACGTTTCCAGACTCCACGCAGTATATATACTCAACAAATATATACCATAATCACAGGCTGCAACATATATTTATTTCTCCACACTGATCATAACTCATACTCAACAATCTCAGGCTCATACAACAGCAATATTAAAATATTTCTTACAGCCTTCAATGCATATATCAGTATGATATATCAGTCCCAGTCTTTAACATATATCTTTCTTCAACCAACAAAGAAAAAGGTTTATACTCCATGCTTCATGCATACGCTCATACTCCATGCTCATACATATAGATATAGGCTCTTATATTACACGCAGAAAGCATATATACAGCAGCCAATATTACACGCAGCATCTACAACTGCAATACTCAGCATCTACAACAACAAACAGGATATGGGAAAGAGTGTAGATGAGAGGTCGCGACATTATGCTCTCAGCTTCAGATGGAGGAGTCACGCAGCAGTGGGGATTATAATGAGTCAAGAGTATTATTTCCAACCCAGTCTTTCAACAGCTTAAAACTCCAACAAATTACAGTAGGTATCCAATGATTTCTCTTTATTGGATAGGGCAAAACTACATAAAACATTGCCCAAGATTTTGATTAAAAACTTCATTTAATAAATTTTCATTCAAAGAGAATGACGGGGCAGACACTTTGTGAATTTTGTGAAATGATATTTAACAGTAACGAGAAAGTAATGCAGATGGAAATATGTGAAATATGGCTCAGGACTTGCCCAGAGCGGGCACTACATCCACAACTTACGAGGATGAAAATACAAGTCATAAAAACTTATGGAAAAGAACGCAAAATAAATTTCTGGTAAAACTGAATTTAGTATCTATCTAGGATGGGTTCACTTTGCACTGGCCAACTGAGCTCACAGCAACTTGGTGATGATGCACTAATATTCTTTACGGTCACAGAAAATTGGGTTTTCTGTATTCCTTCACAAAAAAATGCAATAGTGCAGCAAAGGGAGCGGATTATCACATCACGCAGAGGATGGATGGGGCTGAGTGGAGCATTAGAGCAGCCAGCGCATGCACCAATGCATGCAATCTGCAGACTGAGGAAAGGGCAGATGAATGAGCAGACTGGCAACATGCAGGAGTTATGGTAGCGCTCTGATACCACTTGTTAGGTATAACTCCTGATTCAATATTATTCCAATGCCAATGCATATATTTATACATTTCAGGCGGTGGTTGAGATTCTGACCGACCTATCCATATTCCTACGTAACTGTTCAGCTTCCTATTCTTTATTTATTTATTTACAATATATATAATCCCTACGGATTATATTCTAACACCTTGATTCACATCCTTTTTTAAATATGAAGTTTGTTAGAACACTAATACAACCCCTTAGTACCTTAGTCTTACTCTTTAGTCAATTTTAGTGCATTTTATGCATGATTACACTATGGTTTGGACTTAGCGTGCTTAGTTGGACCAATAACCAGTTAAATTGGTGCATTAACACCCACATGAGCAATATAGATCAGTCAACCATCAAAATGTGTGCCCTCATCATTTTTGGTGCAATTTCATTCATTGAATGTGGACATTTTGGTTGACTAGGAGCGCTAGAGGTGGATTTTGTCTACTTTTGAACTGATTTGGTGCATTTAATGCCACCTAGAGCCTCTCACCCACCTATTTTTCCACACCCACGCTTGAAAAAGTGTAATGATTTCCCCATGTCACCTCATCCATGTCCACACAATAATTCATGGCCATTTGGGCTGTTTTGGAGCGTGTTTGGCCCACCTAGGGGGGATTGAGACCAATTTGGCCAATTTAACTTATAGAGTTACATTGGGTTTCCTAATCCTTAAGAAACACTTATGGTGTAATATAAACCTATTAATAACATGTTTTATGTTAGACAATAAAAATATAACATGTTTATGTTCACATTGCATGAGTAAATTGCTTCTCATTTAATGGTTTTTTGCTGGTTTTGCATCAAATTTGATATGTGAGTTTCTTTAAGGATCCTGGATATTTTTTAGATAGAAATTATCACATAGTATCAGATATGAGTGTATTTTATTGATTTTCAGATCAATCCAGAGCATTTTGAGCTGCATTTTTAGAGAAATTCCAGATAAAATTGAGTGGTTTTTGCAGGACATTCAACAATTTCATCACCATTAGCACAGGAAAAAATGTAATCTACCCACATATTTATAACACCTTTCAACTTCTTCTATTGGAAGGAAGAGATAGTTATTCAATTGAGATCCAAGGGTCTTTATAGAGTTACCATGGGCACAGAGGTGGAGCCAAACTCTGCTGTAGAGAAAGCCAAGTACTTCAATAGATTGGATGAAGCATATGGATTGTTATGCCTGAGTATCTCAAGAGATATTTTGTTCCACATAGACAATTTAACAACCCCCAATGAACTTTGGGTAAAACTAGAGACACTCTTTGGGAAAAATGATGAACTAAGAGGACACCAACTTTAGAACGAGCTCATCAGCCTAAGCCCAACATACTTTGACACTATCCAAAACTTATTCACCAAGTTTAAGTAACTTGTGTTGCAGCTAAAGCAACATGGGATTGAGAAGAAAGATGATCATTTGATTCTATCCATCCTTTCAAAGTTGGGGCCAGAATTCTCAGTCTTTGTCAGCACATTTCATTATGGCAAGTTAACACTTCGAAACTGGAAAATGCCAAGTCTAGCTAGCTTCATGGATCCCCTCACTTAGGAGCAAGAAAAGCTAGTCCAAATGGGAACCATCAAGGCTAAGGATCAAGCCTTGGCCATGGGAGTTTCGAATGCCTCCAAGGGAAATCCTAAGGAAAAGAATTCGAAGCTTCTAGAGAAGAAGAAACTAGAAAAACCCAAATCCAGTTACGGGGGTTCGAATCCTCCCAAGGAGAAGGAAAAGAAGGGAAAAGCGAAGAAAAAATGCACCTATTTAGACAAGGGATGGAATCAAGAAATATCATACATGAAGAAAACCATTGACCAGATGGCACAACTGCTGGAGAAGAAAAACATCCCTTTCCCAGACTACGCAAGGAATAAGGATGGAACCTCCAGTTCAGATAACAAGGAGAAATGTCATGCTTTGGTAGAAGGTACCTCTAATTAATCATATTTAATCATTGATTCAGGGGCTTCTAGAAACATGGTAGCCACAAGATAACTCTTCTCCTCCATGCATTCGAATGCTGGCCCAATAGTTTGAATGGGGGATGATTTTGAAATCCAGACCAAGGGGATTGGTAGGATTGATTTAGAGCATGGTTACTTCAGTGATGTGTTGTATGTACCATATATTGCAGAAAATTTGCCGTCAGTCTATCAAGTGACCCATATAGGAGAATCAAAGAGAGTGACCTTCACTCCAGACATGGTAGAGAATGCAGAAATCTCATTAGACCAACTTGTTGCAATTAGGTATGCATACCACCATGAGAGGATGTATAAGTTTTCTAATTTCCTCCCTACTTCCAACAACCAAGATCAATGAGACTTCCAATATATTTTATGAGAGGTTTGGTCACATGAACTAAAAATACCTCCAAGCACTACACATAGATGAGATGGTGGAAGGACTTCCACAAATCAAATCATCAAATGAAGCTTGCATTAGCTGTGTAGTTGGGAAGCATCCATAGCGAATCTATGAGAAGGGTATGGCAAGGAGAGCCACAAAACCACTTGGGTTGGTACATTCATATCTTATTGGTCCTCTTCCCACTCCATCATATGGTGGATCAAGGTATGCACTTACATTTATTGATGATTACTCAATATTCTACTGGGTGTACTTCCTTAAATTAAGATATGAATTTGGCAGAGAGGAAGGATAGATCTCTCAAGGAGATGGCCACTTGCATGATTGAAGCAAGGGATATAAGTCCCAATATATGGGATGAGGCCATTAATTGTGCTGCACATATACATAACAGATACTTCCACAAATCAGTCAAAGTAAAGACTCCCTACAAGGCATGGTTTGGCCATAAACCAAATGTCTCAAATTTCAGGATTTTTGGATCTAGAGCACGGGTTTGAATCCCTTATGAAAAGAGGAAGGCCTTGCAGATACAAATCAAGGAATGCATCATGGTTTGGTATGGTGAGGATACAAAAGGTTACAAACTCTTTTACACTTCCACTCTCAATACTTTTGTTGAGAGAAGTGTGCAATTCGAAGAGGAACCAATACCAGATTTTGAGCTTGCACCGAGGGAATGCTCTTCTCCTCAACAATTTGATGATGTAAGTAATGATTCATGCTATTTTTTTATGATATTCATGAATATTATATGGATTTATATGAAATTTATGTATATGAGTCACCATCAAGGCCCAAGTGGGCTAAAAAAATCATACAAGTTGTAGGGGAATTGGTTGGAAATCCCCAAGAGCCTAGGAAGACTAGATCTCAAACTATTAATGATTCCTTTAAAAGTGAAAGTGATATTGCTGAGCAATGTTATATTCTGATTGTATATGATCCATAATCATATCATAAATCTTTTCATGACCCAATATGGAAAACATCAATGGAAGAAGAATTCCATTCTCTCCAAGAGAATGAGACATGAGAATTGGTTCCCCTTCCTCCCAAGAGGAAGCTTGTTCAATGCAAGTGGATATTTCAAACTAAGATTGATGCTGATGGTTCAGATATGAAATAAAAATAAATATTAGTTTCTAAGGGCTACTCTCAATTCCATGGTGTGTATTATACCAATACCTTTGCACTGGTTGCAAAGATGGACTCCATAAGACTAGTTCTAGCAATTGCAACTAGTAAGGGTTGGAAAGTCTACCATATGGATGTCGAGTGCATTCCTACATGGTGAGATACAAGAAGAGACATACATTCATAAAAATTAAGGTTTCCAAGAGGATCCTTCACTTGTTTTTAGGTTGAAGAAATTACTCTATGGACTCAAGCAAGCCCCCAAAGCTTGGTATGCTAAAATGGATGCTTTCTTGCTCTCTATTGGTTTCACTAGATGCAAATCAGATCCTAATGCATATTTGCAGAAACATGATGGTCTTTTTCAGGTTATTGTTCTTTATGTTTATTACCTTCTAATTACAGGAAGCTGCACCACTTCAATTGGTTCAATTAAGTCATCTCTACACGATGAATTTGCCATGACCGATCTAGGATTGCTAAGGCAATTTTTGGGTTTGGAAATTGAGCTAAGTGAAAGGGAAATCATGCCGAATCAACCAAAGTATGCTTCATACCTGATAAATAATTTTAACATGGATGATTGTACGGTATCCAAGTTCCCTTTCCTTTCTGGCATCAAATTGTGTGAATCTGGAAATTCTCCATTGGTAGATTTTACACTCTACATGCAACTAGTTGGAAGCTTGTTCTATCTTACACATACAAGACCTGATTTAGATTATGCTGTAAGTACTGCAGAAATAAATATGAACCAGCCACATGAGATCCAATGGAAGGAAACCAAAATAATTCTCTAGTATGTTCAGGGTACAAATAATTTTGGGGTGCACTATTCAACTAGTGCTTCACTTCAACTAGCTGGGTTTTCTGATTCGAATTGGGCTGGAGATCCCACTGATAGAAAATCAACTTCAGGTTTTATATTTATGCTTGATGAAGGTACAATTTTCTGGTAAATTAATAAAAAACACACCATTTCACTTTCATCAACAGAGGCCGAGTACAGGGAAGCAGTCAATGCAACTACGCAGTGTGTTTGGTTGTAGGGTATTCTTCAGGAATTTGGTGTCACAATTGATTCTCCTACCAACATTTGGGTGGAAAATCAAAGTGCCATCAAGATATCTACTGATACATTCTATAGGTAGAGGAAAAATCATATTGAGATCCATATGCACTACATCTGGGGCTTAGTGCATGACAGGGTGATTTCACTGCAGTATTGCCCATCCATCGAGCAAACTGCTGACATTTTCACCAAGACTTTCATAGAGAAGACCTTCACTTACCTGAGATATTTGCTTGGGGTGAGTGATGGATGGTGATTGCTACTATTTGTTTCAGGTTTCAGCCCCATGTCTATTCTTTAGGGAAGGTTTTGTCCCATGTGGTTTTCCTTCTTTTCCTCACTTCATATGGAGAAATAAAATTTCTGATTTATGTAACTGAGGTGACTTGAGCCTTTGTTTCCAAGGCCTCTTTAATTTTATGAGCTGTACTAATTTTTTTGGTTAAGGGAGGGTGTTAGAATAGTAATCCAACCCCTTAGTACCTCAGTATTACTGCTTAGCCAATTTTATTGCATTATTACACTATGGTTTGGACTTAGGGTGCTTAGTTGGACCAATAACCAGTTAAATTGGTGCATTCACACCCACATGAGCACTAAATCTCAGTCAACCATCCAATTTTTCACCCTCATCATTGCTTTTTCTCTCCCATTCATTGAATGTGGACAATTTGGTTGACTAGGAGCACTAGAGGTGGATTTTGTCCGTTTTTGAGCTGATTTGGTGCAATTAATGCCACCTAGAGCCTCTCATCCACCTAGTTTCCCACACCCATGATTTCCAAAGTGTAATTATTTCCCCATGTCACCTCATCCATGTCCACACAACAATTCTTGGCAATTTGGGCTGATTTGGAGTGTGTTTGGTCCACCTAGGGGGTATTGAGGCCAATTTCGCCAATTTCACTTGTACAGTCACATTGGGATTCCTAAGCCTCACAACACAATTCTAATGTAACATAAACCTGTTACTAACATGTTTTTACATTAGACAGTCAAAATATAACCTGTTTCTGTTCACATTGCATGTGTAAATTGCTTCTCATTTAATTTTTTTTTGCTGGTTTTGCATCAAATTTGATTGGTAAGTTTCTCTAAGGCTCCTAGATATTTATGTAGATCAAAATTATCACAAATTTTCTTTGACCATACTATTTACCTTTATTATACACATTAGAGGTTGTAGAGAAATTTCCTACAATTAATTTAAATTTTTATTGGATTGAACTAGTTAAAGTGGATCAACTCATAGACACCAAAAGAAGAGTACCCCATAATAGGGCATACAAATCTATTATAAGTTCAAAATTGAGCAATGTTTTCAGCATGCAAAGTGGTTTACTAGGAAGTAGATCTAGTAAAAGATTCCACACTTGATCTATCTAGTTGATACAATGGGGACCAATTCTTTGTAAAGGGGTACAATTGATCAAGGTAGCACCTGTAGACCATCTTAGAACAATATAGAATTTGAAAATATTTTGGTCATGGTATTCTTTTGAAGTTTTCAATCCCTTCCTTTCATAATTTCAAGCAAAAACAACATGGATAATAATTTAGCTGCATTTATAGGCATAGAGCTAGACATGCTCTCTCCAATGAAGTAATACCTTAAGGATTCCTATGATAAATTTATCCCTAGTAAGGTGACATTCCAATTCAATGTTTGAGGGTCCATTTTTATTTTTCCATGTACATTGATTTGTACATTAAATCAATTTTGATTATTGATTCCTAAAATAAGTTGGATTTCACCATAATACTCTACTTTAATTATGTATCTTGTATGAACTTGTATGCAATATTATGTTTTATTTTTTTTTCTCAAATTAATTTGCACCATATGGTTTAAGACATATTTTCATGTATTTTATATTAGAGTATACCATGGTTTATTCACACATTAATATTTCTTGGGATATTCATATTTTTGAACATGTTTGGGTCAGGGATTTGCCATCTATTTTGCAATAAATAACTCTGCAATCATTCAAGTCTCTTATCCATTGTTTATCAAGAGAGGCAAATGATGAGAGAACAAATATACCTTGATATTTTTGTATTGACCTTTAATTCCACTTCATATGTCAATGAAGCAAGGGCATCGATGCTTAAGATAGGTTATATTTTTCTAAGGGTGTTGTTGCGCATAAAAAATGAGCACATATTAGGAAGCAAACTTGTTACTTTGAGGATTGATTGATTCTTAGGTACAACAACCTCTCTCTCATTGAATTATTCAAATTTCAAAGTAGGGCAAGTGAGGGAATTGAATAATTGAAATTTCCCTATTGAAAAGAATCTCTACCACTCCCTAATTACAATGCAAGATCTTAATTTCCACTTTCTTGAGAATCCAAAGGACAAAGTTAATTCAAGAAAGAACTCTTTGATTTCCTATTAACAACTCATTCATAGCTGAATATTCCTAATACCATTTCCGCACATATCATATTTCACTAAGAATTTATAACCCAGTGTATTGAATATATATACTTAACTAGTATAGATGCATTTAACCTTTCTTTGGTGAAGTTCCAAATTATAACTCTTAAAAGACTTCACAAAAGTAGTTCTTACATCGCCATCTTCTCACTCATTTGAGATTACACTTCCAATTCAAACTATATGCATGTATATTTACACAAGATTATTCTTACATGTATATTTACTCATTCAATCCTACACTTCCAAGTCCAACTATATACCCCTATAGCTCCATGAGAGTAGTTTTTGCATCTCAATATATTGAAAAATTGCAAAGTAACTTTACTGAGAAAAAACTTCTGGATGCATACCTTCAAATGTGGAAGTCATCCTGGCATTCATGCTTATCCCAACAACTTTCATGTAACACTGTGAAGGGAGAGATTCGTTTTTTGAAAGGAATGGCATGCATGAATGTGTAATGTTAACAATGCTTTAAGGGCAATGAGGTGCCTAATGATTTCCATCTATCAAGCATGATAGGATCATGTAAAGAAGGATTGATACTTATTTCCAGTCAAAAATAAGAAAGTAATATAAAACATAGGCAATTGAAGGCCTAAGCACAAGATCATGCAACTTGAGATGATGGTATTCCCAACCATCAACACCAAACTTCTATTATTGGACCAAGGTAGCACTACTCACAATTCAAGGCACTATTATTTCTCATGCTCATGAATTAAGAAACATTTGCATCCATTATCTAAGTTCTTTTGCAAACACTATAAGTAGTCACTTCAAAAGAACAATCTTATTTCCATGCTTCCTCAATCATTTCTACCAACCTTCTTAATCATTTATACATGTTTTTCCATTGTGAAATACTACCTAAGGAATGCATCCTTTAAAGCTTTAACCTTTTTTCATATACCAATATCATTATCAATGAATGTCTCAATCAATGAGTAGGGTTTCCCGTTGCCACTTTAAAAGGAAGGGCCTTACGCCATGGAAACTCGTATTCAATGTGTGGCGGTGGAAGAATGGAAAATGAAGAACATTGGTAAAAAAAGGAGATAGCTATCAAATAAACACTACAAACTAAAGGACCAACAAATTTTTAGAGAAGGTGGTATAAAACCATTAATTGCAAATCGTCTCTTGAGAGTTAGGTGGGTTACCTCAATGAATGTAGGTTCTTGCAGCATTACACTATTAACATATGAAGGTTATAGACTATGAGAATCCTATTCAATCGTCTAATAATAGAATCAAATACAAACTATGAATGAAAATTGAAATACAATATGAATTTAAATCCAAAAATACAAAATCTTGCATGGAGGCATGGAGTTAACTTGAGAATGCATGAGTTGAGATAATGCTCATGTAGGGGGAGTAGACCAATGGAGCACATGCATTTGAGGAGGTTTACATGAGGGGTTTTAGACACATATAGTGGAGAACCCATTCTTTGGAGTCTTGATTGTGTATGATATTACCTTGCATCTTGAAATGTGTACCCTTGGAGTGAAGCACTCCACATCCGTGAGCCTACTTGTGGCTTTGTAGGTTGCTTGTAAGTGCCTATTCCCACATATATATTGTTGGCCTCCATTAACTCTCATATATATGGAGGAAGGAGAGAGTGCTTTGAAATCATCTCATTAATCATCAACTTGTGTTAGATGTGCATGGAGAAGAGAACACTTCTCTCTCTCTCTCTCTCTCTCTCTCTCTGTTCTTCATATTTGTACTTTCTCTTTTCTTAGACGTGATAGGGTTTATTGGATATTTTGGAGAATCTTGAATACTAAGGTTTGGGTTTCATCCCTTTTATACATTTGATCTAGGTTTTTCTGATTAAACCCTATATTGTACTTATTTGTGGAGAATTAGTGGGTACAAGGACAATGCACCATATATTTCTACCTGTAACTATTTGTAGGTTATATCATTGATATTTGTGCCTTCAAGCTTACTCCTTCCCCCAACAAGGAAAGCACCCCTAATGTGTAGGTATTTAACACATTCTTTGGCTTAAAGAGATTAAAAGGTATAAAGCACAAAGTTGGGGTGAGGGTTATGCAAAATGAAGAGTTTACATATTTTAGAAACATGCACGAGCATATGAATTTTAGAAATGTCAAATGGTTTGTTTTTTGTTCCTTGGGAAAATTTTGGCAAATGTCCTTGAATGAGTTTTAGGTGTGAGTTACAATACTTTATAAAAAAAAAAATAGGAATTTAATGGATGAATGGTTGATTTCATTGGATTCATGACATGGGAATCCATATAGATGCACCCCTATCCTATGGATCCATTGACAAGAACTTGATATATTCCACATTTTTGCAAACTAGGGTTTTTCTTAGTAAAGGAAATTAAACATTTAGATTCGAGTCTAGAATTTTTAAAATCATACTTTGAGGTTAGGTGGAGAGTGTGTCCACATATTCGTCACCCAAACAAACATCACAAGCATACAAATTTAAAAAATGCTTCCTGGATTGGTTTATATGGCCTAGGAAAAATTTTCCAAATTTCCTTAAACAAATTTTGGATGCGAGTTACAACTCGTGATAAAATGAAAACAAACAATATGATGGACATATGATCAATCCAATTGGATTTTTAGCATGTGAATCTAGCTAGGGGCATGGGTCCATGGCCACAAACTCAATGTAATTGATAATTTCTTAAAGCATGGTTTTTCTCAGTAAGAGGCCATGAAACTTTTGGACTTGGGGGTGACATTTTGGAAACCCTACCTTGATGTCCCATGGAGAGACTCACTATTTATTCCATTCCCAAACAAACATGTAGGAACTTACAAATTTTAGAAACATTGAACGATTTGTTTTTGTGTCTTGGAAAAGATTTGACAAATGTCCTTGAACGAGTTTTGGATGTGAGTAGAAACTCACTTTAAAATGAAAAACATGACTCTGATGGATGAATAGTCAATCCTGTTAGATCCATGACACTAGAATCCAACCGGTCAAACCCATATCCCATGGATACATTAACAATAAATTGTTTTATTCCACATTTTTTAAACTAGGGTTTTGCTCAGTAGAGGCAATGTAACATTTGGATTCGAGAGTGGAAATTCAAAAACCATACCTCAAGGTCAAGTGGAGAGTGTGTCCATGTATTCCTCACCTAAAAAAAGAAGCACAAGCATACATATTTAAAAAAAGGCTTCCTTGTTTGGTTTATATGCCCTAGGAAAAATTAGCCAAATGTCCTTGAACGACTTTTGGATGCGAGTTGTAACTCGTGATAAAATGAAAACCAAAAGCTCGATGGATGAATGGTAAATCCTTTTATATTATTGGCATGGAAATCCAGCTAGGGGAATCACTATCCCATGGGTTCATGGCCATGAACTTGATGCACTTGACAATTTAATAAACCATCGTTTTACTCAATAAGAGGTAATGTAACTTTAATATTTCAGTGTAAAATTTTGGAAACCATGCATTGATGTCCCCTGGAGAGTTTTTCCATGTATTCCATGCAGAAACAAACATGTACTAGGAGCTTATAGATTTTAGAAACGTCGAATGGTTTGTTTTTTGTGCCCTGGGACAAATTCGACAAATGTCCTTAAATGAGTTTTAGATTCTAGTTTAAACCCATTCTAAAATGAAAACTAGGACTTCAGTGGATGAAAATTTGAGCATGTTATATTTGTGACATGGGATTCCAGCTAGCTGCACCACTATCCCATGGATTTGTTGCGAAAAACTTGTTCTATTCCACAATTTTGCAAACTAGTGTTTTTACAAGTAGAGGAAATGCAACATTTGGGTTCAAGAGTGGAATTTGAAAAACCATACCTTGAGGTCAGGTGGAGAGTGTTTTCATGTATGCATCACCCAAACTAATATGCACAAGAATATTGATTTTAAATGTATTGCCTTGTTTGGTTTATATGGCTTGGGACAAATTCACCAAATTTCCTTGAATGACTTTTGGATGTGAGTTGCAACTCATGATAAAAGAAAACCAATACTCCAATGGACTGATAATCAATCCTATGTAACATGTGAATCTAGTTAGGGTCACCCTTATACCATGGGTTCATGGCCATGAAATTGGTGTACTCGATAATTTCTTAAACTTGGGTTTTTCTCAATAAGAGGCAATGCAACTTTTGGATTCAACAATGAAATTTTGGAAACCCTGGATTGATGTATAGTGGAGTGTGTGTCCATATATTCCATGCCCAGACAAACTTGTATGAGCTTATAGATTTTAAAAACATCGAATGGTTTGTTTTTTCTACCTTGGTACAAGTTTGACAAATTTCCTTGAATGAGTTTGGATGTGATTTGAAACTCACTATAAAATGGAAAAAAAGGAATCCAATGGATGCATGGTTAATACCGTTGGAATCATGACATGAGAATCCAAATAGCCGCACCCCTATCCAATGCATACATTCACATTAACTTGTTATGTTCTACAATTTTTCCAGCTAGGGATTTTCTCAGTATATGCAATGCAACATTTGGATTTAGGAGTTGAATTTTGAAAACCCTATGTTGAGGTCACATGGAGAGTGTGTCCATGTATGCATTTCCTAGAAAAAAATGCACAACCTTATAGTTTTTAGAGATCAAATATGTGGTTTTGGATGAACTAGTTACAACAATTTGCAATGTATCACGATTCTGATTGTGTTTATGGTTAAAAAAATTAATCATATTAGTGAAAAAATGTGATGAACTAGAATTTGAGAATTACAAAATAAAATTTCACCTTGTAAAAGGGAATCCATTTTAGTCAAGTTTCACCATAAACCCTAACAATGATTACAACAAGACAAAGTGAAGTTTCACCTCATCAATAACATCTTCTTATTGGAAGAAATTTTCCAATTCTTAAAAAATTACAACAAGATATTTGTACAAGTAATTTCCAAATGTCAAATAAATCCAAGAAAAAAAATATGATGAACCACATATTGGAATGCCCCTTAACTTATTTGATCTTGATCTAAACTTGGAGAGGAACTCCCACTCTTCCAACAATGCTCCCTTGACCAATGCATCTCTTGGTATTTATATGATTATACCTCAAACAAGCCCTAGTTAGGGCACTCCTCATGATGCCATATGTAAGCTTATAGTGCTTAGATAATGGAAACTAGCATGCAAGTTTATAATGCTTATATGTAAGGTTGAATAATGAAACTAGCATTATATTTATGGTGTATGATGATTACATGTCAGGACTGAATCTAGAGTTAGGGAATTTTTATTTGTTCTTTCCCTTGTCCATTGCATTATACATTTGTTTCCTTTTATTATAAATTTTTTTATCCCACTTTGTGCAAACCTTTCTCAGTAGTTTGGGTAAACGAGAAGTAGAAGCAAATTACAGATTTACTCTACCTTATCCTTGCATTTTTTACGACTATATTTTCCCAGCACATGGTAACAAAGTGGTTGTTGGGCATGGATGATCTCATAAATAGTAAATGCATGAATCTTGTGAATCTAATGTCAATTACAATATTTATCATGTGCAAGTGTCAATGCATATGGACACATAGCCATTTTTTAATACTATTGTGGCTAATAAAAATGAATCATAAAGGCATTTGACTACAACTCCATGCATTTCATTATAATCACACTACAAGGTTTTTCACTTATTTGAAACATATTCCTTGAGATATTTTTCAATATGGGAATGATAATTTTAGTGTGTTGGTTAGGTTTTAGTTTCTCTCATTTGAAGCATGTGATGGAGAGTGTTGGTGTCATGCACAATATTTAAAACCATGGATTCCACCCTTGAAGTTAGAGGTGGGAGGCATGGCGAGAATAATTTATGCTATTTTTGTTGGGAATTCTCTAAGTATTCATTATGGAAGGTAAATGAAGGAAATATTAGCATCACACACTCTATTGGGCATCTTTCACTCTATTAGGAATTTTTATATAAGGCAAAGGTTATTTGTGATGTTTCGATGGAATCAAATGATGGAAATCAACCTTATCTAACACTCTTTTTGGTATTACCTAGTGGAACCCAACTTACACCATGAATGCATTCGATTTGAAGGATACACACGATTGCAAGACATTAATACCACATTTAGAGTGTTGTTCATGATTGTTTTGGGTGTATGCAACATGTATAGAAGGTTTTTTTGGTTGTCCTTTACGATGTTATGACTATATATTAGAAGCAATTTTACCATATTATATTTAAATTCATTTATTTATGAATGACCAACAGATTGAGAATCCATATTGACATATTTTAGAGTGTTGTTATGATATTTTTATGATGGAGAAGAAGCAACTCTCACTATGTTAGTTTTCAATTCTCAACATATGATATATGCATATCATGTTGAGAAACTATTAGATTGTTTTTCATCATATATGATGCATTCCTATTAGATACAAGAATAGATTTGGCATGTACATGATATGAAAAATTACAAACTCATCTCTCAAGATAGCATAGATGATGAGACTTGAGCGCCCTTGCATTTTTGGTACAATATGATGCTTTACATTTATTGGTAGTATGGAACCACGACTCTAAATTTACTGGCACTATGAATTGAAACTTTACATTTATTGGAAATATGGTACTATGGTTATGCATTTATGGTAGTGCACAATTGTGATCAATATTTACTACCTTTTATGACCCATAGCTTTAGCAATTATGAGTGTGGCATGTACATATATGATGTATTTGATTGTAAACTTGCATTTACAATAGTATTGGTCTCTGAATTGGAATATGACATCTATAATTCTATTTTATTGGGACTTGTATTAATTACAAAGTGAATGTTGAATTTTTTTTTTATAGATAATGACATGAGAGAGTTGAGACATAATTGGAATGACATCTTAGCTGTAACTTATCTCATATTTGATTATGGTTCACTTTCATATGACAAAATATGATTATGGTTCAATTTGATATGATGTAATATGATTATGTAATATTATTATGGTCCACTTTCATATGATGTAATATTAACATTATAACACATATATGAATTATGGCATGTAATTAATACTAAATTTTAAATTTGAATGTTTTTTTTTAAGAACAAAAGAGTGTAGGATGATCTGATGATGATTCGAAGTATGCTGAGTCTAGCTCGAATCTAGGATATGATGAAGATGACAAGCATGATGATGATGATGATGATGAACATGGTGATGATGATGATGAGCATGATGATGGAGATGATGATGATGAGCATGAAGATAGTGAAGTTGATGGTAGTATCCAGTGACGTTGATCATATTGACTTGTATCATGGACTATTGTTCAAATATCATTATGATACATATACTACTTTGACTTATATATCTACAGAGATAAAAAATATTGTTTCTTATGATATTGGTATATATTGACATGTTGTATATTGATCTAATGGTATATTTGACTGTCACCTACTTTGATTATATATGATGATGATTTTATCAATATTACCTTGCTAATTTATATATATTGGAAGTTGCTTTTGTTTTCTTGACGGATATTTACTATGTGTGATGATTTTTCTAATTTGAATGGATGTTGTTAGTTTCCATTAAATTTAATCATAAATATTGTGCTATACATTTGAAATGAAATATCTACTTTTGTTTTTTATTTTATTTTTTATATTGATATATGCTATTTAAGAACTATGATATATTTCATAAATTTAATTAAAATTATCCAAATCTTGTTTCTTATGATTTGTTGACACACTTTAGTTGATAGGGGTTCATACACTGCTGACACCCCTTTTCACCATGACCTCCCTGAGCACTGACCCAGACAGGTTTTACCTAGTCCAGTAACACCTGCGAAACAGATGAGGTCTCACCCGAAATGTTCGAGGGAGAGCTGCAGGAACCACGTTTCCACATAGGAGAAGAGGAATTTGTGCACTAATCTCTTTTAATTTCACTAACATCAATAGATTTAGAACATTTTTTTTATCACATCATTCATTCAACATTATGACAGATCTATCATCGCACTATCCCATTAGACAGAAAATATACCGACATACAGTACTTCATTCATCATTCAGCAAGAAATTAATATATTAGATCACACCATTTTTTCTCGTTATTCATATCACAGAAACAGTAAAATAATAATCACAAGATAAAACATTGCATCTCAACAAAACACATGGAATTTCCAGCAATAATCTCATCTCATTAACTTTCGCAAGTCAACATACTTTCTCAAAATACATCTCCGGGTTGATAGCCTCAGATCGAAATTGCAGATACAAAAATGCCAAAATATTATCTAAGACAAAATCCAAGATATGATGATGATTTCCTATTACATTTCTACATCTACCTATAGGCTTGCACCTTTACAAAATGGTCCACATACGAACAAATACCTAACTAATTTAGACCAAAAAGTACACAATTAAAACCATGTTGACCCTTGTTGACTTCTTTGCCTTACGCAATCTTCCTTGGTATTTGCTGCTTGCAAACCATGCACATCCATATTTCCTACCAATAGGCCCACAATACAATATTGTGGCTCTCCCTCGAGCCACGTCAACTGGAAATAGTGTTTGTGGTGATCTTGAGCTTGAAGTCATCATACTCTTTCTGGAATTCATCAATTGCTTCTCTTGTTTGCTGGCTGTTTGCTGCGCAATATTCTGCATATTGCTCTGTTGGGTGTTATGTATCCTTATTGGCCACTTTCTTGCGGCTCTTGTCAGTTTTCGTTAGCGCATTCACAACTTTCATGGCTAATTGTTCATCAATATCCTGAAATTTGTCAAATTGGGTCATGCGACGCTGATGTCACTCCTGTGATTTACTTGCTCGCTGCTGAAGTTCCTTCAGCTCTATTGCTTTACTAACCTATACTATTGGAGGCATCATTTTGAGGGATTCCCACATTGTCACTAGCTACACTTATGCTTCATGGAGTTGTGCACCGAGATGCTGTAGTTTCTCATCTTGAACCACACTCATCCATAATTATGTGGTTGCGTCTACCAACTCCTTGGTCGTCGCCTCATAATCTTCCATTTGCGCGACTGTATCCTCGATATTTTTATTCCGCTCTTCAACCTACT
Organism: Pseudotsuga menziesii; assembly: GCA_001517045.1. Lineage (NCBI taxonomy): Eukaryota > Viridiplantae > Streptophyta > Pinopsida > Pinales > Pinaceae > Pseudotsuga > Pseudotsuga menziesii. The sequence continues at coordinate 482,009 of LPNX011193784.1, read as the reverse complement.
CTGGTGGGGTACTTGGAACTTCCCGTGCTTGTAGCTCCTCATTTTATTTCTTTAGTTGTGCAATAATCTGCTTGAGGCACATCATATTTTCCTCTGCAAACATTTCTTCTGTAATGTCATGGATTTTCTGACATGCGATTGTAATAGATTTTTCCATTCCCTCCCGATCATCTAAGGCCTTTGCCTTTCAGTTCTACTTCTTACACTTCCTTCATCCTTTTAATTTCTTCCTTTGACACTGCCACTTTCTCCTATGACTTTACAAGGTAATCTCCCATAATGGCTTCTTGGTATGCAAGCTCCCAAATAGCTGTCTTTTACAATTGCACCAAAACATGTGTGGGAAGCTCATTGACATCCAATATTATTGTGTCAAATTGTTGCATTGTGGCATCAACTTCCGCACTGCCAAACTCTAGCGAATGTGGTGGAATCCACACAATCCTAATGCGCTTCCCTGTGCTAATCTCCGTTGCGTGCTGCACCATGTCCACTTGCAGAACCTTTTCTAACACCGCATTTGTCAAGGATGTTAAAAAGTTATTTACTTGGTGAAAGAACCCAGTTGAGTGGTCTTTCAGTTGTGTTTTTCTCTCGGTGTTCTCTGTATGGATCACAAAAATGATTCGACTCACCTGATCATCAACCATCCTTGGGGCACTGCTTTGTTCACCTTGTTCATATATTCTTTTTGTTCTTCCTTCCTCAAACTGTATTTGGACCTTAGAATCTGTTGGAGTTTTGGAAGACTCCTATGATTCCTTCTCACTTTCTTGCATTTGTGCCTGCTCTACTGGTGCATCGGGTGGGGGACCCGTCTCAGTGTCCGATAGTTGCTCGACACTAACCAGGACTTTCTACTTGACATGCCACTCATCAAAAACAATGTTTACTTCTTTGTCTGTTAATTTGTACATGGTGGAAATCCACTGCTTCTCCCCATCCCGGTGTGGTTGAATATGAATTGCATGCGGTCCCATCAAAACTATTGTGATCTGCCAATACTTCATTATTGCCTCTTCAGTGAGACATGGAGCTTTACCAGCTCCATCTCTCAATGCATCCCAGTATATGTATATTTGAATAGCACAATGAATCTGGCACTCCCTCTCATTCAACCACCACAAGTTTTGGTACCCTGCACCCCTGCATGCTTGGGTGAATTCTACATCCATACCTTGATAATGGGTGGGTTCCAACCATCCCACCAGCACAATCAAAATTAGCAACCAAGAGTAAGTGAATAGTCTCTTACCTTCCTGGACTAACATCGTGTCCTCTGTTAGCTGGTTCAACAAAAAGAGCGACCAATTCATTTGGATTCCCTCTGTGCACTACTTTGCACATGAAATCAATCGAGATGTACATTGGTTTGGTCGATTCTTCCTTACCATTTTCACAGCCAACATCTTGGATGCAACATGAACTGCACAGTCATAAATTGTACTAATAACATAGACCCTTTTGTCATGGAACACTGTTATGAACCCAAATGGCACTTCTCCGTCCGATTGCCGATACTTCATATGTTAACACACAAAAGGACATTTATGAATTGAAGGTTGCCTAAAAACTATAGATGGGCATGACATGAGATGCATTCACTATCCAACTAGCTTTCCATTTTACATTTTTATATGTTGATTGCTATATGTGACACTTTCCATAGAAACTCGCGTATGTACGCGACTATCTCCACAGCATCCCATGTACTATACGCGAGTATCTCCATTGCAACTCGCGTATAGATCTGTACGTAGGTTTCCCTTATAACAACTCGCGTGTCATACGCGGGTTGCCAGTATCAATACTTGTGTACACATCCATTCAACATTAAAAATAATAAAACATGATTCATGGATATTTGTTAAGCCCTAATCATTAACTATCTTAACTGTCTCAACCTCCTCAACCTTCGAAACTGCTCTATTTTCCTAAGTATAAATAGAGGCCTTGGGGAGGGCATTAATCAGTCATACCTGGAGAGGAAAATTATGTTGGTGGTATATCTTCAGAAGTATTTGGAGCAGCAGAACTCAAAATCCTTTGGTTGCAGAGGAGTCCTTGTTTTAGGCATTGGGTTGTACACTTATCTCATTCACTATTGTTAATAAAGAGAATCCTTCTTCCAACTTTGTGTTGAGTCTCTTTTATGTATCATGGTTTGATGAATATTTATGATTAAGCACTCTATATATTGTTTATCTAACTTGTCATATATACATGTATAAGATTGTACTTGGAGGATTTTCTCTTTGTAGGTGAAGGAGGTGCATCCCTGAAAGCTTTGGAGAGGAGCAAAACCGGAGAAGAGAAATCTTGGATCAACCATCTCTAATCGAGTGAGTTCAACATTTGTTCCTATTCCTTTTCTGTACTTTAAAGCTGATTGTTTACAAAGATTTAAGAGTACGTTGGTAACCCCAGACCCTTGGTGATAAGGGTATTTATTCCTGAACAACAGAACTAGCGACTGTGCTGGGGAACCTGGACTGTTGTGGGTTATTTCTGTTTACCATTGCCCAGTCTTTGCCTTGAGTTTGTGTGAGGTATCCTGTCTTGGTTCATGATTAGGATAATGTTTGAAGATCTTGAAATTTTTTCTTTTTATTAGAAAATTTTGTACCTATACGTGGGTTGCTATTGCATACTGTCGCATACAAAGGCCTGCATACGCGCGTTGCTCTCTAGGACAGTCGTGTATAGTACGTGGGTTGCCCTTATATTTAGTCGCGTACAAGCCTTAGCATTGGATTTTTTGGGTTAGGGTTTTCTTGTCCCTGTCCCTCTATAAAGTCTGTTTGCTGGTTGGTTTTCCTTATAAGCACTGTACTGTGAGTTTGATGACCTTGTTGGCCACACCTTCTGGTTTCTTGTAAAGCCCTTGAGTTCTTTTGTTTGGATTGTCTTTTTGTTGCAATTTGGAGTGGATTTTCCTGTTTGGGTTATAGGTCCAAGTGTTGGTTTCCTGAATCAGTGATCAGGTTCTAGACACTGTTTATACCTTTCTATTTTTGGATAGTGATTGGTTTGCCACTTGCCTTTGTGTGATTTCAGTGATTTCTTTTCATTGTATCCACCCAAGCTAGGGTTCCAAGTCTTCCTTAGGTGGTTGATGCTTGGTATTATTAATCTGTTTACTTCACTTTGCTTACTTTATACAGTTAATTTAATTCAAACATACTCAAAGTTTAGTGCATTTAGGTGCATAGTAGTCTTTGAGCATTTTAAAAAGTGAAAAGAAAAACATTTAAAAGCTTTTGCATTTGATTTTGCATAGAGTAGTTTTACTTTCAGTTTTTTAAATATAATGTCAAAAAAATACAAAAATATAGTCTTAGTGTTCTCTTTATCGTTGCATTTTTCATCAATTTATATTTACAAAAAGAAAAAAGAAGTTTGTTTTGGTAGTGATAATTTGCTTTGGAAACATACACCTTTGCTTTTTATATTTTTTATCGAGTCAAAAACATCATAGTCCTTCACTCCACTTCCTTCTGAGTAAAAAATAGCCCTTTAAAATGAACGCAATAATTAAAATTTATTAGTAATTTTTATTTCTTAGGGCCATACACCTACTAGCTTAGGATAGACTTGTGGGATAGGAAGTATAAACTTCCCATAAGTTTTAAAATTCAGACATAGTGGGCTTATCGATAGGTAAATCCTTCTCTTTATCGATAACATCTGGGAAACTCCTCTCAAATGAGAGTTAAGCACGAGGCTGCGTGGAGGCATTGGATTGAGGAGATAACCCTCTGATTCCTTGTCAAAATGTAAATCAATACTTTTACACATATGGGGATTATGTTGTAAACAGAGTTTCAGGCTTAGCTACCCTACCCATGCGTACGATTCAGGTTTGCGACTATCCCCCCAGACCGTTAGTATAGCTAAGGTAGCCTTTAGTCTCTTGACATCTAGGGTTCATACCTAGGTAAGCCAGAAGGCTATTTCTGGTTCACCTTGGACGGGCTTGGAAGGTAACCCTTGTTAAAAGTGTAGGAGGGCGGTGGGTGATTCCTCTGCTTGTGCCTAAGAACCTCTTCAAGGACACCAAGTAACTTTTCTTCAGCTTTCTTCATGAAATAATATCTCTTACCCTTGCTGACTGTTGAGACTTTAGGAATTTTTGTAGTGATTGCTCTGTGGTTTGTTTGTGTTTAGTCGACCTTAGGGTTTGAATTGTCAAATTTACAATCATGGGGGACCAACCTATTAGAAGGTTACTAAGGTTGCAAAACCTTCCTCGTCTCATCACATTGGAACCTCCACCTCCACCTCAAAGGAAGAGATTGGACACAGACGGTTCATTTGAACCGATAGGAGTAAGTGTAGTTCCATGTGAACCAACACTTAGAGATAACCTCTTTGATTTTAATACAATTGAGATAAAAGACTTGCATGTTGATGAGTTTGCAAGGAATTTTAATACACCCTTGACTGAATTAAATGATCCTATGATCGTCCAAGTTAGGCCTTTTGATTCACCTGTTTTAGGTGTCCCTGTGGGCAGGATAATGTCTACTGCAGGATAAATTTCTTTTGTTTTCACCTCAACCTTTTTGGCTAAAGGGGCACTACCTCCCATGGTAAGTGCCCCTAGATCTAGCATACCTACTACGCCATTGACTCCAGTGAGCCAAGTGGTCCAACCGCCGGTTCCCACAAGCCTAACAGGTGCTTTTGGTGACATGGTTACTGGGATTCCTAGTATACCTACTGTTCCTTCCTCCTTCACACACACTGCCCAGAGTGGTCTGGTGGGATCCTCGACTTTCATCCAAGGATTTCCTTGGAATGGGGGGCATATTCCCCCATCCACTCCATACGTAGGCCCATCACCTTCTTATGTAGGAGTGCAGTTTGGAAACACTACCTCTTATGGGAAAGGTTTTCAAACTCCGGTCTCGGCCCCATTCACGAGCTCTCCCTTTTTGTTGTTTAGCAGAGGGATACCTGCTCCCTTTTCTCAAAACCTAGTTTCGACTGGGATGGCCCGAACCTCTTATACTACACCTCCCACCCATAATCCTATGGCTTACAGTTGGGATCTATTTCAAAGTAATCCACCCACTTCGCAACCAGTGGTAGGGGGCAACCCCACCTTTACATATGGGCATTCGGGGGCAAGTCCCTCTAATCCCTAGCCTAGCACTTTTAGTGCTCCAGTTCGACCCAATATTCCATTATTGGCAATGTTAAACTTGCCAAATTTGTCAAAATTGATGAACGACCCGGTGAGGCATGACACCTCGTGGCCACCCGTTCCCACCAAATTGCCATCGGACATCTCAAAATTCAAGGGAAAAGTTGGTGAAGATCTTGGGGCTCATGCCACCACTTTTCATTTATGGTGTTCTTCCAATTTGTCGAATGAAAATTCAGTCAGGTTAAGGCTATTCTAAATAACCTTAACAAGTACTGCAGCAAAATGGTACATAGAGTTGCCTTCTGCTGCGTTTAGTAGTTTTTGGGACTTGGCTAGTGCATTCCTTATCCACTTTCAGCTTTCGGTCCGATACGATTTCGGAATGGAATTGTTATCTACCTTTAGGCAGAACAAGGCCACCCACATCTTAGATCACATCCAAGAGTGGAGGAGGTGAAAGAGCCTTATTAAAACCACTATTCCTCCTGAGTTTTTACTAGAGTGGTTCCTTAAATCCCTGTTGCCTTACATATCTAAGGACGTATCCACTTCAGGAGTGATGAATGAAGAAGAAGCCATTCTCAGGGCCCAACAATTTGATTTGATTTATTCACAATCTGGAATCTTGTATGAGATTATCCCTGAGGCACTGAGGCCTACCCATGATGCAGAGAAACCTAAGCCTGGACCCCATGTCGATGGTGTGGTTGGGTCTGTGAACTCTCCCACTGTAGAGTCTTTGGCAAAACAGCCTCATTAGTTGTCCGTCAAACATTCTATGGTGGAGGTAGTAAAGGTTGCCTCCTCACCCCAAAGTGCAAATGTTTTTGCACAGACCTCTCAGAAGGGAATTCAGCAGCCCGATGGGAAGAAGAAGAGAGGAAAGAAAGGGGAGGGAAATAAAAACAAGCAGAAACCCATGAATAATGCTGATGGGGGCAAGAAATAAAAGAAAAAGGTGAAATTTCCATGTAATTTGTGCCATGAGGATCACCTCACTCACCTTTGTCCCCTTATGGAACAAGCCCAGAAGCTGCTAAAAGCTCAATAACCCGCTGTCCTGAAGGATCCTTTTCCCCAAGGGAAGAACTTTGATTCAGCTTCTAATGTAGCAGGGGGCACTCCAGGTGCCCCTGATCCCAACTATATCAACATGGTTCAATGTTTGAATTTTCTACAGAATAGGAATAAAAACTATGAAAAAGAGACTTCTGAGAAGGGTAGGTCTATAGGTGAAACTTTTAACCCTCTCACAATCGAGAAGCCTGCTGAAACTATGCCTAAGATACTGAAAGGTGTCTTTGAGAAGACCTTGCATAGCCCTAATGCTAGGGCTACTTCAAACTACTCCATGGTTGAAGACTTAGCCCAAACCCCGTGTGCAATGTCAGCTTTAGAGTTGCTACAGAGTTGTACCGCCCAGCGGGATGCATTCTTAGCAGCCTTAGGTAGCATGGAATCGTCGAGTCTCATGGAAAAATTTCACTTGCCTGATGTTAAAATTTTCCTACCTTATCATGTAGATGTCATCCATGGTGGAAATACCATTGGAAGGGTAGTTATTGATGAGGGTGCTTCTACATGCATTATGTCCTTGTCATGTTGGAAATCTCTCGGATCCCCAGAGCTAGTCCCGTCAAACACTCTGCTTACTGCTTTCGATGGAAGGTCATTCCGTCCGCATGGTATCCTACCGGCTTTTGAAATCAAGCTGGCAGGGAAAGCATTGTATGTTGAGGTAGGAGTGATTGATGCACCTTTGGACTATAATTTGCTTTTGGGAAGAAGCTGGACTTATGTCATGTCCGCTATTGCATTAGCCGTCTTTTGGGTGGTAGTATTTCCACACGAAGGGAAGTTGGTTACTGTTGACCAACTCGATTTTACTCAAAAAGGCCGCATGGAGTCTAATGAGTCCACTGTGCCATTGGTTGATCAGGTCAAACCTACTGCACAGAGCTTGGGGGCTGGAATGTATGCATCATTGATGGGAACATTTGATCTTCCAGACCCAATTAACTATATTGGTTCTACTAGTGTGGGGAAGTCCATAGTCACAGTTGTTTGTAGGACTGATCCTTGGGTTCTCCCTTCCCCCCATGAACCAGAAGTGCCCTTATCAACAGTGGAAGTGGCTTACCAAGCTATCACTCAAACCATTGTTGATCCCATTCCATATCCTCTCATAGTCTCAGAGGACCTGGAAGAAGTCTATTTGCCTGCTTGGGCAAAAAACTCTTTGCATTCTATGGATTGTTTAGATATGGTTTTACCTTCTAATGAATCCATTCTAGAAGCCATGTGTAGATGTGGTAATATCTATGAAGATATTCATCATTGATCCTATTTTCTTCTAGAGCTAAGTAGGATAGAGAATCAAGAGTTTCATATGAGACTACCAGATGATGTTGATACACCCATCAATCCCTTACCAAGGGAAGGAATGTTTTCCAAGGGGAATATGGAAAACATTTTCACTACTATCCCTATCAACATCTCTGAGAATCCAGATGTCATGGAAAATATCCATATAGGTGCAAACTTCTCTCCTGAGGAGATTGCAATCTATACGTCCTTGTTCAAGGAATTCCGCGACGTCTTTGCTTGGTCATATGAGGAGATGCCAGGCATTGATCCATCGATAGTTGAACATGAGATCCAAACATACCATGACGCTAAACCTGTTCGGAAAAAGTTAAGACCTGTTAACCCGCTTAAAGCGGCGGCTATGAAGGCTGAAGTTGAAAAACTATTGAAAGTTGGTTTTATTTATCCCATAGCTCTGATGGAATGGGTATCCAACCCTGTTCCTATTGATAAGAAACAAGGGACCATACACATCTATATTGACTTTCAAGATTTGAATAAAGCCTCTCCTAAGGACAACTATCCCACGCCATTTATAGACCAATTTATAGTTGCTTGTGTGGGAAGTGAAGTGTTCTCGTTTATGGATGGTTTCTCCGGATACAATAAAATTCAAATAATACCAGAAGACCAACATAAAGCTGCTTTCATTTGTCCCTGGGGTACCTTCACGTACAAAAATATGCCCTTTGGACTGAAAAATGCTGGGGCAACCTTTCAACGGGAAATGAACTTTGCCTTCCATGATATCAAAGCCATTGTTGAACCTTACCTTGATGATCTTCTTGCGCATTCTCGTAAAAGAATCAATCATCCAGATCACTTGTGTCTAATCTTTGAGCGATGCAGATACTATAAGATTCGCTTGAATCCCCACAAGTGCATGTTATGTGTTGAGTCAGGGAGATTACTCATATTCATTGTCTCTAATAAAGGCATTTAGGTGGATCCATTAAAAGTTGAGGCCATTGTAAATATGCCTCCTCCTCGTTCTATCAGGCAACTTCAGAGCCTGTAGGGAAAGTCTAATTTTCTTCGACGTTTCATTGTTAACTATGCCAAGATTACTAAGGGTTTCATGCGCCTGCTAAAATAGGACACCCCATTTATATGGGATGAAACTGCATAAATTGCTTTTGAGGCATTGAAAAAAGCTTTATTGTCGACACCCTTACTGCGTCTGCCAGATTACTCTAGGGATTTTATATTGTATCTGGCAGCGTCCGAGTCGACCATTGGGGTAGTCCTGGTCCAGGAAGACGATAAGCTCCAGGAGCATGCCATTTACTATTTTAGCTGTGCTTTAGTCGGACCTGAACTCAGGTACTCCCACATCGAGAAATTGGCCTTAGCAGCTGTTTATGTTGTTCAGAGGTTACGTCACTACATTTTACTGAGGACTACAACAGTAGTGGTGGATGTTAATCATTTTTAGTATGTTTTGTCCCGACGTATTTTTGGAGGAAAATTTAACAAATGGATAGTAATTCTCCAAGAGTTTGACTTGGATTTCTAGTCCACTAAGTCTAAAAAATCCTTAGTTTTTGCTGAGCTTATAGCATAATTTCCAACGGAAGAAGATGTAGTCATTGAAGAAGACTCATTCCCAAATGAGCATATCTTCTTGATATCCACCTCTGACCCCTAGTATGGATATATATTTATATATCTCCAGACTTTGAAGTATCCATAGCTTCCTCATGGGAGGAACAACATAAATTACACCTTCATGCTAAGAACTACCTTATCATAGGAGATACTTTATATCAAAGGGGGGTAGATTCCATTTTGCGTCTATGTCTTACCCATGAGGAAGCAGAAATTGTCCTGAATGATTCCCATAGTGGAGCATGTGGGGGTCATTTATCTGGGTTAGCAATGGCCCAGAAGATACTACGTGCCGGTTATTTCTGGCCCACAATCTTCAAATATTGTGTGGAAGTGGTGAAGCACTGTCATCCCTGTCAGCTTTACACCAGAAAAATGCGGTCACATCCTGCTCCGTTATTTCCTGTTGTCTCAGTGGGCCCCTTCATGAAGTGGGGGATTGATTATGTGATGTGAAACCTATCCTCAACTCGGGGGCACAAATATATCATTGTCGTTGTGAACTATTTTACGAAATGGGCAAAGGAAATGCCCACCTTTAAAGCCAACGAGCAAACAACAGCTTTCTTTGTGTTCAATAAGATTATAGCATGGTTTGATATACCCAAGGTGATTGTCACTGACCAATGCAGTCATTTTCAAAATAGCATGATGACAGAACTGACCACTATGCTTGGATTCAGATAAGAACATTCATCTTCATACTATCCTTAGGCAAATGGTCAAGTTGAGGCTTTTAACAAGACTTTGAAGACTATCCTCAAATGTACAATTGATGCAGCCCATTCTAACTGGCATATCATGCTATACCCTGCTCTTTGGAGTACCAAACTAATGTAAAAAATGCTACGGGTTTCTCCCCTTTCCAACTCATTCATGGAATGGAAGCCATTACCCCGGTTGAATGTGAAAAGCCATTCTTGAAAATAGCTATTCATGTGTTACCCGATACGACAGAGCTTGAAGAACATCTAGTACACTTAGAACATCTTGATGAGCAACGTAGAGATGTGCTAACAAAAAATCAAGCTCACAAAAATAGGGTCAAAATCCAATATGATAAGTCGGTCAAGCCTCAGATTTTCTCTAAGGGGGGGATTTTTTTCCTCTGGGATCAAGACAAAGAACCCCTGGGGGTAGGAAAATTCAAGGCCATGTGGTTAGGGCCTTATGTAGTGTCGAATTTATTAAATAAGGGCACATATGAATTAATTTATTTTGATGGGAATAAGCTCCCTGAGCCTAGAAATGGGCTCTACCTGAAAAAGTACTATGCTTAGGCTTAGCGCTTTTTCTTGTATTTTATTGTATGTATTTTTATGTACACTAGTTTGTTGGTTTGTAATTTTTATACCATCTGCTAGCTGTTTCAGATGTCTTCCTAGAGGTACATAGGTTTCATTGATAGCGTTAGTCACCACACTTGTAATATTGCTTCAGTGGCATGGGTCATTTATTCTCCCCCAGGACAGTTAGTTGCCTCAGGAGGCGCTTGCTTAGGTCCTGCTTCTAATAATGTTGCTGAGTATAGGGCTATAATTGAGCTTTTATGGGATGCTTTGTCATGTGGTATCACCCAGCTGGAAGTCCGACTGGACTCTCAACTGGTGGTTTCCCAGCTCAATCGAGCTTATCATGTGCAAAACCCTATTCTATTGCATCAATTTATGCAAGTTAGGTTATTGGAAAGAAATTTTGAATTCATTACATTCAATCATATTCCAAGAAATCAGAATTCATTAACTGATGCATACACTAATTACATCTTGGATTGGCATTTAACACATTTTTTATAAAAATATACAGCATACACATAAGAAACATTTGTAAATAACCAACAAAATATATATATATATGTGAATATCTATCTATAGATAGGTTGAGTCTTTGATCCTCAGATCCAGTCATAACTGTATAATATACAAAATATGGATCATAGTCCATCAAATGCCCTAGATCTAAGCTGGAGCACCCTGGTCCCTCGGGTCTCCCTATACTATGGCTTCTTCATCCTCCTCGGTTTCGACAACCTCAACAACATCTATGTATACTAGAACTGCTCTGGCCACCCGCCTCAAAAGGCGTATCTAGACAGGCGGAACTCCAACCACAAACTCCTGCATGACGGATGGGATGTGCTCTATCTGCAAGGTGGGTACTCTTTGGGTAAGCCTGGCCAGCTTCCCCTCCAGAACCCTAATAAGCCCCTGGTCTTCACCTAAGACAGGACACACATACATGCGTGGATGCCCTTCAGGGTGGACCGGTCCAATATCTACATTTTGACATGTTTATAGGATTAGAACTCGTATACATATGTATATATATCTATATTTTAAAATTCATAAAAAATTTAAAAACTTGAAAATAAAAAATTACCTAGCTCTCCCCATGCTCCTCTTGGAGGGAGGACAAGGCCTGGATCACCTCGGATATCCATCCCAGCATATGGAAACTGCTCCTGTGTTGGCAACTGCCCCTCCCACCAAAAGTAGAAGTCATCATCATACACACTCTGCATTGAGCCACCTCCTCCCTGGCGGAGGAATATATCTCCCCATCTTCTCATCCTAGACTGATGAGGAGATCGAACTGGTAGGGGTATTGTAGGGCTCAATCCTGGCACTCTCTCTCTCGAAGGCAACTAGTATGCTAGAATATCCAAAGTTCTTCCTCCTTCCTCTCTTGCAGTCAGAGAGTTGCTTTCTCAAAATCAGGACAAAGCTCGAACACCAATCATATAAAGCCCCCTACATGCAATCCACTGCCAAACTCATTTGGTTTCATGTAGAGAGATGAAGAGAACATGATCTCACAATCCTCACTATGGTACTTGTCAGAACCTGTAGAGGAAGATCACATATATGTGCAATAGGGATGCAACTCCCTCTCTTTTGGGTACCTGTTGCGCAGTATATATCAATGTAGTTTTGGACACTTAGGGGATCACTGCCTCTGTCGGTGCCCTCCAAGTTGAATGGAGCTCCCCATCGTGATAGACCAGAAATGAAGTAAATATCCTCTTAGGTAATCTCCAAGGACTCACCTTGAAGGTCAAACATGCCTAAATCATGGTCCCAGTAGTTTATCATGAACTCTAGTAGACGGACATTGGCTCACACAGGTGATGTGCAAAAGAACTTCAATAACCCACTTGAATGTAAAACATTCACTGTGGGGGCATCCTGGAGTGCTTCTTGATCCATATCTTCATGCTCACGCTCCCTCCACTCAAGCACCATCTTCAAACCTAGCAAAAAAACCATTGTGAACCTTTAGTTTCATGCAAAAATTCATGTTTTGGACCCTAAATATTTCTTTTACTCTTCATGCAGCGTACACGACTGTCTAGTTAGGCATGTCACGTAATGTACGCGTCTATCCTTCAGGGAAACCCATGTACAGCATGCATGTACGTGAGTTTCAATATAGTGAACCCGCGTACACAACGTTCCTTGCTTAAGGGTGCTCAAAAATATAAAATTGGGGCCTAAATCTAAAATTTGCTAGGATCAAATTGAAGAGCTTAGGGTGTAGTCTTACCTGACACTTGTAGAATTGGATTTCGTCCACCGAATTTTCCACACCGATCGAATGAAGGTAGAGGTGAAAACTTGCTTTTTATGGCTAAAATTAAAAATGGTGAGTTTTATTTATGTTTTTGAACATGATTTATAGAAATTAAATTTCTCAAGTGGGTTTTTCCCTATAGTTCACATTTTATCAAACTAATACCATTCCTTTTGGACTTGTAACAGGTTTTTCATCGTTCTAAGGTGTTTTTTTAGCTCATATAGGGTGATTTTTTGTCATTTCACATGCATTTTGCATATATACTTAATTCATCTTAAACTTAGCAATCAACATTTTAACCATAGACCATGGTATTCTTAACCATTAGCTCCTTGTCTTTACCATCGTTCTTCCATGGATAGGGCCTTCCTCTTGTGAGTATCCTCATTTAGAACCCATGTTGTCTTTCGATACTCATGCTGCACCTATCTTAGGTACAGGGGAATCATCTTGGCTAATTTTCATGCCAAATGGAGCCTCTTTTTGGTCTCTTTTTACAAGCTATCCCTTTATAGGACTCCCCACCCTTATGGAGTTTCTTTAGGCCCAGGTTTGACTCCTTAAAACAAACTTGACTACCGAGTTAACTTGTCCATTCAATCTCGTTAAGAATATGTGAATGGGCATCCACATTGGTGGTAGGTTATCTCTTTCTCGGACCATGCGGAATAGTACGAGAAAGGATCACTCTCTTTTCTATGGAATTGAGAAGAGTATTCTCAGGCATAGGTTTATCACTTTTCCAAACCCGAGGGACTAAATTTACAGAAAAGAACTCCCAGTATGAGCTTAGTTTTCTCTTTTTCATGCTTTGGACCTTAACATGAAAAATATTTCAAGTGTACTTTATGTCTTTGTCATGCTCGTTAAACTCTAAAGAACAAAGCATCAAGTTTATTGTTGTAAGCCCCATTTCTCATACTCAAATGGATATTTTTGAGTGGTCTTGCTTTCCTTCACTCTCGTAAAACTCAAGATTTATGCTGCTCTCGAAGGAGCGTTGGGTAGGTGGTAATTTAACATTTTTCAGACCTTCTTGGCTAAGTACGAAAAAGGTTCACCTTTTCTTCTACAAAAGTTAAGAGAGTTCTTTTGTGGTATGTTTAATACCTTTCCCGCCTCAGGAGACTAAATTGGATGAAAAAGGACCCCCCTAGAGTCTTCTTTGGAGTTTTCATACTCTTGAAATGTGAAAACACCGACTGAGCATGTACTAGTTCAGGCTCATTAAATCCACGAATTAGTGACACTGTCAAGCAATATTCCCTCCTCTTCAAGCTTGTTAAAAAATGAAGAGAGACTCGAGTTGACTTTCCTGGACTTGTTAAAATTTAACAGGGAAGGTAAGGAAGAAGTTTTTCTCTTGGTTTTCAGTGAGTGCCAGCATGTCATCCTTGAACATAGCACTTTATTCCTTTTTCGATACCCATGTCTTAGTGTTCACTTTCAGTTCAGCTATTACTTCGAGTTTATTACTCCTCCTCTTGTTAGTTCTACTTGGGGAATCTGATCATGTCTCCTACATGACAGATAAGTCTAGTTGTTCTATCTATAAAGTTAAAAGCTGCCTTGGGTCATCTCTGTGTCGTGATCACTGTTCAAGGACTTAACTCAATATCTGATCTATATCCTAATCCCATCATTGTCATATCTGTTATCACTTGTGTCTCCCTTCCTTTACCCAGTTCCTAGTCACTCTTGTGATCCGTTGGAGGATCTATTGCCTTCCTTATCACAATATGGTTCTGCATCAGCATTTACTGATGACGAAGACCTAGAGTTTTGACAATTGTACCTCAGGATTCACTTTCATCATTGGTGAATTCCTTTGCTTTAGTTGTCGATTATCACCTATTGATTGACAATCTGTTGAATCCACCTTTGTAATATACATGGTCTTGTACCCGTACTATATGATGTACTCAAACATTTGTAAAGGAGCTAGTGTTCTAGTATATTGAACATAGCATCCTCAGATATGACTTTGTATATGACATTATTATGTATTTGTTTCAGGTACTACTTGTGCTCCATTGGATTTTTGAGTTCTCCAAAGATACAAATTATAATGTATTTTGGCCATCGCTTCCCTCTGACCTCACACATTAGGGGGCATCTATTATCAACCCAAATGGTACTTCTCCATTCGAGTGCCGACACTTCATATGTTGGAACACAAAAGGACATTTATGGATTGAAGGTTGCCTAAACACTTTAGATGGGCATGACACGAGATGCATTCACTATCCAACCAGCTTGCCATTTAACCTTTTTATATGTTGATTGTTGTACATGACTCTTTCCACAGAAACTCACATATGTACATGACTATCTCTACAACATCCTGCGTACTGTACATGAGTATCTCCATTGCAACCCGCGTATAGATCTGTACACGGGTTTCCCTTATAGAAAATCGCATGTCATAAATGGGTTTCCAGTATCAATACTCGCGTACACATCCATTTGAAATTAAAAATAATAAAACATGATTAATGGAGATTTGTTAATCCCTAATCATTAACTATATTAACTGTCTCAACCTCCTCAACCTTTGAAACTGCTCTATTTTCCTAAGTATAAATAGAGGCCTTGAGGAGGGAATTAATCAATAATACTTGGAGAGCAAAGTTATGCTGGTGGTATATCTTCAGAAGTATTTGGAGCAGTAGAACTCAGAATCCTTTGGTTGTAGAGGAGTCCTTGTTTCAGGCGTTGGGTTGTACACTTATCTCATTCACTATTGTTAATAAAGAGAATCCTTCTTCCAACTTTGTGTTGAGTCTCTTTTATGTATCATGGTTTGATGAATATTTATGATTAAGAACTCTATATATTGTTTATCTAACATGTCATATATACATGTATAAGATTGTACTTGGAGGATTTTCTCGTTGCAGGTGAAGGAGGTGCATCCTTGAAAGATTTGGAGAGGAGCAGAACCGGAGAAGAGAAAGCTTGGATCAACCATTGCTAATCGGGTGAGTTCAACATTTCTTCCTATTCCTTTTCTATACTTTAAAGCTGATTGTCTGCAATTTTTAAGAGTACGTTGGTAACCCCAGACCCTCGGTTACAAGGGTGTTTATTCTTAAACAACAACCACATCATATTTATTCTTCAACGTAGATGCTAAACTCTTGTCATTGTCTTTGCTGCGGAAGTACTATGACAGGTCAACCCCCTTCATAAATAAACTTGTAATTTGTGAAATAAATTCCACGTTGAGTAGTACCTTAGTATCCAACCATAAGTATCCTCCATGAAAATAGGCCAACAACTACTTCACGCATGCATTGGCTTCTGCTGAGCAGCCAAAGTGCAACATATGTGTGAGTCCTAACAACCCCGACCTCTGCAATCCCATCACCCACTGCTACAGTGTGTGAACAACCATCCCTCCTGCACCTTGCTCTTGTGATTCATATGTCTCTGCAATGCATTTAGTGTAGGCCTAAAGGTCGTGATCGCTATACGCCATCTTCATAAAAGGGCACAATTTTCAATGTGCTGTGCACTCCTTGTGGCATTGTCAAAATCCTAATTGGTTATCACTGGTTATTTGATACATCTCCATATTATATAGAATATTAATGAAATCATATGCTTACAATGAAATAACAAGATAATTCAGAAATCATAATACATAAGAGTACAAAGACACATATTGGAAGAAAGACTCTCTTTATTGATAAACAAGTGATGGAATATTACAACCAATATTTGAAACAAGTTCTCCTCTTCTAGCCAAGGGAACTAAGTTTTTCTGCTCCAAGATCTCCAAAGGCAAACCACCAACATAACGTTTCTCTAGAATTGATCATGTTTAGCCTCAACCCCTACCCTCTATTTATACATGAGGAAAGAGAGAAGTAATGAAGGTTAATATGGTTGGAGAAGTTGGGATAGTTATGATTAAGAGCCCAACTTTCCTCAACTAAACTTTTTTATATTTTTAATTTTGGATTAGGGAATCCACGACTATTAATACTAGCAGGTCACACATGATACACGACTTTTAGAATGACAACCCGTGAATTCCAACCCTGATCATGTATACACGGGTTGCAATGTCAATACTTGTGAATGATTCACAGGTTGCAATGGAAATAGTCACAAATTCACCCTAATGATCTTATAAAAAATAGGTTAGGCTGGTTAGAGGATGATGCACCAAATCTCATGCACATCTATAGTGTTTTGGCCACTTATATCCATTTTGTCCTTTTGTGTACCGACACATTGAGTGTCAGTACTTAGATGGAGAAGTGCCATTTCATAGGATAACAGATGCCCCCCAATGTGTGAGTCAGAGGGAAGTGATGGCTGAAATACATTACAAATTTTATTCCTGGAGAACTCAGTTACCAAGGCTGCAAGGAGGTACCTGAAACATACATATCAAAGTCATATACAAAATCATATCTGAGGACGCCATGTTCAATAAATTGGAACACTAGCTCCTTTACAATATTTGATTACATCATATGATACAAACAACAAGGACATGTATATTACAAAGGTGGATCAAAAACACAATATACAATGATGAGACTTCAAAATTTGGAAGTAGTTTTGTTGAACATAACACAATCTTGCGCAAATTAGGTTATAGAGGCATGCACCTAAGGTATTCATCCATATTAACTAGTACAGTCCCTACCATGTGATAGATGAGCTGAAGTCAAACATGGAAGGAACTAAACAAAATGTTAGTAAATGAGTGATGCTGACAACTGAAGCAAAGGAATTCACCAATAAGGGTAATCATATCCTAAGGTACCATCATCAAAACTCTAGGTCTTCATCTTCAGGAGATGTTGATGAGAAACCATGATGTGAGGAGGAAGGAAATGAATCCTTCAATAGATCACAAGAGTGACAAGGAAAATGGATAGGGGAAGGTAGACACAAGGAATTATCAAAGCTGATAATGATCGAAATCAGGATAATCAGATAAAGGTATAGATCCTTGAACAGTGAGCACGACACAGAGATGACCCAAGGAAAATTTTGACTTGCATATATGACAACTAAACTTATCTTTCATGTAGGATACATGATCAGGTTTCCCATGTATAAAGGAAAAGTGGAGGAGTAAAAAATTGAAGTAATAACTGAGATGGAATTTTAAACTGAGACATGAGTATCGGAAAATTCATAGAGTGCTTTATTCAAGGATGACATGCTGCCACTGTTTATAACACAAAGAGAGAAATTCTTCCTTATATTTCTTGTTAAGTTTTAACGAGTCCAAGAAATTCAACTCGAGTCACTCTTCATTTTTGACAAGCTTGAAGAGGGGAGAGAATAATTCTTGATATGCATTGATTTGTGGATTTTACAAGCCTAAACTAGTAGATGCTCATTGGTGTTTTCATAGTTTTGAGAGTCTGAAAAATATGAAGAAGACTCTAGGGGGATGTTTTTTTGTACAATTTAGTCTCTTAAGGCTGTAAAAGTATAAAACAATCCACAGAATAACTCTCTTAGTTCCTGGAGGACTAAGGTATACCTTTTTCATACTTAGTTAGCAAGGTCTTAAAAAGGGGTAAACTAATACCAAACTGACAATCCTTCAAAAGTTGCATATAACCTGAGTTTAACGAGTGTGAAGGAAGGAAAGATCACTCAGAAAGATCCATTTGATTACGATAAATGGGGCTTACAGTAGTAAACACAATTCTTTTTTCTTTAGGTTTTGTGAGCATGACAAAGACTAAAGTACACTCAAAATATTTTTCATGTTTGGGTCCAGAGCACGAAAAAGATAAAACTCAGCTCATACCGGGTGTTCCTTTTTCGTAAATTTATTCCCTCAGGTCTGGAAAAGAGATAAAACTATGCCTGAAGATACTCTTCTCAATTCCACAGAAAAGAGAGTATTCCTTTCACGTAAATAATATACATGGTCTGAGAAAGAGATAACTTACCACCAATGTAGATGATCGTTCACTTATTATTAACAAGTATGAATGAACAAGTTTAGTCGACAGTCTAGTCTATTTTGGGGAGTTAGACTAGGGCCTAAAGAAAACTCCATAAGTGTGGGGAGCCTTATGATCGGGTATAGTTCGTAAAAGATGCAAAATGAGGTTCATTTTGTCATGGAAAACAACTAGGAAGGCTCTCGCAAACCTAACACAACTACGACATGGGTACCATAAATACAATAAAGTGTTCTAAACTAGGGTACCCATGATAAGGAGGCCCTATCCACATAAGAACAATGATGTGTACGAGGTAAAAAGTGGTTTTACACCATAGTCCATGGACAAGAAAAATTATCCTAGGGTTTAGTGACAAATAAGGTATAAGTGAAAAATCTACAATGAGGACCAAATCCTACCCTATATGCAACGAAAAACAACTTTTCGATGATCCACAACCTGTTGCACCTAGCAAAAAGTCGATGGTATTAGTCCATACATTAAAAACTAATTTTAAACTATAGACAATGGGTAAAATTTTAAATTTTTTATTATAAATAGTTCAAAAACCAAAAATAGACATACCATTTGGAAAAAATACTATATTTGGAAAGTTTTACCTTCATACTTCAGTTGATCACAGTGGAAAAAGTGTTGGACCAATTCTGATTCCGCAAGTTGCAGGTTGGCTATCTCCCCTTTCTTCTCCTTTCCATCCATTCAAAAAAAAATTTTAGTGTAAAATTTTATGTCTTTTTGAATTCCCTAAGAGCCTCACGCAACATTCACAGGTTGGCTTAATGACAATCACAAATACACATTTTATTCACGGGTTGCTTCCATCCAGCCCATGTATGCTTCACGCTGTGCTGAAAGCACAGTCGTGAATACTGTACGACCTCTAAAAAATTTAAAAAATGCACCAATACAAGAGAATTTTGATGGATTCTAATGGTTTTATATGTGCATTGGGAATGCAAAAAATGGTCTTAGAGTGGAGAGAGAGGGAACATGAAGACATGGATCGAGAAGCAACGCGATATTCCCCAATCTTGCAAGAGTTACAACGAAGTGCCTTGCTAAAATTCTATTGCACGTCCAATATGAGAGCAGAAGTCCTTCTATTGGAGACTCTAGTAGACTACTGGGGCCATGAGCTTAGACTTTTTGACCTCCAGGGAGAGGTTCTAGAGCTTAAAATAGATGATATTTATTTCATCACAGGACTCTCTCTCAAGGGCATACCTGTAAATATTGAGGGCACTAGAAGGGGTGGTGACCCTATGAGTGTGCAAGATTACATTGATACTTACTGCCTACTTGGTACACAGAAGTTAGGATCATGTACCCCAATATTTCAGATAACTAGCTTCCCAATGAAAGTGATGGTAACCACAATATCTAGGATTGTTGGTTCTTCTGCTTTACATTTGGCGACATGGACCCACATTGCGGGTTGCAGTGGAATGTATAGAGGGAATGCTATTTGACTGGTGTTCGGGGATGATCTTGATAATGAAAAAAGAGATTTCTTATTACAAGAGCGGGTGAAGAAAGAATTTTGGCTATGCTAGCATATTGATAGTGTTCTTCTTTGAGAGGGTTCTTTCCCTCAACCCTGCAGTACCATTACCACCGCTCTCACCCTGTTAGCCTAGAATTATGAGATGGGGAGATATATTCCTCTACCAATATGGTAGAGGTGAGGTCCAAAGTGGTTACAATGATGATTTCTATACCTAGTGGGAAAGACAGGTTCCTACTCTCGATCAGTTTCCATATGCCGAACTAGATTTTCAAGGAGACCCTGAACTTGTCCTCCCTTAATGGGAGGGATGGGGAGAGATAGGTATGTTTTTTCCTTTTTATAATATTTTATTTTTATGAGTTTGTAATATTAAAATTATATATAAATATGTATAAGATCTTGGCCCTTATTTATGTTTTATATGTAGATGTTGGACCAGTGCGCCCCGATGGGAATCCCAAGACATTTGTGCAGCCTGTACAGGGCTGGGATGACCGTTTACTGCGTGTCATTAAGGGGAAGTTGTCCAGGCTTACCCAAGATGTTCCTACACTTTGGATAGATTGAATCCCTATGATCATGCAGGAGTATGTTGTTGGGGTTCCATTGACCTAGCTACACCTTCTTAGAAGGGTGTCTAGGGTCGTTCTTCATTACAGGGAGGCTATAAAGGCAGCCACAACCGAGGAGGTTGAGGAGCAGGCCTATACTTAGGAATTTATGGACTATGATCCCATTTTTTGTATATTGATTNATTTCTATATCTATGTACATGTTTTACATATATATATATATATATATATATATATATATATATATATATATATCTACTTCTGGTTATGTACATGTGTCTCAAATGTGTTTGTTATATTTATTTTATAATATGTGTGTTAAGTTCCAATCCAATATGTAATTCACATATGCATCAATAATTCTGTTTTCATTTCTTGAAATGTGATTGAATGAAATAGACTCAAAGTTTCTTTCAAGTAATCTAACATAAAAACTGACGTAGTTGTTGATGTATTTGTAACTTCAGAATATATTCACTTGTATATCTTACGTATTGTACCTCAATGTTCCTATCGAGAAGTATCAGTAATGTAATTGAGTCATGTCATACCCCAATGTTCCTATTGAGAGAATCAATAATGTAAACAAGTCATGTAAAGTCATAGAGGGTAACCCTCCTTATTGATTAAGGTTTAAAGTCCACACAGTTGTGGGGCACTAGGGTTATTAGACTCTCATAGAGAAGTCGGCCCTGGTGAGTTATTGTCAAGTCAAGAATTAGTATAAATAGAGAGTGAGACTCTTTATTTATCATACAGTCACTCACACTCAGTTGTAGCGCATAACTGAGAGAGAGAAGAAGCTGGGACAAGAGAGAGAGAGAGAACTGCTGTCGGGAGATCATCTTTGTATATTTGGGTTTTACTTTTGGTGCTCACTCTATCTCTGACGAAGTTGAGGGGTTTTATCCTTTATGGTTTCCCCAAGGAAAATATTTGTGTTCATTGTCTCTTGTGATTGATTTCTATGCTTATTATTCTCTCAGTAAACATCCTAAGATCAATTGTTCAAATAGATAAAAATCTAACAGTAGTAAGTTAGGGTTTCACACCTGATAATCACCATTGAGTTGGAAAAATATGAGCTGAGAGTCAAGTATGACTTCTAGATGGGTAATTCCACATAGTGTAGCATCCCATAACAAATCAATAACTACACTGTACTCGGCCACATTATTAGTCGCAAGACCTAAGCATGCGCCACTAGATGCAACAATTGTCATGTGGGTGAATATATAACCCAGGCGGTTGAAGAGAGATTACATGTATGGCGAATAGCACCATCAACAAAACCTATGAACCACTCAGATGACATTTGAAACAACCAACATACTATATAAGAAACACTAACCAACTAAAACCCTATTGCACACAACGTAGGGACCTAAACACATTGAATTAAATTCATAAGCTCCATTTTTCAAAACTTTCGACACAACGTAGGGACCTAAACACATCGAATTAATTTTTCCTGCCCCCAGGGGCTCCTTGTCTTGATCCCAGAGAAAAACAAGTTCTCCCTTGGAGAAAAATATTGGTTTGATGGCTTTTTCATATTGGTTATTGACCCTATTCTTGTGAGCTTCATTTGCAGTCAACGCATCTTTGTGCTATTCATCTAGGTTCTTTAGGTGAAGCAAATGTTCTTCCATATATGCAACATTGGGAAACACATGAATAACTATATTAAGGGATGGAATCTCACAGTCAACCGATGTGACTAATTCCACTCCGTGGATGAGATGAAATGGTGAGAAACCGGTAGCAATATTGAAATTAGTTTGGTATGCCCAAAGTGCATGGTACAACATGATGTGCCAATTTGTCTGGTCATGTTAATGGGGTGCTTTAGAATGTTATTCAAGGTTTTTTAAATTGCCTCTACTTGTCCATTTACTTGAGGGTAAAAGGAAGATGAATGATCTTGCTGAAACCCTAGAATTGTGGTCAACTCTGTCATCATGCTATTTTAAAAATGACTTCCATGGTTAGTGACAATATGTTTTGGTATACTGAAACGACCAATTATTTGGTTGAATACAAAGTAAGTTGTCATTTCAACATCGTCTTTGAAGGTAGGCATTGATTCTGCCCACTTCATGAAGTAGTCTACAATGACAATGATGTAATTATTCCCCCCAATAGAAACTGGATTGCACTTCATGTAATCTACCCCCCACTTGGTGAAGGGCCCTACCACGATGATGTGAAACAAAGGAGCAATATGCGACTGCATCTTTCTGGTAAAAAGATAAAAGGAATAACAATGCTTTATAGCTTCCACACAATCTTTGAATATAGTGGGCCAGAAATAACCAACACGTAAAATTTTATGGGCCATTGTTAACCCAGATAAATGACCCCCACATGCTCCACTATGGGAATCATTTAGGACATGCTCAGCCTCCTCATGGGTGAGGCATCGACGCAAGAACGAATCTACCCCTCGACGATATAAGGTATCACCGATGATCATATAGTTTTTTGCATTGACATGCAATTTACGTCGATCTTCCCATGAGAAGGATGCCGAACACTTAAGATTCTTGAGATACACTAATATATCTCCATACCAGGGATCAGAGGTGGAAATTAGAAAGATATACTCATCTGGGAATGAGTCTTCTTCTACCACTATAGTATCTTCCATAGGGAATTCCAAGATCAGTTCTACAAAAACTAAGGAATTTTTGGACTTGGCAGATTGAAAATCCAAGTCAAAATCTTGGAGAATGAATATCCATTTGTTGAATTTTCCTCCAATTATGCGCTAGGAAAAAACATACTAAAACATATTTACATCTCCAACCACTGTGGTTGTCCTTAGCAAGATGTAGTGATGCAACATTTGAACAACATAGACTACTGCTAAAGCCAACTTCTTGATGTGGGAGTACCTAAGTTTAAGATAAGCTAATGCATGACTAAGGTAATAGAAAACATGCTCTTGAAGCTTGCCATCCTCCTGAACAAGTACTACTCCTATAGCTGAGTCCAACACAGTCAGATATAATATACAGTATTTGGGTAATCTGGTGGACGTAGTAAAGGAGCTGATAGTAGAGAGTTATTTAATGCCTCGAAAGTGAGCTGTTGTAGAGGGGGCCAATACCTCTTAAATGTCATCATAATTATATAATTATATATATATTAACAAATGAGTAGTTGCAGTGGGTACAACCGCTCCAACCTCTTTCATAATATATAAGTAACCATCAAAGATGAATAGAAATGAAGATTGGACGTCCCTTCCCAATACTTGTCTTTGATGGATATGTATGTTCTTTACTATATTCTTGAATGTATGTGAAATTCTAGCTTTCAACATCTGGCAACGTTGCCGCCTCTGTCCGGTCTGGGTGACAACATTAGCGGATGGAGGTGGCCAAACCTGAAATACATCATGAAGATTAAAAGAATCGTCATGTGCGTTAGGAGATGATTGAGGATA
Organism: Pseudotsuga menziesii; assembly: GCA_001517045.1. Lineage (NCBI taxonomy): Eukaryota > Viridiplantae > Streptophyta > Pinopsida > Pinales > Pinaceae > Pseudotsuga > Pseudotsuga menziesii. The sequence continues at coordinate 457,828 of LPNX011193784.1, read as the reverse complement.
TGCAAAATCTGTATTTGAAAGCTTGCAAGACTACTCACATGCTCTACTAGGGTCAAGGATGTTACTACAGCGCAAAAGGAAAGATCTCCCTGGAGACGCAAAGAATACCCACAAAATTCTCTTACAATGGAAGTTATATCGACCATCTTTGAAGCCGTCTGTTAATTGATTGCGGATGCCGGAAATGCTCGGTTTCTTATCATCAAGAATACTAAACATTGGAAATGCTCATGTGCTGCTAGAGAAAGATTGGACACCAAGAAAATCCTGCAATAAGCAAAAACTGATCGATAGAGGCTCGACTTAAACCAAAGAGGATGAAACTTGTCAAAATACTCCTTCCATCGAGGAGCTCTGGCATTGGAATTTGTTTCATAAACCTATCGATGTAACACCTGCAGAGATGTTTAAGTTGCCTTCTCAAGCCCAGTCACCAACAAACTGCATCTACAGTCAGCATATCATTCGACTAATTTGTTGATTGGTAGAGTTTTTTTTATTACACCAACTTCAATTGAAGGCCGACTATGGAAAGGGTTAACTGATGATGACCAATTACTAGATGATCGACATGTTAGCTATTTATTCATTGATGACGAGTATTGTGCATCTGTTGGTAAGCAAGTTTTATTTTTGGGCAGTCGTGGTTGTTCCAATAGAAAGAAGTTTTATATTATAGACAAAGCAAATTTGTCTTTATTGGATTCTACACAAAAAAGGGAAACATAATTCTGTTATGCCATGACTATATTTGTGTTTACTATTTATTATATTTCCCCACCAGTAAGATGATGATCGCTACTGCTTTCCTTATGATTATCATTCAAGAAGGTACCGCACCCGATTGCTGGAGGTGCTACATCTGCGAGGCTCCATAGTGAGATACACCATCGATCGAGCCTACCCCACTGATTAGAGGAATTTTGGGGTCTAAAATGGGCCTCCTAAGGAAAATAATAAAATAATAGTTAAAATAATAAAATAATAGTTAAAATAATAAAATAATATTGATTAATTTTGGAGGAAGAAAGAAAAAAACTACTTTTTGTGTTCGTATTTTCGACATATCTCCCCGTGTTTTTACTCAAATTTTGATCGGGAGAGCTCGTTGGATGTGGAATTTGATTCCGCATCCAACAAGTACCCACACTGCATACTTTTTACGGACACCGCTACCCAAAAAACAAGAAATACTTGAAAAAATGTGATGATGACATCATCGTCACATTTTTTCAGGTATTTCTTGTTTTTTGGGGTAGAGGGGTCCGTCAAAAGTATGCAGTGTGGGTACTCATTGGATGCGGAATCAAATTATGCATCCAACGAGCTCTCCCGATCGAAATTTGAGTAAAAACACAATGAGATATGTTGAAAATACGAACAAAAAAAGTAACNTCGAAAATACGAACACAAAAAGTAGTTTTTTTCTTTCTTCCTCCAAAATTAATCAATATTATTTTATTATTTTTCTTAGGAGGCCCATTTTAGACCCCAAAATTCCTCTAATGTTCATTAGGTTGCAACATGGCAAACTTGTGAAACAAAATACCAAGAATTGTCACCGTTGCTTAGCTGAACACTTGTTATCTTTTGTGAGATATAGTTCATGTGGACAGAGTTCTTGAACTCTGTCCTCATGGACAGTTTTGTTTGATGATGATATTAATAGGTATATTGTAGAAAAAAATTTAATATTTTGAAAAAATAGTTATTGTAAGTGGATTACTTCATTCAATCACTTAATGAAAATATCCGACATAGTCCAAGCTCTCATGGTGTTTAGAGCTTGGGAATTACTGGGTTAGGTTTGAGTTGCTTTCTAGTATAAGGTTTCCATAATAAAATACCTTAAAGAATAAATCCATAACATTTGGTAGAATTCTGGCAAACCCCTGTTATCGCTACAATTTGGAAAATACTGGGTTAGGTTCGAGTTTCTTTCTAAGATTGACAAAATAAAAGTTGCATGCAAAACAATGTCGTGCCAAAAGGCTCTATACTATANTGAAATTCTATTGGTTCTTGAATTCCAACTCACAAAAACTTATTTTGGCACGTTTTCTTATAAGGCCCATTTTAGACCCCAAATTTCCTCTAATGTTTCCCTCGCGAATATGAAGGCTATTAACCACCCTGATACTATCGCGCGACCAGGAGATAATAAAGGGGGACAAAAATAATTATTTAATAAAATAATAATAAAGAGTTGTATTCGTCCTACTAGCCCGCAACACTTTCAATTTGGTTTGTTAGTTGGATGGAGAGTTGGCAACCCAGCCGACCCATCGACCAAAATAATGTATTTCGACAGATAGTCTGTGCCATGGGAGATGGGAACAAGATGATCTCCACTGTTGAAGATCTTAGAAGGATAGACTACAAATTCACCAACGGCCCAAATAGAAGCATTGCAAGAATTAACCATCACATTCAGGACAACCTTCCACGGTAGCATTGAGGACTTTAGAGATCCATCATGATAAATCACTAATGTCCCTATTCTTCAAATGCGAGTGTCCCTTTATGGAGATCTACAAATATTTTGAATGGTGGGAGAGGATTTTGATACAACCATCTGTATTTTCCTATGTAGTAGCTATAATGATGAACGAATGCACAAGCGTCTCAGCCCTTGTGATTTTTGCATCTTCATTTCTCCCAACAATATTCCTGACATCTGTATGACTGAATCAATGCTTTTCTTATGTTGTCCTGATCAATATGGAGAGGATCAACTATCAACTGCGCCGAGAGGCTGACTGCTACATAGAGAGGCCACATGTCGACTAGTTGCACGATGATGGAAGGCATTTTAATTAATTTCGGCTGAGTTAAATTTTCCCAATTCTTGACCTGCTGGCCTTACTGTTGACTCGTCAACTTTTTTTTATCGGAGCAGTTGACCAATCCAGTTTGTCGACTGATCACTTCTCTCGATCCTCCATCAGAATGAAATCACTTTTTTCTTCAAAGTTGTCTATTGACTCATCGACTACCTCCACACCTTCTAATGTTATATCCTTACAAGTCTGTTGATATTTAATTTCCATCGACCATTCTTCTTTTTGGTTAATTCTTATAAGAACGAAACACTTTATTTTTATGTAAGAGTCAGGTTGAAAGTATGTTGGTTTTATGGTCGAGTAATTGAAAAACATGTTGGTTGAGTATTTTACAAACATGTCACTTCAATCAAGTTCTATGTGGTCCCCCATAAGAATGTAATAAATAAAATTTAGTTATGTTGATGTGACACTTTGATTCTGAAGTTAATAAAGAGGGGGTTAAACGTGAGTCTCAATAGAGGCAGGCGATCCCCTCCATTTTATGTAAATAAAGTTGGTCTCTTGCCAACCTTTGTAAATCAAGTCATGTTAATTTGAACTATAAGAATTTGGTTATGCACATGAACATGCATGACACAATCTTGCAGGTATTTTAAAAGATGACGAAGATGGCATTCTAGAAAATATCATTAACCTACACAGCAAAGAGCTCCAACGAGATATGATGACAATGTACCCCTCATTATCAAAATGCTGAAATTGTTTCTGGGTTGTGACCTCAGAAAGCCATAAGATAGAGAAATGGCATAGAAAGTCAAAGAGCCAAAAGGCCCCGCATGCCTGAACCGATGAAGATGCCAGTTAGATGAGCCAGGGTGAGGCTTTAAACCAAAAGACCTCGTTGTGGAAGAATATGCTTGCCTGCCATTGTTAGAGGATGAGACTTCGATGGACTACTTCTATATTGAAGATGGAGGATGAAGAGTAACTAGTCATAGTAGAGCCTTGTACACATGCATTTTCCTATCAATCTAGAAGCTGTTGCGGCTGAGTTACCTATGCGGAATGGTATGCATGGTTGATGCATAGTGAGGTATACTTTAGCAGTAGTGGAGACCCAGGATGTTGATGCATATTTATTTTTTCTCTTCAGGACGAAGAAATGTTTTGTTTGTGGGGGATATGTAGAGGGGGGAACTACCTCTTAAATGCCATCATAATTATATAATTATATATATATATTAACAAATGAGTAGTTGGCATGGGTACAACTGCTCCAACCTCTCTCATAATGTATAATTAAGCATCAAATATGAATAGGAAGGTGGATTGGATGTCCCTTCCCAATACTTGTCTTTGATGGCTGTGTATGTGCTTTACTGTATGCTTGAATGTATGTGAAATCCCAGCTTTCAATAGTTGTGCAGTTTCATCCCATAGGAATGGGGTGTCTTGATTCAACAAGTTGTTATCTGAAAATACACACCTCCTGTGGACAAGAGCTAGCTCCCTAGTTTGAATTGTTTAGATCTAGAATTAAACACAAACACAGAATACTGGACTCTCCCTAGATTTGGTTCATCACTAGAATATGATGCCATAATACTTTTCTCATAGGTTTTCCTCACTATCCTTGAAGCTTACTGTAGAAGAACCTGTAAAAGATGGAATACAACAAATAAAACATGATAGCATACAATATAATCAACTAGATCTATGCTCGTGACCAAGGAATCAAGCAATACATACATACGGAACAATAAATATGGGAAAGAAAATCCATTCTTTATTAATAAATGATTGGAGAGACTACAAACTTCATGCATTGGTGTTGAGAGTTCCTTCCAATGGATCCTTGCCTCTAACTTCACCTTGCCTCCAAAGACTCATGAATGATTTTGACAGAGTTTGGGTATGCAACACAATTCTTCCTCCTTTGTCCCATGGGGGGTGAGCTAGTATTTAAAGGCATGGGAGGATAGGAATGGTTGAGGATCTCATGGGTGAGGTGGATATTAGATCCAAAAAGGGAGGATCTCGAGCTCCAACTGGTCCTAAACTCCTCTCGAAGCTTCTCTTTTTGCCTTGAAAACTCGAGCACCGCTCCTCCAATGAAGCAAACAGGTGGTGCTAAGGGGGCACAGCTTCTTGTAGTAAGGATAGGAGTGGTGGCACCAATTATTTCTCATGTATTAGGTGTGGTGATGCCTTGGGTAACACTTATTGTCAACGGGAGAGAAGCGTTACCAGCTCAACACAGGGAAAAATTGCAGGGGGATAATTTGAACCTTAATTTCTCTAGGGAAAAACTTTGAGGGATTGGAGCAATCAAGGGAATACCTATCTCATAACATGATGGGTAGTCAAGGGAATACCTATCTCATAACATGATGGTGACAATATTTCGGTATAACACAAGTGCATGAAACCCTTAGTTATCTTGGAATATTTGACTATGAAACGCTGAAGGAAATTGGATTTTTGCTCCAGAATCTGAAGTTTCCTAATGGAACAAGGAGGAGGTAGATTTAGAATAGCCTTGAATTTTAAAGGATACACCTGTCTTCCTCTATTTGACATAATAAACCCTAGTAACCTCCTTGAATCAATACATAAAACAAACTTGTGGGGATTCAAGCGTATCTTATAATGTCTACATCGTTTAAATATCATACGAAGATGATCTGGATGGTCCTTCCTCTTGGGAGAATGGGTAGGAAGATCATCCAAGTAAGGTTTGACAATATTCTTGATATCGTGGAAGGAAAAATTCATTGCCCGCTAAAAGGTAGCTCCATAATTTTTCAAATCGAAGGGAATTTTATTGTACGCGAAGGTCCTTCAAGGGTAGATGAAATCTGTTTTATGCTAGTATTCCAAATTAATTTGAATTTAGTTATACTAAAAAAATTCATCCATAAATGATAATACTTCGCTACCCGCAAAAGCATCGATAATATGATCGATGAAGGGTGTGGGGTAAATGTCCTTGGGACATGATATATTTAAGCCACGGAATTCAGTGCACATGTGTATGGTCCCTTGTTTTTAATCAATAGGAATGGGATTAGATACCCATTCCATCAAAGTAATTGGGTAAATGAACTCTACTTTCAACAGTTTCTCCACTTCAGCCTTAACGGTTTCCTCTTTCCATGGATTTACAGGTTGAATTTTTTGTCGAATAGGTTTAGCATCAGGGTAAGTGCAAATTTCATGTTCAATGATAGATGGATCTATGCCTGACATCTCCTCAGATGACCAGGTAAATATTTAGTGAAAATTCCTTAAACAAGGAAGTATATATGGAAATCTCCTCATGAGATTAGTTTACACCAATATTCACATTTTCAATGACATTAGGGTTTACAGAGATGTTGATTGGAATGGTAGTAGAGATATTTTCCATATTCCCCTCAACAAATACTCCTTCCTTTGGTAAAGGATTAATCGGTGAATCAACACCCTCTTCCAGTCTCACATGGAACTCTTAATTCTCAATTCTACTAAACTCTAGAAGAAAGAAGGAATTATGGTGAAGGTATTCACAAGTCTTTTCTCATCCAATCATAGCTTCTAAAATGGCTTTGTTCAAAGAAAAAATCATGTCTAACCAATTGTAATAATACAAAGATTTCTCTACCCAGGCGGGTAGATAAGCTTCATCTGACTCCTCTGAGATTGTAGAAGGAGTTATGATGGAATCGACAATGGCATTAAAAATAGATTCGTAAGCTACTTCCACTACAGATAAGGGCACTTGAGGCTCATGACGGGAAGGAAGCACCCAAGGATTAATTCTATCGACAACCATCGTGATAGAAATCCTTACACTGGTAGAACCTAAGTAGTTAATATGGGATGGGATATCAAATGTGCCCATCAAAGAAGCATACATTCCAACCCCCAAGCTCTCATTAATTGGTTTTGTTTGATCTATCAAAGGTACCGTGGAATAATTAGTTTCCAAACGATCCTTCTATGTAAAACTGAGTTGGTCAGCTGTAACCAACTTCCCTTCGTGTGGAAACACTACAACTTGGAGAAAGATCGAGGTGATCACACACATAGCGTAAGTCCAACTTCTCCCCAACAACAAGTTATATTCAAATGGGGCATCAATCAATTCCACCTCAATAGAAGCTGCTTTCCCTACCATCTTTATTTCAAAAGCTGATAGGATACCTTGTGGATGGAAAGACCTTTCATTAAATGATATAAATAGAGTGTTCGATGGAACTAGCTCTGGGGATCCTAAGGTTTTCCAACAAGAAAATGAAATTACGCACATGGAAGAACGTTCATCAACCACTGTACATCCAATGGTTTTACCTCCATGGACAACATCAATTGACAAACCCACATTGTATGGCAGGTGTATTTTAACATCAGAAAGATTAAATTTCTCATGTAGGCTCGATGAATCCATGCTAGCTATGGATTCTAAGAGGGCATCCCATTGATCAAGACAACTATGTAACACCTCCAATGTCGACATTGCACAAGGGGTTTGAGCTAAGTCTTCAACTACAAAGTAGTTAGAAGAAACCCTAGCATTAGGGTTGTGAAATGATTTCTTAAAGAAACCTTTCGGTATCTTGGGCATTGGATCATATGGTTTTTCATTAGTGAGAGGGTTTGAAGTTTCACCAGCAGGCTTACCCTTTTCCAGAGCCTTCGATTACTAATTCTTATTCTTTGTTTGGAGTAAAGTGCTCGATCATACCATATTGATATAATTTTAATCAGGAGGATCACTAGAAGTGACATCAGCTACATTTGAAATAGAAGCTGCATTCTGTCCTTGGGGAAAAGGATCCTTTAGGATATCCAGTTCTTGATTCTTCGACAACTTCTAAATTTTTTCCATAAGATGGAATTCATAAGTAAGGTGGTATCCCTGACACAATGTACAAGGAAACTTGACCTTTTTCTTGTCTTCCCCCCCATAATCATTGTTTGTGGGATTTTGCTTGTTTTGGTTACCCTCATCCTTCTTCCCTTTATTTTTTTCCCACCGGGTTGCTGATTTCCCTTCTGAGAAGATTGTGCAAAAAAATTTGAATTTTGTGGTGAGGGGGTGGCAGCCTTAGCTGGATTTGCTATAGCTTGCTTCACTGACAACTCATGGAGTTGCTTATCCAGTGATTCTACAGTAGGAGAACTATCTAAACCAACAACGCCATAGGCATGGGGTACATTCTTGGTTTCCTCTTGATTGTTTGTAGACCTTGGCGCCTCAGGTATGATTTTATACAAAATCCCAGAATGAGCATATATTAAATCTAAATGTTGGGTTCTAAGGATAACCTATTCTTCCATGGTCACCCCCGAAGTGGATACATCCTTAGAAATGTAAGGCAGTAAATATTTTAAGAACTACTCTAATAGAAACTTGGGAGGTATAGTGTCTTTAATAAGCCTCTTTCGTATTTGCCACTTCTGAATATGATTAGAAATATGTGTGGCCTTGTTCTGTCGAAAAGTTGACAACAAGTCTGTTCCAACATCATACTAGACATGAAGCTGAAAGTGGTTAATGAGCACGGTTGCTAAATCCAGAAAACTATCATATGCAACGGAGGGAAGTTATATGTACCATTTTTTTGCCACATGAGTCAATGTTCTCTATAGAGCCTCAACTGAGTAGAATCATCGTTAGGTGAGTTTGAAGAGCACCAAAGGTGAAAAGTGGTAATGTACACACCCGGATATTCACCAGCTTTTCCTTCAAAATTAGGAATGTCTCATGGCAATTTAATAGGTATAGGTGGCCATGTCACATTGTGTCGCATGGGGTCATTAATTAACTTAAAAAATATGGCAAGTTTAACGTTTCCAAGAAAGGGAGTTTGGGCCTAACCAGGGATCGATAATAAGGAGTTTGGGGTGTGGAAGTACCTGCCCCTTTACTCTCAAATGAAAAGGTGGAGTTTCCCCCAACCACTGGTTGTGAAGTGGTTGTAACATTTTGGAAAGGATTCCACTCGAAATCTAGTGGAATACTAGTTTGTGGTGCATTATATGTGGTTTTATGTACTCCAGATGAAACAAGAGTTTGAAACACAGCAGCAGGAATCACTCCACTAAAAAGTGAAAAGATGGAGCTCGTGAAAGGAGTTGAAACCTGACTAGGTGTCTTAAAATTATCACCTATGAAGGAATTCGTGTTACTAGATGACATGCCCACATATGTAGGTGTAAGACCTACATAAGGAGTGGATGGAGGAATATTTCCTCCATTCCATAGAAAAACCTGGATGAATGAAGTGGACCCACTTGGACCACTTTGATCAGTTTGCATAAAATAAGGAGAAGTAATGGTGCAATGGGAATCCCAGTGACCACCCCACTAGAATGAAATACCATACTAGAAGGTTCTGAGGGTTGAACCACTCGAGAACTTGGTGAAAGAGGAGCAATGGATGCACTAGGTATAGGAGCACTCACCGTGGGAGGTGAGACTCCACCAGCCAAATAATTGAAGTCGGGGTAGACATACCCTCTCCTGAGATAGACATAAATTGACTCAAAGGAACACCAAAACCATGTGAACAAAACAGGAGGATCTAGAATATTACAGGATTGTTCAGATCAATCAGAGGTGGATTAAAGTTTCTTACAAACTCATAAGTCTACAAGTATTCTATCTTTACCATTGATGTTTCTTCCTAATTAAGTCTGATTTTCGGCTCACTAGGAACTTCACTAACACCAGTAGGTTGAAAGGAACCGTATGTATCAAGTCTCCACCTTTGAGGTGGAGGTGGAGGCTCCACTGTAGGAGATGGAGGAAGGTTTTGCAACCTTCTATACTGATGAAGAGGTTGGTCCTCCACAACTATAAATTTGACTCACAAACCTAAAGGCCAACTAAAAACAAATAAGACAAACAACACTCAATAAAAATGTCCTAAGTAAAACAAACACACTAGATAGAAGATACACCTTTCAAAGGAAATCCTGGGATGATTAGGGCCCTGGTCCAACCAGTGAATATCGAAGGATGGTTACTTGGGGTCTCGTGAAGATGTTTCTAGGTGCTAGCACTAGAATCACCCAACCGCCCTCCCAAATTGTCTAAAGAGGTTTCCTTCCAAGCGCGTCCTAGTAGTACTGTAAATAGCCTTCCAATACCACCCATGTAGGATCCTAGTGTTTGGAGACTAAGGATACCAAATCTACACCGAGAGTCTAACGAAACAGTTGCAAGCCTAATCATTATGCATGGGCATGGTAGCTATGCTTGAAACCCTGTCAACATTGACACCAGACGGGGCCCAAGAGATTGTCAATATCCCCAAACACATAAAAATCCTGGTGGACGATCGAATAAGGAAGTGGAGGGTTATCTCCTCAACGGATCTCTCATGCGACCTCATGCTTAACTCCCGTGTAAGAGTGATTTCCGAATTGTCTCTTTTAGAAGAGGATTTACCCAATGAAAGGCCGCTATGTTTGAAATCAAATTATTTTGGACAATTTAAACTCCTACTCCAAAAACCTAGCCTAAGACTAGTTGATGTATGAGCCTATAAAAAGAAACTTACTAATAAATTTTAATTAAACTTTCTTTTTAATGGGATATATTAGTCAAAGGTAGCGGAATGAGACTGAATCATGTTATAGAATCAACAAAGTGAAAGCAAATGATGTATACAAATTTGAAATGAATGCAACTACAAAATGCAACTTTTTCCTTTCTTTTTCTTTCTAAGTGAAAGATAATGAAAATTTTAAACAATATGGGAAACTAGAAGACTTAAAACATTTTTATTTGTATGAAAAAATAGTGAAAAGAACAACTAATGCAAACTAATGCAAAATGCAACAAAATTGTTTTTTGTCTTTCCTTTTTCAGAAAATTCAAAATTTATATGCAACTAAATGCACTATGAGAAAATTAACAATCTGATCATATAAAGTGTAAATGATGGCTGTCAGAACCTACAATACAATTCTTCAACCAACAGGAAAATATGACTCAAACCCTAGACTTGGCAGGACTATCGACTTGAAAGGACCAATAGATCTAAAAGATGGCAAGAATGACTCACTTAGACTACCAAAAAAGCAGTCCCAAGTATATCGGTGTCTTAAACGACTGATCAATGACAAAAAAAACACAAGCACTTGGACCAATAAACCAAGAAGGAAGGACCCAAAACATTCACACACGAATAAATCAAACCAAACTTACTAAAAAAACTTGAATTAACAAGCAAGAAGTGAAATGTATACACCCTAAGTTATAGTATCATCCTAAATAAGAACCCTATCAGATTCCTAAAGGATCAGAAAATGAAGGACAAGCAAAACCTTAATGATTGAAAGAAACCTACCAGAACATTACAACTGTCATATAGGCAACCCACATATCATACATGACTATTATCGAAGTACCTCGTGAATACAACTGATAATTCATGATTGCATATACTGATAGGTCGCAAATACTGTCAAAATTTTTCAAAGAGAAAAATGAATGACATAAAGTTTCTAATAATTAAGCACTGACAACCAAAGGAAAAAACTGAACAACTCACTAACAAGATCAATCGGAGCAAAACTGACAAAAAACGAAAAGAAAGGACCCACAACAAGTTTGGATCCCCAACGGAGTCCCCAGTTTTGTTGTTCAGGAGAACAAAAACTTATAACCTAGGGTCTATGGGGTTACCAAAGTACTAAATAAACTTGCAGACATTCAACCATTAAATAATTTGGCAGAGAAATATGGAAGAAATTAGGTGTACCTTGATTATGGCTATTGATCCTAGCTTTCTTCTTCAATCCCAAATTGCTCCAACAACTTCTAGGGAATCTCCAATGCCTACAAAGAGCCGTAGCTTTCCTGCAATATATTATATATTATATAGAATATTAATGAAATTATATGCTTTCAATGAAATAATGAGACAATTCATAAATCATAATACATAAGAGTACAAAGAAACATATTGGAAGAAAGACTCTCTTTATTGATAAACAAGTGATGGAAGATTACAACCAGTATTTGAAACAAGTGCTCCTCTGCTAGACAAGGGAACTACATTTTGTTGCTCCAACATCTCCAAAGGAAAACCACCAACATAACTTTTCTCTAGAATTGATCATGTTTAGCCTCAACCCCTACCTTCTATTTATACATGAGGAAAGAGAGAGGCTACGAAGGTTGAGATGGTTAGGGAAGTTGGGATAGTTATGATTAAGAGCCCAAATCTCCATGAATAAACTTGTTTATATTTTTAATTTTGGATTAGGGAATTCATGACTAATAATACTTGCAAGTCGCGCATGATACATGAATTTCATAATGCCAACCCCCAAATTCCAACCCTGATCATGTATATGCGGGTTGCAATGTCAATACTAATGAATGATTCACGGGTTGAAATGGTAATAGTTGCAAATTCACTCTAACAACCTTATAAAAAATAGGTCAGGCCAGTAAGAGGATGATGCATCAAAGCTCATGCACATTTATAGTGTTTTGGACACTTCTTTCCATTTTGTCCTTTTGTGTATTGGCACATTGAGTGTCAGTACTTAGACGGAGAAGTGCCATTTAATAGGATAACACTGCTAGTACTTCTTGTTGTCTTCTTCTTATGATATGGTGAATTGGGGTGATGGGAACCCCTCTTCTTGTGAGTAATTCACGATAGTTCTTGTTGGATATCGAGCATATCTTCCACAATTGGTGTCATTACTAGCGGGGAATCATGAACACTACCACTTGAAATAACTTGTGCCATTTCTACAAATTTGTCACTCACAACCTCACAACTATGATTTACTAACTCTTTGTGCTTTTATCAACTCAACAATCACAATGGTTCATCCAACTCGCCCCTTGTCAATTCTTATAGCTTGAGATCACTTGTGCAATATATTTTGAATCATCATAACCAAATCCATTGTCGATCAACTGAATCCGTCGTTGATTCTATCAATATAATGTTTGAATTCCCCATAAATGCATGTCCCATCTAGTTGCGTCATCTCTCATATGGTTTAATTGCTTCATTAATTGCATGATTTGACCCGATCAGATCCCTGTGAATGTCATCAAACTGCTTCCATACTGCGACTTAGGAAACTTTCCTTTCACTACGACCTTCCTTTCCATGAGATCCTCCTCTTTGACATGATTCCATTTTTTTCTTTTTTTAATTGCGCAATGCCTTAAGCATTGCATTGCACCTGGTTATCTCGGTAGGGATTTAACCATCTTCCATTCACTAAATTAGGCAACACTACACCATCTAGTTGCTACAACTGTACCGCACCTACATCGATAATGAAATGAATGACATAAGGTCCTAACCAATGCATTTGTAGCTTAATAGTATGTTTTGCGAACTTGTTGTCATGGAGTAGCACCATATTCCATCGCTAGAAGTACTCTGGTTTGATGTGTCGATCATGCCATTCCTTCTGAATATCCTTTTCAACTTGTTGATGAAACCTGGTCATGAATTGATCTTCCTCCATTTGTACCAACTATGTCAGTTGCTCCTCAAGCACTCTTTCATCACTCATACCTGTCGCTGCTATGAGGCACATGCTTGGAACAATATACTCCATTGACATCACCACTTCTTGGCCATAAACAAGCTTGAATGGAATCTTCCCTATAAATAGCTTACACATTGTCTTGTAGGCCCATAATATCGAAGGAATATTCAAATCCCAATCATAATAGTTTGCATTACATACCTCTGTCAATGCAAGCTTCAGAATTTTATTGAAACACTTTGACTGTTGCATTCACTAGCGGGTGATAGGGAGTGCTCTTCTTGTGTTGAATCTTAAATTAATCTATCATTGTGCTAATAGTGCGATTGATGAAGTGACTACCTTGATCGCTCATCAATATATTTAGAAATCCAAAATGAGTGATGACATTTCTAAATAGTAACCTTGCTGCAGTCGCAGTGGTGCAATCCGTGACTAGTGCTGCTTCTGGCCATCGAGTGAGATAGTATGTCATTGTGATAATGTAGCGTGCACCTGTCCTCTTTCTTGGAAGATTGATGGGTCCCACAAAATCCACTCCCCATTTATCAAATGGATGTAGTAGTATCTGAGGTACTAATGGAATCTCATTCCATCATGATGGCTTCCTCGTCATTTGGTAGACATCCCAACTCTTTGTAGAATCCATAGCATCACTGTGCAAGGTAGGTCACTAGAGACCAGCTCAGATAATCTTCCTAGAATTTACGTGACCTCCATAGTGTCCTACTACAACTCCATCGTGCTCTTCAGCTAATATCCTTTCCTTCTCATGCGGTAGGAAATATTGGTATAGAATCTCATATGGCCCCATATTATAGAGTTGTCCAACAATTAGTTGAAAATACACAGCTCAAACAACCAATTGCTTCTTCTGAATCATGGTGAAATCATCTAGTGCTTTTCCCGTCGATAAAAACTGGATAATTTGCTCATAGTGATCATCGACCATTCCAACCTTAAATAACTACACATCAGGTAACCCATCCTCAATGTTGGTTGGTTCTTCACCTGTCTTAATCCATGAAAAATGATCAGGTCCTGCATTCAAGTGACCCGACTTCACAATGATTTTGAAATCAAACTCTTGGAAGAGTAGAAACCAACGTCAAATATTCCCCCCCAACATAGGCTTGTTGACTAATTATTTCATTGTGGAATGATCAATGAACATATTAAAATGTCCTCCTAACAGATAATGATGAAATATTTGCAGCACATACACCATCACCAATCCTTCATGCTCCGTTGTGGTTTAGTTTCGTTCCAAAGATGATAACTTTCAACTTCCAAAAGAAAACAGATGGTCAATATCTCTAGCACCTGGTTGTCCCAAAACCACTCCTAATGCAACTGATGATGCATTGACATGGACATGAAATTCATTTGTCCAGTCCAGAAAGACCAATATTGGTGTTGTGACCATCTTCTTTTGAGAGTGTCAAGACTTCCTTGACACTCGTGACTCCATTCAAATTACACATCTTTCTTCAACAAATTCTCCATCGGTGTTGTGATCGCTGCGTAACCTCTTATGAACTTGGGATAGTACCGCATGTGTCCCAATGTCACTCTGAGATGTTTCACATTTGTTGGTGGGGGAATATTAACAATTAGTGCAATATTAGCTGGATATACCAACATCTCTTCCTTACAGATGCTGTTCCCAAACAAAATCCCAAACAACGCACAATAAATACAATTTCACAGATTCAGTGTGATATGGTGTTGTCAACATCTTTCCAACATCAATCGTAGGTTTTCAATGTGGTCTTTCTCCAGTCTATAGATAGTCCAATCATCCATGTATACCACCAAAAATTTCTAAATTAAGTCCTTGAACGCAACAACTACGATCTGTGAGAATATCATAGGTTCCTTTTTTAGTACAAACGACATCACCGTGTACTGAAAGCATCCCCACTCAGTCACAAAAGTAATCTTATGCCAATATTCCTTTGCAATATTGATATGATGATATCCTAAAAATACTTCTATGAATGAATAGACCTCGTGGCCCAGAACCTCATCAGTAAATGGTGTAGGGAACAGATAATGAAGACATGTGTCATTTAGCTTCCGAAGATTGACACAGATCTGAACTTTGCTTGTATTCTTATCTTGAATGACCACTGAATTGATCCATTATGATTCTTCGATTGGTTCAATGATTCTTGCATCAATAATTATTTCAAGTTCAACCTTCACTCTATCCTTGTATTGCAGGTTCAATTGATACGAACACTACTTCATTGGATTTGTGTCAGGCTTGAGTGGGGATTTCATTTCTCCCAAACATCCTAGAATCCATTTCTTTTCCAAGAATTTGGTAGGAACAAATACTAGAACTCATGCAACAGATAAGTAATATTCTCCATAGTTGCTTCATCCCAATAATATCCAATATTGGTGAACTTCAGTTCCTCCTCTGACCCAATATTAACCTTCTGAATCTTCAACAGCTGGTGAAATTTTTTTGTCAGCATCTCTGGTGCTGTAATATCCTGATTTCCTTTAGATTATAGAATATTGATATTCCTTGGATCATCCCCATCATTAGGTCCTCTTGTTACATTGTAAAATTCCATCATCAACTACATCATTGGTATCTCATGCAATTCCTTAGGAAACACAACTAGGACTATTTCCAAGACAACATCTCAGATGTGCTGAAGTGCGCTATAAATCACTGGATCAACATACACAAAGATGAAAGCATGGCTGAAACATATCTTCAAGTCCTCCCATGTCGTAATATCGCTTCGAAGCTCAACTGATACGTACCACTATCATGAAATATCGTCTAGAATATGTACAAAATCATGTACCCACTCATCCTTTGGTCGTGATACCCATGCGGTCTGACATGCAGCCAAATGATCGTTGGGATAATTCCATCCATCGTGATTCTTGAATTGATAAAAAATTGTTTCACTGAAGTGAACTTCCATAAACTAGTGACACAACGACCACCCATCGATCGATTTCTTATGTGTCTCCCACCATTGTGTTGGAGTGGCCTTCAACGCTTCCTCCAATGCCAACAATCGCTAAGGTGTCGATACCTTCTCTTTGAATTAATTGATGAACTCAACCAAGTTGGGTGATCCTTCATATGTTGGTAGCTCAACAACCTCCATTGCGAGCTAACGCAGTGACTAAGTGACCCATCCACACTTCCGGATGGACACTTCATTTAGTCGATTCTTCCAATTTTCCAATGCATCGTTAGAATCTGATGATGCTGAGATGGAACTTCACCAACCCAAATACCCTTATGTAGTGGGATGGACATAGTCTTCTTAAATATTGTATGCATGGTCCCATCCCCCTATGACCTCCTCCTTCACTGGTTCGACATATCTTCTTCCCTCACTTGGATCCAATGGGGCCATGACTCGGACTACGCGGTTCTCGCAGGTCATTACTCTCTTCTTGAAATTGATCATTGCTAGATTGTCATTATCCCACCCAATCCCCAAAAGTGAAGGATATGAGATAACTTCGTCGATGATTTTGATAATATCAAAGTCCACATATTTCTTCATCCATTCTCCTTCCACTAGTAAGTGCGGTGACTCACCCAATTGGTGACACTTTGGCCTAATTTTCCAGTCGTAGTTGTATGGGGGACCAAACTAACTATGGTTTCCCCATATTCTCCCATGCCTATTTTGTTAAAATTTTGACATCCAAACCTATATCCAGAATGACCAAGTCCACATCATAATCACCAAGTTGGACATTCATTCGCATCTCCCTTCAGGTATTCTTCTTATGCAAGGAGTTCACTGCGTATTCCTGTTAGCCTTTCTCTGGTCGATATAGAAGACTTGTGATATCAGCTAGTGCATTAGGATATTTTTCTAGCAACATACAACTTACAAAGAATTTTTGTATAGTTCCAATCTTCTTTGGTGGTCCTTTTATACGTGTCGAATAGAAAGAAGATGGAATTTCATATATAGGAAACTTATCTGTATCTCTTTTGATGATCTCTCGAGTATCAAAGAATGTTTCTTTCTCAGCGTTAACATCAAATTTTTCCTTCTTTTGAGCATCCAATCGGATCTACGAGAATAGACCATAATCTCTTGTGGTCACACCTCCTCGAGTGTTGACCGCAACATCTACAGGTTCCTTCCTGGGTTCCGCTAAAATATTTCCTATAGTCGAACCTTGTTTCTGATTTTGAGGCTGGTTCGCAACCTGATTCACGTTTTGGTTCACATTCTGTTCTGGTTCTACAGTGGTGGAACATTCTTTGTTCTCCACTTCGTGATCAGCTGTGGAAAATATTCAACAATGTGATCTACGATGGTACAATAGGTACATTGCAGCTATAGGTTTGGGAAATATCACTGATAATGCCCCAATACTCCATAATTGTATCATTTTACAAGTCCATGACCTCATCCTCCTCCTCAACCGAAGCCTCCATTTCATCCTCCTCGGAATCCTCTATGAAATCCACCTTATTGCTGGTACTACGGTTGATTAAACTACTGCTGTTGTGGTGGATTCGACTGCGGTTGAACATACTATGGTTGAGTATACTATGCCTGAGTATACTGCAACTGTTGTGGATCATATTGCAGTTGCGCAAACTATTGTGGCTGCTGCGGTGGCGGTCTCTCTGCTGACCAATGCTATTATCCCTACATGTAGTATGTATAAATTGTCCTTTCTTGGAGTAAGTCATATGCCCAAAAATTCTTCTCTTCATGACCAACGAAGTGACAAAAATTGTAGAACAAGTTTGCAGGTTTTGATACTACTTTTTGGAGATTTACACATTCCTCGTGTTCATGTCCTTGAGTTTGATAGATTCTACACCATGGTAAGCCATGTTGACTTAATGTATTTGGAGCACTTGACTGTAAGTAATCGAAGAAGTATGAGCATTGATCTTGATCATGTCCTTCTGTGCGACATTAGGTACACTATACTTCTTCATGAATGTCTTTCCCTTCTTGATATCTTGAAACTCAATCGTTAGGTTTATCGGTT
Organism: Pseudotsuga menziesii; assembly: GCA_001517045.1. Lineage (NCBI taxonomy): Eukaryota > Viridiplantae > Streptophyta > Pinopsida > Pinales > Pinaceae > Pseudotsuga > Pseudotsuga menziesii. Next base: position 439,511 of record LPNX011193784.1, on the reverse strand, counting down.
GTGATTGGATTTGATTCATTCCAACTCTAGTTTCACCAACTATTGAAGCCTCTAGTTTCATTTCAATATCTAGAGGCTCACTATGTGTCGTAATATTCTGCTACATTAATGGAATTCGACTATGTGGTACTAATGCTATGGCAAACCATTATTTGTGTTGTACGCCACTAATTCCAAAATTGACTTTCACCATCGACATCTTGAATCACTGATCGAAATCCTAGACTGACTCGTTCGGATATTGATTTATTTCCTTCAATTATGTGATGTACTGCGACTCATATTTGGGTTTCTTGAATTCCTCAATCAATCCAATTCTAATATCCTCTAGAGTCTTCTACTGATTCCATGTTAGAACTTGTACGAAATTCATATACCAATCTAATACACGAACTCAGAAAGTTGTTGCAAGTTGTCCCTTATTAATGTCTTCATCTTGGACTTTCTTCACAGTTCATACCACTTCGTAGAGAAACTAATATTGCTTGGGGATATTTAGTCCCATTCCCATAGAACATAGGTAATTTTACATCGTCACTCGCCATCCTAGGCCTTCTTTCGATATTTTCTAATCCGCTACCGTTACTTTGGTGATGACACACTGAGAAGTTGTGTGATGATCTTGTGTTTCTTCCCTAATGTGGCATAGTGTATAGAGGTGTAGGTACTTTGTTTCTTTGGGTTGGTCCTTCCTCTAGCTTGGGCATAGCCTGGTCATCTCCTTTGTTGTTGTAGAGTCCCTTAGTCCCTTGTGATATTCTCTCATAGTTTCTTGTTCCGATCGCAGTAGGACTCTCCTTAGTCCTCTGCCTCTTCTCTTGCGGGAGCCTCACCCCACTTCGCAGAAGACCACACTCTTCCTCGATTTGCCTCATAGTTTTGTTGTAAATTCCATCCATCTAACCCATATCATTACATTCAACCCTTGTCTCCGCAGTACCCGTAACCTCCATATGCCGAAGTTATACTTGTTGGAGTTCATCTTCAATATACCATTTTCACAGATAATCATCTTAATCCACAATTACAAAGACAATAGAAACCTACCTCTTGGTCCTTGGAAGAATTCTCTTTCTGCGTCGCTATAGGATTTGTCTATTTCGACAAAAAACTCAGTGATATATACTTCCAAAATTCTATCTATCCACACTTCGACAACCCTCGATGCCCTATCGTCTATTTATTTCAGTTACTGGATCAATTCACGGTTCGAGCAAGTAGGTTCACCTCCTTGGAAGTTTCTTTTATGGTAGGTTAGCTGTTCCAACTACTCGTACAAGATTATCGGGAATTCAGAAAATAAATATTCCATGGATATTGGAATAGATATGCCTTCCCAGCCACTCTTCTGTCATTAGTATGAAACTCTGGTTTTCTTTTGCTATGAATTCTCGAGCCTTCTAATTGAACCAATCCTGAATCTCTGGTTTTTTTAGATGCCACAACATTTCCCATTCGTTCTCACACTATGGTCTCGACAACAAAACCATTTGTTGTAGACTTCAGTAGAGAAGAGTTCACACACTGTCGACACCCCTTTTCACCACGACCTCCCTGAGCACTGGCCTAGACAATTTTTACCCTGTGCAACAACACTTGCGTAGTAGATGAGGTATTACCCAAGATGTTCAAGGGATATCTGTAGGAACCACATTTTCATAGAGGAGAAGAGGAATTTTCACACTAATATCTCTTAATTGCTCTAACATCCAGATATTCAGAGCATATTTTTATCACATCATTAATTCAACATTATGAAAGATCTATCATTGCACTATCCCATTAGACATAAAAGATATTGACATACATTACTTGATTCATCATTCATATACTTCTCATCAGTTAGCATGACATTAAGATATTATATCACACCATTTTTTTGCATTATTCATATCATAGAAACAATAAAACCATAATTATAAGATCAAACATTGCATCGCAACAAAACACATGGAATTTCCAGCAATAATCTCATCTCATTAACTTCCAAAAGTCAACATACTTTCTCAAAATACATCTCCATGTCAATAGCCTCAGACCAAAATTGGAGATACAAAAATGCCAAAAGATGATCTAAGAAAAAATCCAAGATATGATGATGATTTCCTATTACATTTCTACATCTATATATAGGCTTGCGCCTTTACAAAAAGGTCCACATATGACCAACTACCTAACTAATTCAGACCAAAAAGTACAAAATTACAACCAAGCCGACCCTTGTCGACTTCTCCGCCTTGCGCAATCTTCCTTGGTCTTTGCCTCTTGCACACCATGCGCATCCATATCGCTTGCCAACATGATTTTTGTATTTTGTTGTTGTTTGTACCATTTCTATGATGATGTCCATGGCGTGATATTGATATAATGGTATATTTTAATTTCACTTGTTTTAATTATAGATTATGGTGATGTCATCAACATTATCTTGTTAATTTGTATATACATGAAGTTGTAGATTGTTTTAATGGAGATTCAGTATGTATGATCATTTTTCTAGTTTGGATGGATGTTGTCCATTACCCTTAAATTTATTTATAAATGTTATGTTATAAATTTGATATAAGACATCTATTTTTTATAAGCTAGTACCATGGAGTTTTGAACCGACAACCTTACGCAAGGAGTGAATTAATAGTGCTCCCATTAACCATATATTATACACCCCATGGGCTATTGATATCTGTTATTTGATAACTATGATATATGTTGGATAAATTTCGGTCGACCCATGTTCAGATTCTTTATTGTTAAGAATACCCAATATATTAGTTGGACAGAGCAGGACTCCATCGGCAACACCTGTGACACAAATGAATTCTCATCCAAGATATCTTATGGGGAATTCTAGAGCTAGGTTTCTGTAGTTATGTAGGGATTTCACTCTTACAGTAATATCATATTTACTTGGCTAAAGCTAGGAATTATACTTATGTTCCTATTCATTCATTCATGATAACTTTCTACCATTCTGTTGACATAAATAAGAACATATAACATAAATCATTACCATATATTTACTCAGTGCATATGAGACACATGAAGTAAAAGTTCTTTCACCATTAATCATGTGCGACACATTCATATAATATCATCTATATCAAATATGTATTTGACACAAAACACACATTAAACACATACAAGCAAGATATAACATGGAAACCAATCCAGGAAAAACCACAAAGGTTCTCTTCATTTGGCATGAGAATTGGTTTCACACGTTTGGTCTACGCACTCAACTTGCAGACTCTTCTTAGATATTATTTACAATTCATAAATTTTTATCTCGTCTCATACTCTCTCATTTTGACCTCTCTCTTTCTTTCTCTTCGTGGTTGATCTGCACACATCATGTATCAACCCTCTTCTTTCCTTCGACTCTTCAACCCTCTCTAAACACCTTGCTTAATGACCAACCCGCACATAGCTTGCGTTCATGCTTTTATAATATTTTCTGCATTTACAATTCTTGATCCATCCATCAACTAAATCACAATTGTCAGTCAATAGAATGTCGTTCTATTTTAATACATTATTTTATAACTAAAACAGGTACTATCAGCCCAAAATACAATCATGCTTTATTACTAAAAGCAAGATTTTAGTCTAACTAATTCTTCTTGCAAAATCAATCAAACTCTTCTTTTTGATAGCTTTATTCCTCTTCTATCGTGGTTCCCTCTGTTGCGGCTGTTTGCGTCACAATTTCTTCCGTCGTAGCTTCTCTCATCGTGTGACCATAATCTTTATCTTTTCGAAAATAATGTTGGCATAATTTTGTTTGAATTTTCCTAGGGCCAACAATATATTTCATTAATTTAATTGAAATTAATAAAATGAAAGTAATAAAGTTAAAGCTATAAAGGAAGCAACATGAAGTGTTAAAATGGAAGCAAAATATGGCACTGAAATGGAAGCCAAACTAGGTGCTATTTTAGAATCTAAATAGGAAGCTAAATTGGGTGTTAAATAGGAAGCAAAACTCGGTGCTAAATAAGAATTTAAACATGACACTAAAAAGAAGAAAACCCTAGTGCTAAAAAGGAAGCCAAACTAGGTGGTATTTTAGGCTCTAGATAGGAAGTTGAATTGGGTGCTAAATAAAAAGCAAAAATCGACATGAAATAGCAATCTAGACCTTACACTAAAAGGAAGAAAAACTCGGTGCTAAAAAGGAAGCAAAACCATATGCTAAATAGGAAGCGAAAATTAGTGCCAAATAAGAAGCAAAACTTGTCATGACACAGGAAACAAAAATGGAAGCCAAACTAGAAGCTACAATGAAAGCAATATTGGAAACAATAATTGAATCCATACTAGAATCTATAGTGGAAGCAATACTAGAAGCAAAACTAGAAGTTATAATGGAAGCAAAAAATGAAGTTATAATGGAAGCACCTTTGCATTAAAAAGGAATCAAATCTCGACACTAAAAGGAAGCAAAATCCAATGCTAGAAGAGAAGCCCCATGCAGCGCTATTAAGGATGCCAAAATGGAAGCAACTGAGTGGAAGCAAAATTGGAAGCATTACTCAGAACTAAAAAGGAATCCACACCCAATGCTAAACATAGATCAAACCTTGATGCTAACCAAGGACAAACCCAACGCTAAATTAGGAGCAAAAATTACCTTTAACCTTACGACGCTAAAGTCAACACAATTTGTGTCAGATTTTTAAAAACCTGCATTTCACTAGATTTAGTACTCAATTATGAGCTCAAGATTGTTATACACCTGAATGGCACCTCTCCGTCTGAGTGCCGACATCCCTCATGTTGGCACACAAAAGGACACTTATGGATAGAGGTTTTCCCAAAACACTATAGATTGGCTTGTCATGAAATACATGCTTCCCCCATCCAGCTAGTCATTTTAACCACTTATACTATGAAATGAGAACTATATACTATGAACGAGAACTCTACCCATAAAAACGATGATTTTTGCAAAAAAAACACCAAAAACACCCCCCAAATAGAAAAGTGTTGATACCAGTATACACGTTTTTTTTTTAGGGTAAAAAATAGAGCCATGGACTAAACATCCCATATTGTTGTTTAACAAAACTTTAAAATCAACCTTAAATTGGAAAAAAAGAAAAATTCTTGAAGAGATAAATTACAACTTTCTGGAAAATTGCATATTAAAGAAAAAACAAATTTCTCTAATAATTTCACCATTATAACCATATAGAAACAAAGAAATTATGATGTGATTCATAATGAGATAATATATTAGACCATACAAGAACAAATGGTTCATATAAATATTCACAAACTCCTCTAGAGTTTCAATTACAAAAATCATACTAGTAAAAAGCATCTAACTGCCTCTTCAAATTCATCCATGGATTATGACACCCCATCATCAAAAAATCCTGTAGAGTTTCAATTAAAAAAATCATACTAATAAAAAGAATCTACACTGCTTCTTCAAATTCATCCATGAATTCTGATACCCCATCAGAATCTACATTTTCTGTAGATGAAGGACTTGATGAAGATGTAGATGACCCATACTCTTCTCTATTATCAATGGGCGCACCATCTGAGTCTACATCTATGCCCATCATTTCAGATGTCATATTCCTTCGGGATCTATGGCTTGGTTTAACAGACTCCCATCTTGAAACTTCTGGCTGTGGAAGAAACCTCTTGATAATCTCTATAGTCTTGGAGCGGAGAGTGTCTTTATTTGTCAACTTGAAATTATAAACAAGTATATCAACTTCCTCTAATTTCAAGATGTCAATGCGGCGACGATTTATTTTTTGACCCTTTCTGTTTCTCTTTCTGCAAACCTTTTTCTCAACCACCATCTCTGCCTTGTACACACCATCAAATGGGTGTGTATCTGTTGCATACCAATGTACTTCTACTAATACTACTTCTTCATTTTATTTATTGACCTTCATAGCTTTTGCAATCCAGAATGGATATTGACGTGGATCATCTGTAGCCAAAACTGCAATCATGCAACCCTCCTTGATATCTTGTACTGAGCCCCTGTAAAGGTCTTCCATCTCTCGACGCTTTGCGGATGATCTTCTAGAGCCAATATGATTTCTTTGATGGAACAAAATAGGAAAGAAGATGTGGAGCTACTATCATTATAAAATTGAAATTGAAGAGGAATCTTTGAATTAAAATGAAAATAGAAGCCAGTTTCAGAACAAACACTTTGGCATAGCTTCTTTCTCCGTGGGGTTTACTCTCTTTATGAAGAAAAGAGGATTTTTTAGTTCAATGTGACCGGTGACTCAAAAGCAGTTATAGGACCTAAGAAAATGGGTTTAACTCAATGCAAACTTTATGCTTCTATAGTTGGATGAGGAGAACAAGGAGACTTATTTAGTTTTTTCTAGTTATTCCTTGAAAATGGGTTTAACTCAATGCAAACTTTATGCTTCTATTGAATGAGGAGAACAAGGACACCTATTTAGTTTTCTCTAGTTATTCTCTTCAAACACATCTACAGTATCTTTAATGAAAAAACAGATTCTTTGAAGGAATCCATTAGGGAAATGGATGGAGAGTCATACAATTTCAGAATATGTGGACACAGTTCTAGTTGATGCTGGTCAAATACTTCACTTTTTAATAGTTTGAACTCATTTTTTGCCAATTATTAACTAGTAGCTTTTTTAGATAAAGAGTGAGTTTTAACAAAGTTTCTGTAAGGCATGAACTTGGCTCGATGATAGATAGTTTCACAGGTTGATAGCGATTATAGAAAGCTTTTGTGTTATTTAACCCTTTCCAGTATGGATGAACCATTTATATATTATAACAGTATGTATACATACCATACATACCATACTTTGAATATACATTTCTTTTAATTTAAAAAAAAATTAAGTAGCAACAGGTTAACTGATTCCAAACATTTAAGTCGACAGCATTACAAGAGAAAATTGACGAAGATAGTATGTAATTGCGTGCATGGTACCATAAGTAAAATACAAAACTGAACATTGACCATTAAAACGAATCTTTTCTTTGGCTAAAGCCATATACATCCTCCAGATATGTGATTTCTCTATCGCATTTCACTCATCAGCAACAGTGATTGTCTTGTGATGCATTAGTCATTTCACAGTATCCTTTCTGGAAACACTGACCATGTTTAAGTTTTATTGTACAGCAGAGCCTCAGAAAATGACTTCGATGTTTTCTAGATAATTCGCCTCAATGTTATACACTTCTGTTCTTTCGAAAATGAGTACACAGTTGTATGTTCCTAGTATTGGGAGCCTTGCATTGTGAAAACGAAAGCTTGTATCTTTCTGGCCGGCCATCAGTACAGGTCAATGTTGAAATTAAAATTAGGTGTATGAATGGTTGAATCCGTCATCTACGTTTAGTTTTCTGGATCGACTAAATGTGATTAGCATTTCATTTTTTACAACGCCAAGCTGCATTATCTTGTAAAATAAACAGAAGAGCCAAGGAATGATTGAGTTCATGGAATGAGGAGGGGTGACCTCCACCCGCTTGGGCACCAAAGGGAAGCCTTCACGGCGGCCCCCGATGCCCGGCATCGAGGGCCGCCATGAGGGCCGCCCTTTGGTGCCCAAGCAGCGGACCTCTCTGTTGTACTCCAAAATATCTCTAGACCAGGATTTGCTGGACAACACAGGCACTAATTGCATGAATGGAACTGCTCAATACTGGGATAATACTGAGAATAATAATAATAATATGAGGACGAGTAGCAGGAGCAGCAGCTGCAATATTAGCACCGCCAATCTTGAGGTCAATAATGGCGCCGCCTTCGGCCATTTTTGGGGATTCGGTGAGCGATTAGATGCATCTAACATCACCTCCGAAAATGAGCGAAAGGATCTGCTATTTTTGGAGAAAGCAGAGACCGAATACGCTGTTAAGTGGTCTGAAATGCTGCCTCCGTTTTCAAGCCACACGCAGGAGGAGACATTGCCAATGTATATTACAACAGACTCCAAGTCTTAAGATCTAGTCTCTACTAGTAACATAAATAACCATAACCAAGCTGCTCTCAATTCTGCCATTTTCCCAATATCATGGCAACAGCTTCAGAACATTGAGTATCCGGTACTCGGTGACAGGGCCACAATGCTTAGTACTCCATTGTCTGATCCTGATTTCCACCGAATTGCTGCAGTTCTGGACCAAATTTAGCACAACTTTGAGTTCATCTTGATAATGCTAGGTTTAGTTAGTCGTTACTAATTTGTCATAG
>LPNX011193784.1:333424-429557 GCA_001517045.1 Pseudotsuga menziesii | reverse complement strand
CAACCATTTTTGAAACGGGGGTAAAAATAGCTACTAAAATTAGGAGAGAGAAAAACGAGAACTGTGTCGAGTTCTCGTTTCATAGTATAAGTGGTTTTTTGCCTTTTTTGCCATGTTAAGATGTATTCGTGACTCTCTTTATAGACAAATCGCGCATCATTCGCGAGTCTCCTTTATAGCAAGTCGCGAATCCATGTATTCGCGGGTTGCACTTATACATAGTCACGAATCATTAGCGGGTTGCTCTACTACATACCCACGAATGTATCTCAACATTAAAACATAAAAACACTCACGCTAATGGGAGATTAGTTAAGTTATTTAACTTAATTTCCTTAACTGCTGTAACCTCCCTAACCTTCGAGAACTGCCTTATTTCACCCATATAAATATAGGCCTTGGGGAGGGTGTTGATTACTTACACTTGGAGAGCAAAGTTATGCTGGTGGAGTTTATACAGAATTATTTGGAGCAGTGGAACTCAGAATCCTTTGGCAACAGAGGAGTCCTTGTCTCAGGCGTTGGGTTGTATCTGAACTCTTTCCATTATTGATAATAAAGAGATTACTTCTTCCATATATGTTTCGTGTGTATTGGTTTGATAAATGTTTATGCTTATGCATCTTATATGTGATTTATCTAACCTGCTTATACATATATGAATCATCTTGTATCTGGAAAAGTGTTTCTTGACAGGTGAAAGAGGAGAAATCTTGAAGACTTTGGAAGTAGAACAGAGAAGAAGAAGATTAGCAAGGATCGACCTTCGTTTAACAAGTAAGTCCTTTTAATATTCCTATTTCTTATTCTGTACTTTAGAAGTCAATTGTCTGCAAGTAATTGAGTATGTTGGTAACCCCAGACCTTAGGTTATTAGGTGTATAATCCTGTACAACAGAACTGGCGACTCCGCTGGGGAGCCCGGACTACTGTAGGTTGTTTTCTGTCCTCCTGACCAGTTTTGCTTGTGAGTCTGTTTGTGATTTGTTATCCTGTTTCAATACTTGCTTCAACATTTGAAAGCCTTGGGTTTTTTCTTCAGTTTTTGAGAAAAAATTTATACCCATTCACGGGTTGTCTTTCTAGACAGTAGCGAATACTGGTCTGCATTCGTGGGTTGTAATACTAGACAGTCGCGAGTCACTCGCGAGTTGCTCTTAGTGACAGTCACGAATACTCCTGGAAGTGGGGATTTTTAAGATAAGTTTTGCTTGTTCTTTTCTTTGTTTGGTCCCTATTTCTGAGTGGTATTTCTTTAAGAATGCTGTGTAGTGGGACTGAATACTGTTGGTGATCACATTTCTTTGCTTTTTCGGAAGCTCTTGAGTCTTTTTTATTGGTTTATTTACTGCTTGCATACTGAAGTGTTTTGGCCTATTTTGGGTTGTGGGTTAAAGTGTCTTGGTCCAGATCAGTGATCAGGGTCTTGGGCTCTGTTTTTTCAGTCTGTCTTCTGACAGTGGCTAGTTGTCACTTGCCTTTGTAAGTCTGCAGTGATTCTTTGTCATTGTTATCACCCAAGCTAGGGTTCCTAGCCTCCCTTTGTTGGTGGTATTTTGGGTCCTGTCAGCGTGTTTGCTTCAGTTTGTTACTTTTATACAGTTTATAAGCGTCAATTTTGCTCAAGCATAGTGCATTGTAGATGCATAGTAGAGTTTTGATTATTTTTAAAAGTGAAAAGAAAACATAGTTAAATCTTTTGCATTGTGATTTTTGCATAAGTAGTGTTTATTTCAATTTAAAAATATTATATCAAAAGCTACAAAAACATAGGCTTAGTTTCTTTCATCGTTGCTTTCAAGTCATCAATACATATTTGCAAAAATTAAAAAGAAGTTTGTTTTTATAATGGAAATTTTTCTTTGAATACACCTTTACTTTCATTTATTTCTTGTTTGAGTCAAAACATCATACAATACACCACTCCATTTCCTCTTGAGTAAAGAACAACCCTTTAAAATGAACGCATAAATTAAAATTTACTAGTAAGTTTTTGTTTTAGGGGCCTTTCACCTACTAGCTTAGGCTAGACTTGTGAGCTAGGAAGTGTAAACTTCCCACAAGTTATAAACTCAGACGTAGTGGACCTTTCTTTAGGGAAATCCTTGAATCTATCACTGTATCTGGGAAGCTCCTCTCAAACGGGAGTTAAGCACTAGGCTGCGTGGAGGCTTGGACAGAGGAGATAACCCTTTGAATCCTTGTCAAAACGTAACCCAGGACTTTTACGCATCTGGGGATTCTGTCCTAGACAGATTTTCAGGCTCAGCTACCCTACCCATGCATATGAGTTCAGCTGACGACTGTCCCCCTAGACTGTTGGTATTGCCAAGGTAGCCTTTAGTCTCTTGTATTTTTAGGGTTCATACCTAGGTAAACCGGAAGGCTATTTCTGGTTCACCTCGAACGGGATTGGAAGGTAACCCTAGTTGAAAGTGTAGGAGGGTGGTGGGTGATTCCTCCGCTTGTGCCTAAGAACCACTTCAAGGATGTCAAGTAATCGTTCATCAGCTTTCTTAGGGAAAGTATATCTTTTACCCTGGTTTGATTGCTTGAGACTCTAGGAACTTTTTAGTGTATGCTCTATGGTTTTTCCTGTGTTTAGTTGGCCTTAGGGTGTGATTTGTTAAATTTTTAATTCTGGAGGACCAACCTGTTAGAAGGTCAAGAAGGTTGAGAAACCTTCCTCCTACCACTGCATTGGAGCCTCCACCTTTACCTCAAAGGCGGAGATTAGACACAAAGGGTTCATTTGAACCTATAGGAATAAGTGAGACTCTTGGTGAACCAGAACTCATTGCTAACCATTTCAATATTGACACAAATGAGATAGAAGAATTGCAGACTGACGAGTTTGCAAGAAATTTTAACTCCCCCTTGACTGATTTAAATGATCCTGTGATCGTTCAGGTTAGACCTTTTGATTCACTAGTGCTAGGTGTCCCTGTGGGTAGAGTCATGTCTTCTGTGGAAGAAAGTTCTTTTGTGTTTACCTCAACCCTTCCAGTTGAAGGGGTACTACCTCCCCCGGTAAGTGCCCCTAGATCTAGTTTGCCTTCTACACCTTTGACTCCAGTGAGCTGGGTGGTTCAACCACCGGTTCACTCCAACATAGGAGGTACTTCTGGTGACATGGTTGCTGGGATCCCCAGTATACCTACCATTCCTTCTTCCTTCCCTTACACTACCCAGAGTGGTCCGGTAGGATCCTTGGCTTATGTCCAAGGATTTCCTTGGAATGGGGGGCACATTCCCCCATCCAGTCCATACGTAGGCCCATCTCCTTCATATGTAGGAGTGCAGTTTGGGAGTAACACCTATTACGAGAAGAGATTCCAAACCCCTATTTCAGTCCCATACACGAGCTCTCCCTTTTCGTTGTTTAGCAGAGGGATACCTGCTCCAGTATTTCAGACCCCTGCTTCTATGGGGATGGCCCAAACCACTTACACTGCACCTCCCACACAAAATCTTGTGGCTTACGGATGGAATCCATTTCAAAGCAACCTTACCACTTCACAACCGGTGGCTGGGGGCAACCCCAATTTTACCCATGGGAATTCGGGGGCAGGTCCCTCAAATCCCCAAGTTGGCACATTTACTACCCTGGTTAGGCCCAAACTTTCTTTCCTGGCAACTTTAAAATTTCCAGACTTGTCAAAATTGATGAATGACCTGGTGAGGCATGACCCCTTGTGGCCACCTGTTCCCACCAAATTGCCTTCGGACATCCCTAAGTTCGAAGGTAAAGCTGGTGAAGATCCTGGGGCACATGCCACCACTTTTCACTTATGGTGTTCTTCCAATTCATTGAATGAGGACTCAATTAGATTGAGGCTATTCCAGAGGACCTTGATGGGTACGGAGGCAAAATGGTATATTGAATTGCCTTCTGCTGCCTTTAGTAGTTTCTGGGATTTGGCTAGTGCTTTCCTTAGCCACTTTCAGCTTCCGGTTCGATACGATTTCAGAACGGAATTGTTGTCTACTTTTAGAAAAAACAAGGCTACCCACATCTCGGATCATATCCAAGAGTGGAGGAGGAAAAAGAGCCTTATCAAAGCCACCATTCCTCCTGAGTTTCTATTAGAATGGTTCCTTAAATCACTGTTGCCATACATATCTAAGGATTTTTCCACATCAGGAGTAACGAATGAAGAAGAAGCCATACTCAGGGCCCAACAGTTAGACTTGATTTATTCACAGTCTAGGATCTTGTATGAGATCATCCCTGAGGCACCGAGGCCTTCACATGAAGCGGAGAAGCCTAAGCCTGGACCCCATGCTGATGGTGTGGTTGGGTCTGTCAACTCTCCCATTGTAGAGTCTTTAACTAAGCAACTTCACCAGTTTTCTATCAAACGGTCTAAGGCAGAGGCAGCAAAGGCTGCCCCCTCTCCCCAGAATGCAAATGTCTTTGCTCAAACCTCTCAGAAGGGCAATCAGCAGCCCGGTGGGAAGAAAAACAAAGGTAAGAAGGGAGAGGGAAACCAAAACAAGCCAAAGCCCACAAACAATGCTGATGGGGGAAAAAAAGAAAAGAAGAAGGTTAAGTTCCCTTGTAAGTTGTGCCAAGAGGACCACCTTACTCACCTTTGTCCCCTTATGGATCAAGCCCAGAAGCTGCTCAAAGCTCAACAACCGGCTGTCCTGAAGGACCCATTTCCCCAAGGACAGAACTCTGCTTCAGCTTCTAATGTAGCAGGGGGCACTCAAACTGCCCCTGACCCTAATTATATCAACATGTTTCGATCTTCGACTTTGTTGCAAACCAGGAACACAAACTATGAAACTGAGACTTCTAAGAAGGGTAAAGCTGTAGGTGAACCTTCCAACCCTCTCACAATAGAGAAACCTGCCGAAACTATGCCGAAGATACCGAAAGGTGTTTTCAAGAAGACCTTGCATAACCCCAATGCTAGGGATGCTTCAAACTACTCAGTGGTTGAATATTTAGCTCAAACCCTGTGTGCAATGTCAGCTTTAGAGGTGTTACAGAGTTTTCCTGCCTAGCGGGATGCTCTCTTAATAGATTTAGGTAGCATGGATTCTTCGAGTCTCATGGAAAAATTCAATCTGTCTGATGTCAAAATTCACATGCCTTACCATGTAGCCCTATCAATAGATGTCGTCCATGGTGGTAAGACCATTGGAAGGGAAGTTGTTGATGAGGGAGCCTCTACATGTGTTATGTCCCTGGCCTACTGGAAAGCTCTTGGATCCCCAGAGCTGGTCCCATCAAACACTTTACTTACTGCTTTTGATGGAAGATCCTTCCGTCCTCATGGTATCCTTCCATCTTTTGAGATTAAGTTAGCAGGCAAAGCAGTGTCTGTTGAAGTTGAAGTGATTGATGCCCCCTTGGACTACAATTTGCTTTTGGGAAAGAATTGGACTTATGCAATGTCTGCTGTTGCATCGACTGTTCTTCGTGTCGTGGTTTTTCCACATGAGGGAAAGTTGGTTACTATTGACCAACTTGATTTTAACTGAAAAGGCCATTTAGAGTCTAAGGAATCTATTGTGCCATTGGTTGATTAGGCCAAACCTACTGCATAGAGCTTGGGAGCTGGAATGTATGCATCATTGATGGGCACATCTGACCTTCCAGCCCCGGTGAATTACATTGGTTCTACTAGTGTGGGGAAGTCCATCGCTACAGTTGTCGATAGGACTGATCCTTAGGTCCTCCCAACTCCACATGAACCGGAAGTGCCCTTATCAGCAGTAGAGGTAGCTTATCAAGCCATCACTGAAGCTACTGCTGATCCCATTCCAGATCCTCTATCAGCCTTCACATTCCATAGATTGCTTAGATACTGTTTTACCTTTCGATGAAGCTATTCTGGAAGCTATGAGTGGACGTGATAAGATTTGTGAGGATATTCATCATTGATCCTTTTTTCTTCCATATCTGAGCAAGATAGAAAACCAAGAGTTTAAAGTGAGACTGTCAGATGATATTGAGGTACCTAGAAACCCTTTTCCTAGGGAAGGGGTGTTTGCTGAGGGGAATATGGAAAAAATTTCCACCACTATACCCATCAATATCTCTCTAAACCCAGATGTCGTGGAAAACATCTATATAGGTGAAAAATGCTCTCCGGAGAAGATTCCGTCTACACTGCCCTTTTCAAGGAATTCCGTGATCTCTTTGCCTGGTCATATGAGGAGATGCTAGGCATCGATCCATCTATTGTTCAACATGAAATCCGAACCTATCCTGATCCCAAGCCGGTTAGACAAAAATTGAGACCCGTGAACCCGCGTAAAGTGGCGGCTGTGAAGGCAGAATTTGAAAAGTTGTTGAAAGTTGGTTTTATATATCCCATAGCTTTGACTAAATGGGTATCCAACCCTGTTCCTGTTGATAAAAAGCAAGGGACTATTCGCGTTTGTACATACTTTAGATACCTCAATAAAGCCTGTCCTAAGGACAATTAACCCACACCATTTATTGACCAAATCATAGATGCATGTGTGGGGAGTGAGGTGTTTTCGTTTATGGATGGTTTCTCCGGCTACAATCAAATCCAAATCAAACCGGAAGACCAACATAAAACTGCTTTCATTTTCCCTTGGGGTACATTTGCGTATAGAAAAATGCCCTTTGGATTGAAAAATGTTGGGGCTACCTTTCAACGAGCCATGAACTTTGCTTTTCACGACATAAAAGCCATTGTTGAACCGTACCTTGATGATCTGCCTGCACATTCTTGCAAGAGGGTCCAACATCCGGATCATTTGAGGTTAATCTTTGAAAGATACAGATACTATAAAATTCACTTGAATCCCCACAAGTGTGTTTTCTGTGTCGAGTCAAGAAGATTACTTGGATTCATCGTATCTAGTAGGGGCATCCAGGTGGATCCATTGAAAGTTGAGGCCATTGTAAATCTACCTCCTCCTCGTTCTCTTAGGCAACTTCAAAGCCTGCAAGGAAAGTCCAACTTTCTTCGACGTTTTATCGTTAATTATGCCAAGATCACTAAAGGTTTCATGCGCTTGCTCAAACAAGACACTCCTTTTGTATGGGATGAAACCGCACAACTTGCGTTCGAGGCATTGAAAAAATCTTTGCTGTTGACTCCTTTATTACGTCCACCAGATTATTCTAGGGATTTTATATTATATCTGGCCGCGTCGGAGTTGACCATTGGGGTAGTGCTAGTTCAGGAGGATGATAAGCTCGTTGAGCATGTCGTTTATTATCTTAGCTGTGCTTTGGCCGAACCTGAGCTGAGATACTCCCACGTCGAGAAGTTAGCCTTAGCAGCTGTTTATGCTGTGCAGAGGTTGGGCCACTACATTTTACTGAGGACCACCACAGTAGTGGTGGATGTGAATCCGTTCCAATATGTTTTATCTTGACGGATTGTTGGGGGAAAATTTAACAAGTGAATAGTCATTCTTCAGGAGTTTGACTTGGATTTTCAATCCGCTAAGTCTAAAAAGTCCTTAGTTTTTGCTGAGCTGATAGCAGAATTTCCCACCGAAGAAAATGTAGCGGTGGAGGATGACTCATTCCCAGATGAGCACATCTTCCTCATATCCACCTCTGATCCTTGGTACGGGGATATTCTTATATATCTCCAGACTTTGAAGTATCCTGCCGCTTACTCTAGGGAGGAACGACGTAAGTTACACCTTTATGCCAAGAACTACCTCATTATAGGAGATACATTATATCAATGAGGGGTAGATTCCGTCTTGCATCGCTACCTTACTCATGAGGAAGCGGAGATTGTCCCAAATGATTCCCATAGCGGAGCATGTGGGGGTCATTTATCTGGGTTAGCAACGGCCTAGAAGATATTGCGTGCTGGTTATTTCTGGCCCATGATCTTTAAAGATTGTGTGGAAGCAGTGAAGCGCTGTCATCCATGTTAGCTCTACACCAGAAAAATGCGGTCACATCCTGCTCCGTTATTTCCTGTTGTCTTGGTAGGCCCCTTCATGAAATGGGGGATTGACTACATGACATGCAACCCAGTCTCGGCTAGGGGGCATAAATACATCATTGTCGCTGTTGACTATTTTACGAAATGGGCAAAGGCAATGCCTACTTTCAAAGATAACGGGGAAACTGCAGCTTTCTTTCTTTTCAATCAAATTATTGCAAGGTTTGGTATTCCCAAAGTGATTGTCACTGAACATGGCAGTCATTTTCAAAATAACATGATGACGTAACTGACTACAATGCTCAGATTTAGACAAGAACACTCTTCTCCATACTATCTGCAAGCAAATGGTCAGGTTGAGGCTGTAAACAAGACTTTGAAAACTATCCTTAAATGGACAATTGATGCAGCCCGTTCTAATTGGAACATCATGTTATATCCTGCTCTTTGGGCTTACAGAACTAATGTTAAGACTGCCATGGGTTATTCACCTTTCCAACTCGTTCACGGGGTGGAAGCAGTTACTCCGATTGAATGTGAAATCCCGTCCTTGCAGATATCCATTCATGTGTTACCTGATACGACTGAGCTTGAAGAAAGTATAGTACATCTATAACACCTTGATGAGAAATGTAGAGATGCGTTGACTACGAATCAGGCTCATAAAAATAGGGTTAAATCTCAATATGATAAAATGGTCAAACCTAGGGTTTTCTCTGAAGGGGAACTTGTCTTGCTTTGGGACCAAGATAAAGAACCCTTGGGGGCAGGAAAATTCAAGGCTATGTGGTTAGGACCCTATGTCGTGTCGAAAGTATTGAGTAAAGGCGCATATGAATTAGTGGATTGTGATGGGAATAAGCTGCCTGAGCCTAGAAATGGGCTCTACCTGAAGAAGTACTATGCTTAGGCTTAGCACTTTTTCTTGTATTTTTATTGTATGTATTTTATGTACAATAGGTTGTCAGTTTTGTTTTTTATATTATCTGCTGGTTGTTGCAGATGTCTTCCGAAATGTATGTAGGTTTCACTGATGGCACCAGTCGTCACACTTGTAAGCTAGCTTTGGCAGCATGGGTTATCTATTCTCCCACAGGACAGCTTGTTGCTGCTGGTGGCGCTTGTCTAGGTCCTGCTTCTAATAATGTTGCTGAGTATAGGGCTGTAATTGAGCTCCTATGGGATGAGTTGTCACGTGGTATCACCCAGCTTGAGGTCCATTTGGATTCTCAGTTGGTAGTTTCCCAGCTCAATAGAGCTTATCAGGTACGGAATCCTATCTTGTTACGTCAGTTTATGCAAATTCATTTACTGGAAAGACATTTTGAAATTATTACTTTCAATCATATTCCACGAAACCAAAATTCATTAACTGATGCATATGCTAATTATATTTTGGATTGGAATCTCACACACATTTCATAAAATATACAACAAACATGTAAAGAACACTTGTAAATAAGCCGACAACCAATATATATATATATATATATATATATATATATATATATATATAAAATATATGTCTGTAGATAGATCGAGTCTGATCCGTAGATCCCGTCATATACAAAATATACAAAATGTGGATCACCATCCATCAAAATGCCCTAAAACTAAGCCTGGCCACCCTGGCCACTGGGACCACCTTGGTCCCCATGATCTCTAGGCACCCTGGCTTCCTTAGCCTCCTCGACCTCGGCAGCCTCCACCGCATCTCTATATACAAGTACTGCTCTAGCTACTCACTTGAACAGACGTAGCCAAATCGGTGGAACCCCTACTACAAACTCCTGTATGGCTGTAGGTATATGCTCAATTCGTATCGTGGGTACTCGCTGGGTCAGCCTGGCCAGCTTCCCCTCTAGTACCCGGACCAATCCTGGGTCTCCTCCTACAACCGGACGCACGAACATACGCGGGTGCCCTTCAGGGTGGACTGGTCCAATATCTGCATTTTGAAGCATGAATAGGATTAAGACTTGTACATATGTATGTATCCTATCATTTGAAAATTCATAAAAATTTGAAAATGATAAAAAATTAAAAAAATCATTTACCCATCTCGCCCCATATTCCTCCTGGAGGGAGGACAAGGTCGGGGTCATGTCGGAAATCCATCCCAGCGTATGGAAACTGCTCCAACGCCAGCAGCTGTCGTTCCCACCATATATAAAAGTCATCATCGTAGACGCTGTGTACTATGTCTCCTCCTCCTTGACGAAGGAATATGTATCCCCACCGGCTCAGCCTCGGCTGACGTGGATGTCTGACCTGTAGTGGTATCGCAGGGCTCATAGCTAGTACTCTCTCTCGAAGAACGCTACTAATATGCTGGCATAGCCAAAATTTTTGCATCTTCCTCTCCTGCAGTCGGATAGTTGCCTCTTCATGATGGGGAGCACTCCCGACCACCAATCATAGAGAGCACCTCTAAAGCAATCAACTGCCACCCTCATTTGACTCCTAGTGGCCATATGTAACCCTGATGATTCTGAAAGTCTCACAATAGTACTAGCTAGTACCTAGAGTGTGAAATCCTGGATGTCTACAATAATAACACTGCTGCCCTTCTTTTGCATACCCAGTGTACAGAACATGTCAACATAGTTTTGGACACTCAAGGGGTCCCCGCCCCTGCCAGTGCCCTCCAAATTCATCGGTGCCCCCCGTTGTGACAACCCGGTTATGAAATATATATCTTCCACAGTAAGCTCTAAGGTCTCACCTTGAAGATTGAACATCCCCATGTCATGATCCCAGTAATTGACCATGAATTCCAGTAAGCATACATTTGCCCACATGGGTGATGTACAAAAGAACTTCAGCAGCCTACAAGTCCTCAATGCTTGTATTGTGGGCATGCTTTGGAGCGCCGCATGATCCATTATTTCATGCTCTCTTTCCCTCCACTCCAGCACCATATTTTTCCTGGCAAATACACATAATTTGGTTCAGTATTTCATCATAAAAAATTAAAATTTTTGCATGAATTTTGAATTTTTCCCTATAGCGCTGAATTCGCGGCTGTCTACTTAGACAAGTCGTGAGTCATTCGCGACTCTCTTGTTCAACAACCCGCGAGTGAAACACTTATTTGCGACTCTTACGCTTAGCAACCCGCGAATGCGCTTTGCCATAATTTAGGATGATGTAAAATACTGAATTGACCTCTAAATTTAATATTTGTTCGAATCAAATTGACGAGTTCAGGGTGTAGAATTACCTGAAGCTGACGGATTCCAATTCTGACGGTCCAATTGTCCGCAGTGATCGATCAAAGGTAGAGGGTAAACTTTCCTTTTTGGTTCAAAAAGTTCAAATGGTGAGAAATGTTTTAATTTTCAAACTATTTATAGTAATAATATTTCGTAAAGTGGGCCTTTTTATATAGTTTGAAATGTCCATTAACTAATATCACCCTCTTTGTGCCTTGGAACATGTTTACCAACTTTTACAAAGTGTTGATGCTTCTATAGGGTGGTTTTGCTATCTCCAACACATGTTGGTATCTTATTACTCCACATTAACCTTAGTATTCAACATTTTGCCACGGACTATGGTATTCTAAGCCATTAGTCCCTTGTCTATACCATTGTTCTTCCGTGGCTAGGGTCCTTATTTTATGAGTATCATCTTTTTATGCCCTTGTCATCCTTTGGTACTCATACCGTCACTGTTTTAGGCCCAAGGGTTTCCTCATAGTTATTTTTCACGCCAAATAGAGCTTCTTCTGAATCTTTTTTTACAAGCTATCCCTTTATAGGACTCACCAACCTTATGGAGTTTCTTTAGGCCCAGGTCTGACTCCTTCAAAACAGACTTGACTGCCTAGTTATCTCGTCCGTTCAAGCTCATTAAGAATATGTGAACGGACATCCGCATTGGTGGTAGGTTATCTCTTTCTCGGACCATGCGGAATAATACGAGAAAGGATCACTCTCTTTTCTTTTGAATTGAGAAGAGTATTCTCAGGTATAGGTTTATCACTTTTTCGGACCTGAGGGACTAAATTTGCGGAAAAGGAACACCCGGTTTGAGCTTAGTTTTCTCTTTTTCGTGCTCTGGACCCAAACATGAAAAAGATTTCGAGTGTACTTTGTGTCTTTGTCATGCTCGTTAAAAACTAAAGAACAAAGCAACGAGTTTATTGTTGTAAGCCCCATTTCTCATAACCAAATGGATCTTTCTGAGTGATCTTGCTTTCCTTCACACTCGTAAAACTCAAGCTATTCTATCCTGTTCTGGAAGGAGCGTTCGGTAGGTGGTAATTTAACCTTTTTCGGACCTCCCTGACTAAATACCAAAAAGGTGCACCTTTTCTTCTTCGGAAGTTAAGAGAGTTCTTCTGTGGTTTGTTTTATACTTTTTCTCCCTCAGGAGACTAAATTGGACGAAAAAGAAACCCCCTGGAGTCTTCTTTGGAGTTTTAAGACTCTCTAAATGTGAAAACACCGTCTGAGCATGTACTAGTTCGGGCTCATTAAATCCATGAATCAGTGTATCAAGCATTATTTTCCCATCTCTTCAAGCTTGTTAAAAAATGAAGAGGGAACCGAGTTTACTTTCCTGGACTCGTTAAAATTTAACAGGGAAGGTAAGGAAGAAGTTTTCTCTTGTTTTCAGTAATGGCAGCATGTCGTCTTTGAACATAGCACTCTTTGTTTTTCGATATCCATGTTTCAGTATACACTTGTGTTCAGCTATCACTTTGAGTTTCTTACTCCTCCTCTTGTCCATTATCCTGGGGAATCTGATCATGTCTCCTACATGACAGATAAGTCAAGTTGTTCTATCTATCCGTTGTATGCTGCCTTGGGTCATCTCTGTGTTGTGCTCATTGTTCAAGGACTCTACCCAATGTCTGATCTATCACCTGATCCCATCATTGTTATATCTGTTATCTCTTTGTGTCTCCCTTCTTTTGCCCAGTTCGTAGTCACTATTGTGATCCGTTGGAGGATCTGTTGCCTTCCTTATCACAGCATGGTTCCGTTTCAGTACTTCCTGATGACGAAGACCTAGAGTTTTGACGATCGTACCTCTGGATTCACTTTCATTATTGGTGAACTCCTTTGCTTCAGTTGTCAATTATCACCTATTGGTTGACAAACTGTTGAATCCTTTCCATGTTCGACTTCAACTTACCCTTATTCACATGGCTTGGATTGTACTGGTTCTTTGGGATCCTTTATGAAGACCTTAGTCTCTCACATATGGACTAAGTTGCGCAAGATTAGGTTCGATCTCTCTACATAGCTTCCAGATCTTTGAAGACTCATCATTATTTTATATTGTGGCTTCGATCCACCTTTGTAATATACGTGGTTCTATACCCGTATCATATGATGTAATCAAATATTTTAAAGGAGCTAATGTTATAGTAAATTGAACATAGCATCCTCAGATGTAACTTTGTATATGACATTCCTTTGTTTTGTTTCAGGTACTCTCTCTGCTCCATTGGCTTTCTGAGTTCTCCAAAGATAAATATTATAATGTATTTTGGCCATCGTTCCCCTCTGACCTCACACATTAGGGGGCATCTGTTATACACCCGAATGGCACCTCTCCGTCTGAGTACCGACATCCCTCATGTTGGCACACAAAAGGACACTTATGGATAGAGGTTTGCCCAAAACACTATAGATTGGCTTGCCATGAAATACATGCTTCCCCCATCCAGCTAGTCATTTTTCCTTTTTTGCCATGTTAAGATGTATTCACAACTCTCTTTATAGACAACTCGCGCATCATTCGCGAGTCTCCTTTGTAGCAAGTCACGAATCCATGTATTCGCGGGTTGCACTTATACATAGTCGCGAATCATTCACGGGTTTCTCTACTACATACTCGCGAATGTATCTCAACATTAAAACATAAAAACACTCACGCTAATGGGATATTAGTTAAGTTATTTAACTTAATTTCCTTAACTGCTGTAACCTCCCTAACCTTCGAGAGCTACCTTATTTCACCCATATAAATATAGGCCTTGGGGAGGGTGTTGATTACTTACACTTGGAGAGCAAAGTTATGCTGGTGGAGTTTATACAAAAGTCTTTGGAGCAGTGGAACTCAGAATCCTTTGGCAGTAGAGGAGTCCTTGTCTTAGGCTTTGGGTTGTATCTGAACTCTTTCCATTATTGATAATAAAGAGATTACTTCTTCCATATATGTTTCGTGTGTATTGGTTTGATAAATGTTTATGCTTATGCATCTTATATGTGATTTATCTAACCTGCTTATACATATATGAATCATCTTGTATCTGGAAAAGTGTTTCTTGACAGGTGAAAGAGGAGCAATCTTGAAGACTTTGGAAGTAGAACAGAGAAGAAGAAGATTAGCAAGGATCGACCTTCGTTTACCAAGTAAGTCCTTTTAATCTTCCTATTTCTTATTCTGTACTTTAGAAGTCAATTGTCTGCAAGTAATTGAGTATGTTGGTAACCCCAGACCTTAGGTTATTAGGTGTATAATCCTGTACAACAAATATTGGACAAAAGATACACTCCAGGCCTGCGCTAATGGCCTATTTTGTTGTAGTGTAGGGTCAAGAATGTATGAAAGCATAAAACCTGGGTTTCTAATGGGAGGAGGAGAACATTTGATTTAATTTTTTCCAAATCTTAAAACATTATCATATTGAAATAAGAGAGAATGAAGATGATTTAATATGGTCTATGGATCCCATAATGGGAAGATACACTCCTAAACTGGGATACAAAGTGTTGAGGAACCATAATATATTAAAGAACTGAGGTAGTGGCATAACAAAATATAGAAGGTCAAATTCCCATAAAAGTGAAACATTTTATGTGGTTGGATATTAATAATAGTGTCCCAAGATGGGATTTTAAGCAAAGGAGGGGTTGGAAATGACAAGGAAGATGTCCTTTGTGTAAGGTAAGTAATGAAGACACTTCTCATATGGTTTTCCATTTTAATTATGCTAAATATTTTTGAAAAGAAATTGTATTAATCTCTAGTATAAATCTAATATGACATGGTCCAAATATGGAGAATGCCATTATAAATGGTGTTATAGTCCATGTATAAGAATTTAAGGAATTTACCATTGTTTATGGGATAGAGCATATGGATTAACATAAATGATATATTGTTTAATAATAGAAAAATGCCCCTGGGGTATGCATAACACATATTTTGATTATTTTAAGATATTTCATACAAGAAAATGGGAACAAAATAATAAGGTGGTTTTGGAGGAGTACATAGACAAGACAACAACATGATCATACTTTGATGGGGGCATCACAAGGTAATACTTAGAGAGGAGGATCCAGGGGGATAATACCCTTTCTAGAAGATCAATTATTCAAATTCAAAGTTAGATTATGAAATAGTAGAATTAAAATAAACATAATTGATGGATTTAATGTTGATCATTAGTTAGTAGTTGTGAGAGGCATTTAAGGGATTCAAATTATGGTAGATTCATTGTTGGGTATAGATTGGAAGGGAAGGAGGGCTTAGATATTTAGTAGAATAAATTAAACTTAAGAAATTATCTAAACAAAGTCTCTTTCATGCATGTCTACATAGGTAGAAATGGAAGTGTACGTACTATCCAAGGAAGATCTACAAATGGATCCTGGGAATTGGAAGAGATTAGAGAACACCGAGGGAATATTGATAGACTCTGAGCCTGGACCCTTTGACTGAATATTTTCATTAGATTTACATCATGATATCTAATATCTTCTTTTGATGTTTTATATATGTTTTTTGTTAAATGTTTTAAATAAAAAAAGTCTAAAGATCATTGATACAAATATATAAGGAATAGAAAAATGTGTCATAATAGGTCTTGTAAGTGACTAGTTTTGAACATTCTTTTTTATTTTTATTTTTGGAGGTTGAAGAGAAAAATGAAAATGAGTTGTTTTAGTCCCAAGGTTAGAATACCTTGGGAAATCTAAAGATGGTTGAAAAACAAATGAAAAATGTATTTTTGTTTAATCTTATAAATAAAATTACACACATACACACACAACAACTAATAGTTGTTATAGATATACAACAATTGTGTGTGTGTGTACATACATACATACATTGATATTTTGACCAATACACACATAAGTGGGACAAATCCCACCCCTATGTCTGTTAATTTAAAGATGCCAAATCCCACTAGCATGGTTGGTTTTGACGGGCCTTGTTTTGCATGATGACTAGAGTTCTAACCATAGAAGGTAGATGGGAGGAGACAATTAAAATCCAACAATGCTAAGAGTTGTTGTGGCCTAGGATGGGTACGATCCTCAAGTGATTTTGACGGCTTAAATGCCCCTCAGTCATAGTTTCTTAGACCATAGGCTAGTCCCACAAGTCACAATAAAACTAGCAAATAATATATAATTGTATATGCATATGCATATGTATATGTATATATGTATGCATGTATGCATGTATGTATGTATGTACATATGTATGTAGGTACATATGTACGTATGTATGTGTGCAATTTATTTTCTTTTTCTTTTTCTGAGAAAACAAAATTAAAGTGAAGGTGGAGAGAAGAGCTTCTTCTTCTTCCTTTGTGGAGATTATAGGAATTGTAGAGAATTGTGACAATGTAAACCAAGAATTAGAATCAAGTTAAACATATCCTACTCATCCTTCATTAAGTTCAATGGATTAAAGAGATAGGAATTTGAAGTGAATCCTTGAATTGTCCAGGAGGAAATTTTAAACAATTGCTTGCACAAGAAAAGCTTTGAAATTGAAGTCAAGTTGTGAAGTCTTGAGTCTAGAATTGTATAATATGTATTTCTTTTAATATTTTAACTTAATAGAAATTAAACACAGACATTCATTTGTTATCACAAACATGATTTAGAGTTTAGCCACTTGAATTGTTCATGGTTATAATGTTTTATAGAATAGATGAGTTTATAAGTAGCTACAAAAAATAATTTATTTCCTTGTTGTTATAAGATTGATTCTGATTGTTGATTAAAATAACAAATAATATTATCACTATGTTTGAAATTATTGGCGTGGCCTTAAGGGCCAACTCATGTAGTCATGATCATATTCAATACAGGTCCCCCGAATTCGGGAAGTTCATGGGTTCAACTCTCTTGATCCCCTTAAGGATAGGGTTTGTAATCAAGGTCAACAATTTACCATGTAATATCCATGGATCATGGGTAAGTACTTAGAGGGTTTTCTACGAGGATTTACTTGCAAAAAATATTGAATATGGAAATAAGAATATAGTTTGAAAGATTTAAGCACTAATAACAATCACCATGAGAGTTTACCGTTGTCATGAGATTATTAATATTTGTTAAGTATGACCAACGTTATAACCTGGGCCCTACAATGTACATCTTGGTATAAGAGCCATGTTAAAGGGAGAAAAAAACCTTATGGCAAATATCTAGAGCCATCAACCATGGATTTTATCTATGATTTTGATCAAGGTGGATTGGAGGGAAGAGGTGGTACAACAAACACTGTAAGATGATTCATATATAATAATAATAAGTAGATTCACATTTCATAGTGGAAAAGGAAAGAAATTCAAGTTCAACATGTATGTTTTATAAGTAGATGGAGTTATGTTATAACAATGAGATGTATGTGCTTAATGGAGGAAGTATACATGATATAATGCTACATGAATACCACATTTCATTGTATACAATGCACTACAAGGTTCAATAAAATCATTATTGTTATGCGTATGAATGAAGAATGATATAGTAAAATTAGTTGCATAATTCTTAGAATGCTAATATGTTTACATTGGGCATCATCATTTGATTGGGTTTCTTACAAACCCATTATATTCCTAAATCCAAGTGGGACGTGTTGTCCATGAATTTCGTAGTGGGTTTACCTTTAAATAATAAGAGGTATGAGTTAACAATGGTCATAGCGGATAAATAACAAAGAGTGTGCATTTCATACCATTGAACACCACTTGTGAAGCTCAAGATATAACAAAACTTTTCCTTGGTGAAATCATGCAATTGCATGAGGTACATAAAAAAATGCATGATATGGATTATTTGTTCACGTATAGGTTCTAAACTACCTTTCAAGTAAACTTGAACACTTCTTTAGGGGCTTTCCTGTCGTCTTGGGTAGTCGTCTTGGTATGTCACCCTTTGTATAGGAAAAGACTATAGTAAAGGTAGGTAAAAGACTATAGTAAAGGTAGGTAATAGAACAGTAATGAGGGATAGGAAAGGGTCGGGCGAGTACTCTGTTCCTATATAGTATTTTTTATGCTGATTGCGGTCAGCACACAGAATTTGAGCGCAAATCTTTTGACAAAGCTCGCAGCAGGTTTCAATGGGAGAAATGAGCCCAGGGTTTGGGGGTGGCCCCCAACAATGAGCCCTTCGGTGGGGGGTTGGGGGTGTCCCCCAAGAATGAGCCCTTGTTACCAGCACTACTCGAGCGAAGCGAACTTATTGGAGGAAGTGATGAAGTTTGAAGTGATGTTGCAATGGGTTCATTTATCTTGTAGGATATAGAAAGTACCCATAGTCTAAAGGGGCTACTTGGGAGGGGGTTTCTTTTTTATTGAACATTAGTACTTATAGGTTCTAAACTACCTTTTAAGTGGAAAAATGTATTTGTGGATTTATGAACCTAGCTATATGTGAAAATTATGTTTTCTGTTAATTTTTGAATGTTATTATTGACGATAGTTGTGTGTTTTACTTCTAACATTCAAATCTAAATAGAAGGATAGGATACACAGATACTGATTTGAGTTAAGATTAAATGAATAAATAGGTGCCATTCATTTGATGAATAAATCCACATGTTTACATTATTAACAATTGATAACTTGATAATTACTTGGAAATAATAAATGACTATGCATGGTGTTATGTTTTAATGAGATGACAACCATGCATAATCATTTATTGTTTCCAAGTAATTGCCAAGTTATCAATTGTTAAATAATGTAAACATGTTGATCTATTCATTAGGTGAGTGACACCCATTTATTCATTTAATCATAACTTAAACTGGTAATCACATACCCTATCCTTATATTTAGATTTTCATGTTGAAAGTAAATGGAGTTTTTAGCTTATGCTATTATTGATGATAATTATGTGATTTACAACATGTTTGTGCGAGAGTGTGTGGGGGAGGGAGAGGTGGAGGGATGTGTTACTGGAAAAATGCGATTAGTGCGGACAAAAATCGTTTCCCTAGTCTAAATGGTTTAGATATAGAACAAAACAAGTACAACTATGCAACCTTTCCCTAGGTCATCAAACTACTTGAAAATAAAGCTTTTAAACCTTTTTTCTGAAGGTTATCCTTACATTCTTGAATATTTTTGTGATCTAAATGCAACGAAGACTTACCTGCAAAATATACAAAGGACAATAAATAAGAATAAAATCAACACAATACTTTGTGTTGGTAAGGGGTTTGGATACATTAGTTGCGCAACATCACGGATGCTGCGCAAGCTCAAAGACACCGCACAAGTAGAAGATGGTGCGCAAGGCGGATAATAGAATATTTTGTGTCAACTTTTGTATTTTTTGACCATATTTTGTGGATATTGGTCATTATTTTATAGAATCAGTTAAGAGTTAGTTAGGAAGTTGTCTAAGTGGACCTTGAATGTAAAGGCACAAGCCTATAAGTAGATGAAGAATTGCAAGCGTCAATTATCCGATCTAGAGAGAACACTATGAGAGCAATCTTGTGGATCATCTTGTTTTGGAAAGAACTTGTTGACCTGCGAACTATTTTAGAGAATCTATGATTTTGCATGGAAGTAATATGACAAGACAAAAGTTGACCTGAATCATTGTGTTCTTTTCTATTTTTCTGTTTTACTGTGTTTCACAATGCAAATATGAATACAATGGGTATCTACGACATGGTTCTGTAAATGATGTGATGCTTCCCTGTTTTAAATGATGTTATTCTATTGGATCTGTTTGCACATCAATATGTTTACTGCTGTTATGATTGAATGATGTGATCAGTTGAAGAATAAAAATGAATGATTTTGTTAATGCTTAAGTGAACGATCAGATCTATTAATGTTGTGCTACGTTGATAAGTTGATGCACATTGTCCTCTCCCATTTTGCGGAAACTTGGTTCCGTCAGCTCTCCCTTGAACATCTCAAGTGAGACTTCATCCGCTCTGTGGTGTTGTTAGACGGGGTAAAACCTGTCTAGGCCAGTGCTCAGGGAGATCGCGGTGGTTTGGGTGTCAACAGAGTGGGAACCCCTATCAACTGGTTTTGTTGGCTGGGTTTGTGTCAACAAATGGTTTTGTTGCCAGGACCTTGTTGCGATTGAGGGAAGGACACGTGGCATTCGATGAGACTAAAAATTCAAGATTGGTTCGACCCGAAGCTGCGAGAATTTGCTGAGAGGGAAAATCAGAACCTTGGACTGGTGACAGATAAGTGGCTAGAAAGGTACATATACGACGATCCACATGAGTATTTTTTCTTTGAATTCCCGATCATCTTGTACGAGTGGTCAGAGCGATTCACCTACCATAAGAAAAATTTCAGAGGAGGTGAGACAATGTCCTGGACCATTGAATTAATCCAGGAGTTGCAAGAAACCAAAAATAGGGCATTGTGGGTTATTGAAGTCTAGTTTGACAATATCTTGGAAGGCTATACCACCGAGTTTTCCGTTGATACTACTAAGTCCTACAATGAAGTAGAAAGGGAATTCTTCAATGAACCAAGAGGTAGGTTCTTATTGTATTTACAATTGTTGATTAAGATGCTTGTCTATGAAAAATGCATACTGAAAATGCACCTCGAGTAGTAGAACTCTGGTGTGCAGGGGATGTTGATACTGCAAAGAAAGGGGGGAGACAAATGGAATGATACGAGGTAGATGGGTACTAGTTACAACGAGAATATGAGGGAATCCAAGCAATAAAGTGGTATTACGAGAGGAGGAGCAAGGTTTCGACAAGAGAAGAGGTAGAGGACAAGGGAAGGTACTACTGTGATCAAAACGCAAGACCATGAAGGAAGACCACACAAGACGAATCGACCCCACAATGACGATGAGGATTACTAGACCTAGAATACGTGCAAGGTAGAGGAAAGATCAACCCCCAGCAAAAACGTACCCACACCTTTGCACACTACATCACAATCAGGAAGAAACGCAAGTTCAACACTGACTTGTTCGACGTGCCAACAACACCCCAATAGTAGTAGTAGATCAGTATCGGTAGGAAGAAGGCCAAGAATGGAGGGAGACGAGGAAAATTTACCTTTGTTCCATGGGAACAAGATTGAGGATCTAGAACAATACTGATTCCTATGTGAGGTAGTATGGACTGTCAGACAAACTATAGATGATGATGTTAAGAAGGTCCAATTGGTGACAACCCTTCATGGTTGTGCACTGGATTGGTACATGAAATTTGTACAAGTTCCTATGGGGACTTCGGCAAAGACACTGGCAGAAGTCAAGAGAGGACTTACTAAAGAATTCAGAAAATAAAAGTCTAAAGTGTAGTACATTACAGAACTGAAGGAAATCAAGCAGTATCCCAATGAGACTGTTTGGGATTCTGATAAAAAATTCAAGACACTAATGGAAATAGTCAGTTTTGAGATGAGAGACATTCAACATAAGTAATGGTTTATTGCAGTGTTGCTAACTCATATAAGACTACCACTGATGCAGTAGAAGATTGTGACATAGAGCGAGGCTCTAGAGATCGCCATGAATTTGGAAGCTTCACCCATTGCAGATCACCATGAAGCTTCACGCATCGCAGACCTCCATGAATATTGTGACATAGAGCGAGGCTCTGGAGATCGCCATGAACCAAATTCAGATGCAATTGTCAAACTTGACACTCCAGTTGCAAGAAATTAAGAAGGGAAAGGAACAACGCAAGGATCTCTGGTGCACTCAATGTCGTACATACAGACATACCAAGGATACTTTCCAAGATTTCTAAAACTACATGTTGTTAGGGGTGCCAAACCCATTGAGTTTTGGAAGTGTACCATGGTGCCACATTTGTCAAGTATATGGGCATTGACATTAGGAGTACAAGGTACATGTAGAAGATGGAGATGAAGTCGAGAAACCTATACTGCACATTCTGTCGATTTGTTGGCCACAAAGATAAGGATTGTCGCGCATATGGCCTAATCCAGGAGAGAACATATGAGTCATACTATGTCAAGGGAGAAGATCATCAGGCGATCCAACATTCAGAGCTGCAAGTGGTGCAGCCAACACCTCAACCACTGTATGTACCACCACTGTAGATGCAGTTTATATCGCAATAGTCGCAACAATAGTTTGCACCACAAATGCAGTATAATCAGATGCAGATGGATTCACAGCAGCCACAGTACGTTTGGTTAGCGCATTATGTTTAGCAACAGTCGAATCCCCCACAGCAACAATTTTCTCAACCGTAGTACCAAGAGCAAGGAGGATTCAGTGGAGGATTCTGAGGATGAGGAGGAGGCTTTGGTCGAGGAGGCAGACGATGTCGCATACCTGTTCAATGTTATAATTACGGTGTACTAGGGAATTATTAGAGAGATTTCCCACAATTGTAGTGTACATGTACATATTGTACCGTGATTTATCACACTGTTGAGAATTGTATACAACTGATCACGAGGTGGTAGGCCGGAAATGTTCCGTAGTTGCAGAATCAGAACCAATTGCATAACTAGAATTATTTGAATCAGAATCAGTTGCAGAACTAGAATCAAGTACAGAACCAGTTGCAGAGTCAGAATCAAAACCAAATTCCATTTCATAACCAAATTCCAATTTAGAACCAGAATACAAATCAGAACATCAATCACCCTATGAATCCATTGCTGAACCAGAATCAAGGAATGACGGTCGTGATGATCTCGGTGGAGCCCAGAATGCAGGATGTTGATGTTCCTATCCTCACTCGCTGAGGTGTGAAAACTAGAGAATATAGTCTGATCCCATAAATTCGGTTAGATGGAAAAGAGAAATTCCAATTTGATGTCAACACGAAGAAAGACACATTCTTTGAAGCACAAGACGGGATGCCCAGAAATTTGTGTAAGTTACATGCTTATGAAATGCCTACTGCTTTTGATTCCACTTTGGAGGTAGGACCATCAAAACATCATGGTACCTTGCAGAACTTCTTTGAGAGTTTCTTATCATTGACAAGAGATCCCAACGCTCTTGCTGAGGTTGAGAATCTATTGCATCGACTAGCTAAGGGATGAAAGGATTCGGCGGTGAATTCTTTGCATAAGAAAAGATGGGGAAATAAATGTGCATGAACATACAGATTGGGGATTATGAGGTTGATTCATTCATTATGGATCTTGTCTCAGATGTTAATATTCTGACAAGACAGACATGGCAAAATATGGGGAGCCCAACGCTGAGATGGTCTCCTCTACGGCTGTGACAGGCTAACCAAGCCATAGTAACGTCGATTGGGAGAGTTCTGCACCTTGCTGTGGAAGTTGAAGGCATGAAGACCTATGCCGATTTTGATGTGATTGAAGTTGTTGATGGTGGAGGATCCTATTCCACATTACTAGGGATTGGATGGGAAAAATAAAGTATGGCATTGATCAATTTTAAGAAGCGCGTGATGACTTTTGAGAATCAAGACATCAGAGTCATTGCTCTGATGGATCCAAATGAAGGGAGAAAATATATTGAGCTGGTAAAGGATGAAATTTTTAGAGGATGGGATCATGCATATAACATTTCAAGATTATGTCCATCCAACTGCTGATGGGGAACTCGATTTGCGTAGCGCTAGCTCCGTGTCTTCGGACTCTGATGATGCTTTAGAGAACTGGAAAAACCACTTGCATGAAGTGTCACTATGAAAGTGAGGCTTAATTACGTAGTTGTTGTGTCGTGTCACGACCGAGACCATTGATTTTCCAATTTATGAAGGAATTCTTGAGTTATCTGAGTTTCTTGTTGAATTCAAAGATACAGTTTCAGAACCATAGTGGTTGGTGAAATTGGAGGAAGCACTGAAGGCTACCACAGCATGCTGGTGGGAGACCCATAAGAAGTCGATGACTGGATGGTCGCAGTGTCAAATACTGATGACAGTTTTTTTTGGAGATGCATAAGTATACCATGATGGAAGGTACAGTGGGCGGAACAGTCCTGGTGATCATTTGATTGAGCGTCAGACCTTGTGGGCATCATGACCAAAGGATGAATGGGTTCATGCATTTGTCCACACATTGGATGAAATGCCACGATCTTGGTATGTATCAACTGAGCTGCACAGAGAGATCAATACTTGGTAGGAATTGACGGTGTGCTTTACTCACACCTTTAGTTTCGCGGATGCCAATCTGAATGTTCATAATGCGTTGCAGCTCCTTCGTTATGTTGTTCTAAAGGTAGTGTCTTGTTCTAAAGGTAGTGCCGGTCGCATATCCAGTGGATCTGCATGCGCATTGTCACATACAGTTAATGATGCAATGTTATAATGTGGCCGAAGAGCCAGATGATGATGATCTACAGAATATCAATATTCTAGAAACAAAAGGGAGCTGGGATGTCGTGGCACCAGATGTACCGATGGATCCAATGAATCAACCATTGAAGATAAGAAAGGTCAACATTGGGACATAAGAGAACCCAAAGTTTGCAAGTGTTGGGGATTACTGGAATGAAGAAACAATGGAAAATATTATAGAATTGTTGCATGAGTTCCAAGATTTGTTCCCTACAGAGTTTTCTGATATGAAGGGGATACTGGGATATTTAGGGGAGATGAAGATCCCGTTGAAACCAGATGCGAAACCAGTAAGGAAACGACTGTATCGCATGAATCTGCGATACAAAGAGAGAGTAAAAGATGAGCTAGATAGGATGTTGGATGTTGGAATCATTGATCCGATTGAAGAATCATAGTGAATCAGTCCTATGGTGGTCCAAGATAAGCAAACATGTGAGGTTTGGATCTGTGTCAAACTGCAGAAATTGAATGATGCGTGTATGCATGATCCATTTTCGACACCATTTACTAATGAAGTTCCAGAATGAGTAGGAGGTCAGGAGATGTATTCATTCACGGATGGGTTTTCTGGTTATCACTAGATCAGTATTGCAATAGAGGATTGACACAAAACACCATTTGTCACCGAATGGGGCTGTTTCCAGTACACTATCATTCCTTTTGGGTTGAAAAATGTGCCTGCGATATTTTCCTGGGTTGTTGTCATTGCATTCAAAGATTTTATTCATAATTTCTTGTAAGTTTATATGGATGAATGAACAGTCTATGGATTGATTAGAGACCATCTAGAAAACCTGTGACTGATGTTGGAAAGATGTCGACAACATCAGATCGCACTGAACTCAAAGATGTTGACAACAACACATCATTTGTAAACAAGGATGGTTGGTTGACTCTGTAAATATTGCGCTGATATTGAGCTTGCGGCCACCTACAAATGAAAATATGCTTAGAGCGACGATGGGGCACACAGGGTATTATCGAAAGTTCATACGAGGGTATGTTGCAATCACAACACCAATGGAAAAGTTGTTGAAGAAAGATGCAACATTCGTATGGAGTTAAGAGTGTCAAGGAAGTTTTGACACACTGAAAGCCAAGATGGATTCTGCATCGATACTGTTTTTCCTTTATTGGAACAAGGAGTTCCATGTCCATGTGGATGCATCATCTGTTGTGCTAGGAGTGGTGCTCGTCAAACCAGGTGAAGGGGATCTAGATCATCTGATTGCTTTCGCTAGTCAAAAGATTTCATCTATAGAGAAAAAATATACAACCACATAAAGGGACGGTCTAGCAATGGTGTATGTGCTACAGAATCTTAGGAATTACCTATTGGGTGGTCATTTTAGGATGTTTACAGACCATTTTTCTTTAAAGTACCTAGTCAATAAGCCTATGTTGGGGGGGGAGATATGTCGCTGGCTACTTATTTTTTAGGAGTTTGATTTTTAGATAATTGTGAAGGCAGGTCACTTGGATGCTGATCTGAAACATTTATCCCAAATTGAGACAGATGAAGAGCCAACAAACATTGAAGACGGATTTCCAAATGCACAATTATTCAAAATCGACAAGGTTGATGATTATTATGATCAAATCATTCAGTTTTTGGTTATAGGAACCGCACCAGAGGGCCTTAATACAAGTCAGAAGAAGCAGTTGACGATTAAGGCCTTAAATTTTTCAGTTGATCACTTGAAAACTATATAAACTAGGACCAGATGAGATTTTGCGGCAATGTGTCCTACCGGATGAACAAGGGAAATTTTTGGCAAAGGCCCATGCGAGGGTTGTTGGTGGATAGTATGGATGTCGAGCTACCATGAGGAAGGTGCTTCACATAGGGATTTGGTGGAACACTCTTCATAATGGCGTGATATATTATGAGTGGAGTTGCGATGTCTGTCAAGGAACTGGAAAACCATCGAGGAGGGATGAGATGCTGTTAGTAACTTAGGTGACGTTACAGCCATTTGATAAATGGGATGTGGACTTTATGGGACTAATCAACCCACCTAGGAAGTGAAATACTGCACAATATATGATTACAATGACCAATTATTTGACAATACGGGCGGAGGCCGCACCGATCATGGATTGCACCGCTGCGACTGCAAAGAGGTTCTTATTTGAAAACATTGTGAGAAAGTTTGGATGTCTAAGGATATTGATGAGTGACCATGGGAGTCACTTCATCAATAAATCAATCAGTGCATTGATGGAGGATATTCATATACAACATAAGAAGAGTACCCTGTATCATCCACATGCAAATGAGACAGTGGAGGAATTCAACATAATATTGGAGCATGCACTTACAAAGGTATGTAATGAAAACCCTGATGACTAGGACTTGAATATTCTAATAGTATTGTGGGAATATCGCACCACTTGCAAGAGATTGATGGGACATACACCATTCAAGTTGGTGTATGGGAAAGAGGTAGTCATGCCTATGGAGTACATTGTTCCGAGTCTGCACATTGCAACAACAACAGGTATGGATGATGAAGAAACACTAGAGGAATGATTTGACCAGTTAGCTTAGCTTGAGGAAGACCTCTTTGTTGCAAGTTTTCATCGGCACATCGAGAATGATCGATAGAAGGCTTGGCAGGATCACCATATAAAGCACAAATAGTTTCAATAAGGATATTTGGTGCTATTGTACAACAACAATTTCATGAAGCATCCAGTTAAGTTACATATGCATTGGTTAGGTCCATATCTTGTTAATTCCATTACTTTAGGAGGTGTAGTTCAACTACATCAATTAGATGGAGCAATGGTGACAAAGTAAGTAAATGGTAGGAGGCTGAAGCCCTATAGGATGGGCCCATAATTGCACAATGAAAAAAAAAGGTAGAATGATGAATGAAAGGATGACGCACCAAGGGGAGGTGGATGCGTAAGAGTAGGAGTCAGTAGCGCAGTTAGGAGGTTATGTTGCGACAGCCGTAGGGATACAAACATAGTCAAATAAATAATAAATGAGGACAGTTAAAAGTAGTTAACCAATGGCACTTGTTGAAGTGACGCACATTTATGGCCGATCCGGCCGTTGGATTGACAGGATCGTCGTTGGATTCGGCCCGTTAATGATGGATTTAGTCATGAGGAGGTAAAGCAGATCATGTTGATTTGGTAATTATGAGTATGGATCGACTTAATACTATAATAATGGGCTAGATATGGTTGGAAGACACCATTTTGTAGAGTTTGAACTAAATTGTAGAGTTGCAGAGCGAGTGCTAAGTGAATACGGGTGAATTGAGTGAATTTATAAATACAGAGAGAGTGCGTGACTAATAAGTCTTGCGGGGCCTTGGTGCGGCATGCAGAGTGACCCAGTCATAATAGATATTTTGAGTGAACGGGATTCACCAATCAGACCATTAACCATAGTGGACAAAATCACCAGTATGATCATAGGATCATCATCGATGCCGAAGAAGAAGTGGAAGGGTCAGAAGCTATCTCTACGGTACCACAGAAGAGACAGACCGGATCTTCTACGAGGCTAGTGGAGGAGACTACACAAATGGGGCCATAAAGCTCAAGAGTTGCAGAGTCAGGAGACAGGGGTGTCTGTTAAGGAAATCCTTGGGTATATACATCCTAGTTGGCATGGTGCGCAACCCCAGAGGCTCACAAAGAATAAAAAATACCAATCGAAGATGCCGACGCTACAATAGGGGATGGTATGCACTACATATATCATTCCTATGCTAATTCAGATGAAGTATGATGACCATGACTTGCTCTTATGGGAGGTGTTAGCTGGAATATTTCACCTTCTGCAGACAGTAAGGTGTTCCACTGGTCTGAATGGTTTAGATCCAAAACAAATGAAGGACAAAGGTTGAAGACCCTCCCTGGACGCCGTAGATACCTGGGATGTGATGCTTTGATATTAACCCTATGTACCTGCAATCAGATTAAACACACAAACAAAACAAAGCTTCCAGAATATAATCTACTGATCCATGTTAGTGACTAAGGAATCTAACAACATATATGTGAAATGAAACAACAACAGTAATGTGGGACATAAATCATATTTGCATTAAGATAAAATGGAGAAGTTTACAACTAGTTAAGCCTTAGTGTTGACATGCATCTCCATGAAACCAAGCACTCTCATCCCCATAAGATTAAACTTTTTTCTCTCTATGCTCTTCAATGTCTTGGGCCAAGTAATCAATCCAACAACATAACAATACCTTAAGAGTTCTCCCCCTCAACCATGGATATGAGCTTGTATTTATAAGGCTCAATGGATAGGGATGGTTGAGAGATTAGTGGATGAGGTGGCCTCTAAGATCCTAGGATGAGGGATCTCGAGCTCAACTAACCCATAATGATAGGGATAAGGGAGGACATGAGGCTCGTCATCTAAAATCCTCAAGAAACTTCTCTTTTTCCCTTTTTACCTAGGGTACCGCATTTCTCCTTCAATGACATAGCGGTTTTGGTAAGAAATGCTTATGGGATAAGGGCCATAAGTAGTGGCATCACTTGTGGACAGCAAGGGATAGGCAGTGCGAGAAAGGTACTGCTTTTGGGCAAAGGAGAAAGCACGGTGCTGAGCATTTTTTGTGAAAGATTGACAAAATGGTATGAGTTTCCAATCCAAGTGCTGGGATTTAGGGCAAGTAGGTATGTTAAGAGTCTTATCACATTATGGTGACAACATTTTGGTATAATAGGATGCCCCCCAAAACATGAGTCTTAGAGGGATACGATAAACAAGAGATTTGAGAGAACAAGTCGTCGCTACGAGGTGAAAATGTCGGCTCGATCGGAGCATGTTGGAAAGTAGGCATCTGTAGTACATCAATATTTTGACTCATATACACAAGTAACCAACTCATGGCTGTAGACCAATATAAGGCTGATCCATGAGAGGAACAAACAAGCATGGCTACTAGAATACAACGTAGATCCATGTGATAGATGACTCAAACTTGGACATAGCTAGCAGACATACAATGTAGATCTATTTCATACAGACACAAATTTGAGCATAGCCATGACCATACAAATGTGGATCCATGCTAGATATACAAAACTTCATCCCAACCTGGGGAAAGCAATGAACGCTTTAAAAAAATACCTAGGGTCTTCATCTCCTCTTCCACAAAGTACGATTCTATCCATGTGATTACAATGATCTGAAGTCGAACATGGTAAAAACCACTTGATTACCGGGAAAAGATGTGAACCGTTAACAAGCATAAGGGAAATCACCATTGATGTCAATGATTCCCAAGGTACTCTAGTACAATCTACTGAGTGCGAATAGATGTCCTGATGTTGAACATTCAATCAATTCTATCGATCAAAGGCCAGTGATGTGAACCTATGTTGAGAGCGGGAGAATCTCTCCTTAAGGAATAAAGATCTCAAAGTACTAAATATTGCTTCTAAGACTATTTCCCAAATGATGAGCTGATGTTGATGGGAATAGTCTCGTCGAAGGAGGGCCATGATGAGTCCCACATTGACAACACGAAACTCGGAACATAGTTATGGAATGATGTGAATGTAGTAACCACAAGATTGACTCAAAAATATTGAAACAAAGACTGTGTAGATTGTAGAGGTAAAACTTATTCAAATCCCACTTGAACATCAGGTAGCATGACAAAAATACTTGGCAGCATTACTGATCGAGACAAACACACAGTGCGATAGTGGACAATGCATTCTTTTGAAAAAATCAAAGGAGTGACATGACTCATGAAAGTGGATCATCGTGGAGATCAGCTAAATACCCAACTGACTGACATGATGTGCAGACAAGTGCCATGTTCAAAGGTAATGACAAACAACTTCCATTATTTGCAAAATGATTCCCTTCCCATTTCCCCCATCATGGTCGATGAGTGCCTCTTTTCGGTTTTATGAGTTTAAGGAGGGTAACAAACATTCGATATAGCTTGTCAGAAGACAAGTCCAGACTCATATGTTTTATGAACCTGAGAGAGGAGGGGTTCATTCCCAAAATGGGCCACTCAATGTTTAATTTAACAAGTCCATTGAAAGAAAACTCGGTATCATTCATGTTTAGAGAGTCTGAACGAATATGGAAGAAAAATACATAGGGGTCCTTTTTCGTATGATTTAGTCCCTAAGGCCCTAAAAAGTATAAAATCATACCTTAGGGAACTCTTCTAGTCATGATTGGCTAGAGTGTTCCTTTCTTGTAAATAGTCCTATCTAAATTGGAAAAGAGATAACCTACCGTCGGACGAACGACTCTTCAAATACTTTAACGAGCGTGAAGAAGACAATATCGCTCTACAATATTTTCACATTTTAAGAGTCCAAAAAGATCTTAAATAGGACTCTATTAACCTTTTTCATGTTTGAATCCAGAGCATGAAAAATGAAAAGTAAGCTCAACACCATCTTACTATTTTTAATGAGCTTGAAGATCAGTTAAAAGAATGCTTAAGGATTGGTTTCATTTTTACACAAGCTCGAAACCAATGGGTAAACTATGCTTGAAAAATTCCATTAACATGATATACAGAGGTTGGAATCTTGTCCCCAACATGATTTCTAGAAAATCTTACCCCTTGCATGGTTTCTAGCGGCTCGACATGCCCCCAAGATTCGTTTCATTTGATAATTCTTCTTCCATACCCAACCTAAAAAACCTGGTTACTAATATGAAAATTTTCACCAAGGGGGTAGGAAGAACGAGAATCAAGTAGGTGAAAAGAAGGTTCAAGTTCTAAAACTAAAGGGAAGACTCGAATCAAGGGAAGGGGATCTGTTTCATTTTTACACAAGATTGAAATAGAAGGTAACTATGCTTGGAACGTGGTTTCATTTTTATGCAAGCTTGAAACCAAAAGGTAAACTATGCTTAAGGAAATCCATTTCATTTTTTAATGAGCTTGACATAGAATGGGAACTTTGCTCACGACATGGTTTCATTTTTATGCAAGCTTGAAACCAAAAGGGTAAACTATGCTTAAGGAGTGGTTTTATTTTTTTAATGAGCTTGAAACCAAAAGTAAACTATGCTCTATACATGGTTTCATTTTTATGCAATATTGAAACCAAAAGGTAAACTATGCTTAAGGAGTGGTTTTATTTTTTAACGAGCTTGAAACCAAAAGTAAACTATGCTCTCAAACCTGCTCCTACTGAACATGATATCCAGAGGTTGGTAGGTTTCCCCCATTACATAGAAGCTAGTGTCTTAGCTCCATTATGATGTCCATAGACTAGAGCCATGTCCGCCATTTTACCTATGATGGGAAGAAGCTAACTAGAAGAAGGGGAAGGAACCACAAGAACATGCAGCACATTCAGGGCAGTCTGATTACTAGGAGTAATGCAATGGCCAGGTGTAACAAAGGAAAGTTGATCAATGGTCACAATCTTCCCATCATGGGGAAAATACATAACTCTAAAGAGTGTGGACACAATAGCCTTCATGGCATAAACATAATCATGTCCAAGGAGCATATTGAAATCTAAAGGACCTTGGACCACCATAACATCAATACAGACAGTTTTCCCTCCTATTGTAATAGGAAAATAAGGAAGGGTCCCTAAAGGTGCAGTAGGTCTGCGATTAAAATCCAGTATTTGATTGATGACTGGCACAAGATAAGGATAACCTAAATCTTTCCAAGCAGTTGATGATAGAATACTAACAGAAGCCCCATTCGTCAACAATAGTGCGAAGTATCTGCCTAGCAATAACATTCACAAATATCTGGAAAGGAACACTTGAATGAAGATGAGACTCTGTTAGGCTACTCCAGTCAAAGGAAATAACCTCACTACTTGGAGAGGGTTTTGTCGAAACAGACAAAATTTCCTCTTGTCGAGAACAACCAGAATGAAGCATAAAAACTTCAGCAGGATTAATTTCATTCTCTACTGGAAGAGAAGAACAAGATGAAGATTTGGTCAAAGAGACTACTTTAGTCTTAACACTCTTTGATGAAAGAGTGGGATCATGTGGAAATGAAACCAACTCAACCACTTTAACTTCACTCTCAAAAGGAAGATTGGGATCAATCATAGATAAATTTGAATCGACCACTTGGTCAACTAGTGGGTGATCGAGGGATAAATTACTATCACTTGTTGGAATCACCTGTTGATGATCAGTAATATTTTCCAACCAATGTGAAGCTTCATCCATGATTGGACAAAGAAAAGTACAATGCATATCCTTGCATATCAAACAAGGATAAAAGACTTTACCCTTACAACCTTTTACCAATGGGTCATTGGTTGAGGGGGTATCGTCAACATGATGATCAGAGGTTGATGACACAGACGGTTTGGATCTTTTAGACCACTCTCCTTGTACACGAGAGAGACCGGGACACTCCTTAAGAAGGTGGTACCCCTTGCAAATCTTACAAGGGAACTTGGGATTTTCGAGTGTTCTCTTAGAATGGGCACCATCAATAGCAAATGGTTGTTGCTTTTTCTCTTTCTTATCCTTCTTCTTTTTACCCTTCCCTTTCTTCTTCTTATTATCCACATGAATACTAACCATAGATATTTGGTCAAGAGAAGAAGAAGAAAGGGATGAAGCAACAACTGACGAAG
The DNA here is from genome assembly GCA_001517045.1 of Pseudotsuga menziesii. Taxonomy (NCBI): domain Eukaryota; kingdom Viridiplantae; phylum Streptophyta; class Pinopsida; order Pinales; family Pinaceae; genus Pseudotsuga; species Pseudotsuga menziesii. The sequence continues at coordinate 396,543 of LPNX011193784.1, read as the reverse complement.
AATGAGAGGGATTAGGTTGAGGTCGATCCTCTCCCAGAGGAGAGGTGACATTTGAGACATTAGGTGTAACAGGAATTACCAGATTAAAAAGCTAGATCAGTAATCCCATAGTTAATCTAGGAATATTTAGAGTGGAAATAAATCGAGGACCAATACCTTCACTTGGAGGGAATACAAAAGGCACACCTTGGAAAGGGACCTCTTGAATGGTAGTCCCTGATGAGGATTCCATCTCTAAAATTTCTAATAACCCCCTAATTACCACGCACAAGAAAACATGTGAAAGGAGTGGATAAGAGTCAGAAACCTCAAAGGACAGGCCAAAAGGATAACTCAGATGGTTTGAGGATTCCTAAAAGGGTCTCTCGATATACGCAAGGTACGTGGGAGATCGAATCAGTAGTAGCGCTGTCTAATGCATAACCGTACACAAGGGGCCTTCTGATATACAATTGAATATGTGAAGTACCTTTCTATATACCTCAAGGGTATGTGAAATGCCATTCGATATACCGACGGTACATGGAAGAACTGCGCGAGTCCCGGGATGTAATGCGGACGAGTAACGATAGCTCCTACATTTAATGACACCTGAACACATCTCTAACTTATCACTCAAATTGATAGAAGTTTTAACCTAGTACTATCGTTAAATTTATCTTGTGCATTTAGGTGGAACCATGGAGTGAAAACTTGAAATTAAAGAAGATGCACACTGATCTATATGATAATGCAAGTTTTCCTCTTCAATGAAATTCTACTTAAGAGAGGGAGAGAGATTTACTTTTCTTCCCAAAAAATGCACACCCAAATGCAAATGCAATTCTATCTTTTCAAACGAAAAGTAAAATATCAATGCACCCCAAACAATCTTTAAAGAAAAAAAATAAAAAAGAGATCTAGAGAACATCTAACATAAATAAACCAGAAATATTTCCTATCTTTTCATGCTTGAAAAAGATGCATAAAAACTCAATGGAAAGATGATTTCACTAACGTTTCCAAAAAAAACTAACTCTAATGCATGCAAAGTTGAAAACACATATTTCTTCTTAATGAAAGTAAGATCTAGAATTTCAAACAATCATGCACAAAGCAAGAATAAAATCATTCAACAATGCTTGTGAATAAAGAAAAGGAGAGAGAAAACTAAAACTTCTCTTTGAAACAGACAAGGAAACGAAGAACCAATATTTCCTACCAAGCACTAAAAAAATTAGCATGCAAAATTAAACAAGAATCACCCCAAGAGAAGAAAGACTCAAAACAACATGGATCACTCATGCATTCCAAGTCCAAAACAAACCAAGGCATACACATGAAAATGAAATGTATATTTCCGATTCCAATGAATAATATCTACAGAAAAGAGCAAGAGGTTTCAAGCAAAGAAAATAATGTAAAATCTAAAGCAAGAAACATAAACTCTCTTTGAATGCAGAGGGAATATAACAATCAAAGCAACTGCAGAATATACAATTCATGGCCCCTTCATTTTCATAAAAAAGTAAGCCAAAAACACACAAAAAATCAAAATACAAAGTTTGGAACAGGGCCTACCTGGCACCGCGCAGATGAAGTTGCTGACAGGCGGTTTTGGGGCAGAACCGCTCCTTGCTCACTAGATTCAGGCGGTGGCATCGCTTATTGCAAACTGGACTTAGGCGGTGGCACTGCTCCTTGCCAAAAGAACATTTGCAGTTCCCTGAATAGATCCAAAACAAAAAGGAGAAAGAAAGATAAAGTTAGAAATTGATCAGATCATGGTAAAAATTGATAGATTGAGAATAAAAAAGAGCATAAAAGGTCGAAATAATTTAGATTTGAACAGATCTGGAAGTTTCAAACCCAAATAGACTAAGTCAGATAGCAGATCTGACTGAAGAGAGTTAGAGAAGGAGCCTAGATTCGGACAAGAGTTGAAGAACTGAGGAAGATTAGAACAACTGATACATATATCTATTCCCCAGGGGAGTTGCCAGATTTGTTAGCTGGAATATTTCACCTTCTGTGGACAGTAAGGTGTTCCACTGGTCTAAATAAATCAGATCCAGAACAAATGAAGGACAAAGGTTGAAGACCCTCCCTGGATGCCGTAGATACCTGGAATGTGATGCTTCAATAGTAACCCTGTGTACCTGCAATCAGATTAAACACGCAAACACATCAAATCTGCCAGAATATAATCTACTGATCCATGTTAGTGACTAAGGAATCTAACAACATACATGTGAAATCAAACAACAACAGTAATGTGGGACGGAAATCAGCTTTGCATTAAGATAAAATGGAGAAGTTTACAGCCAATTAATCCTTAGTGTTGACATGCATCTCCATGAAACCAAGCACTCTCATCCCCATAATCTCCAAATTTTTGCTCTCTATGCTCTTCAATGGCTTGGGCCAAGTAATCAATCCAACATCATAACAATACCTTAAGATTTCTCCCCCTCAACCATGGATATAAGCTTGTATTTATAAGGCTCAATGGATAGGGATGGTTGAGAGATTAGTGGATGAGGTGGCCTCTAAGATCCTAGGATGAGGGATCTCGAACTCAACTAACCCAAAATAATAGGGATAAGGGAGTACACAAGGCTCATCATCTATAAGCCTCGAGAAACTTCTCTTTTTTGCGTTTTACCTAGGGTACCGTGTTTCTCCTTCAATGACAGAGCGGTTCTGGTAAGAAATGCTTATGGGCTAAGGGCCATAAGCGGTGGCACCGCTTGTGGACAATAAGGGATAGGCGATGTGAGCAAGGTACTACTCTTGGGCAAAGGGGAAAGCATGGTGGTGAGCATTTTTTGTGAAATATTGATAAAATGGTATGAATTTCCACTCCAAGTGCTAGGATTCAGGGCAAGTATGTATGTTAAAAGTCTTATCACATGATGGTGACAGTATTTTGGTATAACAAGAGGATGTTGCAAAGGATCTGTATGTGTCGATGGTAGCAGTAGAAGGAGACCCAATAAAAAGTACTCCGCAATATTGGGTGAGCAGGATGAAAAAAGTGGAATTACTGGGGTTAATTAACATGCTGCATTTTGGGTGGCTGAATGAGGTAAATGCTTGCGTCAAGAAACTGTTGGCCTATTTTCATGGTGGGACATTGTGGTTGGACACACTAGTCACAATCATGGTAGATTTGATATTCAACATCACGGGGATACCAAAGGATGGGATAGACCCCTCGCAGTATTTCAGAGGCAAGGATAATGATAAGAGGCTTGCAACGAGGCTGAAGAAGAAATATGGGTTGCAACGCAATGGGTGGATGTACCACATTGATAGCATCAATGACCAGGCAGTGCACATTGACACACAAATTTTAGAAAGTAAAATAGTCAGGAAGAATCGCCCCATTCAATGCAACTCGGGGGTGATTGCATACGTAGAGGGGGTACAAATGAATTGGTCGCTCTTTTTGATGAACCAGTTGGCAAAGGATGCGGTGGTAGTATAAGAGAGAGAATGATCATTTACCTATAGCTGGTTGTTGATCTTAATCACACTCATGGATTAGATGTAGCCAGTCAATTATCAAGGCATGGATGTAGAAGTGGTGAAAGTGTGTAAAGGTGCACGCTATCAGAATCTCTAGTGGGTCAAGGAACCTATAAGACTTGAGGATTGTGCAATCCAATTTTGGGTCTATTGGGAAGCACTACAAGTGGCAGCTGGGAAAGTTCCCCGACTATCTGATGAAGCTGTAGTAAAGTATCAAAGGATTGTGTGGTTCACAATTGGACCACACACCATTCACATACAAGCGCGGTGTGACCCAGACAAGAAATGGTTACCAATGCCTTACAAATTTTTCTACGTAGAGTTGGAAGCGATGGTTAACGATTGGCCTACAGAATGGCGGGAACTAGTTAGTTTGGAAGACATATCGACAAGACCCCTGATGAAAGCACTTGTTGATCCCATGCATAAGGACGACCATCAGAGTGATCAATATTCAGACAAAGAATCAACGAAGACACCTACGGACCTAGAAGAATAATGTATGTTCAACGAGTTAAGAACAAAGAGGCATATGGAGCAGGGTGTAGTAGTAGCACCACACAAGGGATGGAAGCACAATTGAATCGACTTATCAAGGAAATTGTAGATGCAACAGCAAAGGAAATGATGAAATCTTTGCAGGAAGGATTTGAAGAGGTAAGAACAAAACTTGATTCATTATATGATCTTGTTTTGAAGAGAGCGCTAGAAGCTGTGACTGTGAAGGACTTTGCATCAATCAAAACTGAGCCACAGGTTAGGAATGTTCAAACTCCCCTGACTGCAATTGTGCTGTAAGAGAGGATTTGAATACCTCCCTACTGCAGTTGCAGGACATATTATTGGATATCAATGTGCTGTCCACATAGATGTCGGTACACATGCAATGAGTCACCAACCAGGAGTTGTAAGAAATACATAAATAAATTAGTGATTGATTCTTGCGGTCACAGGAGAAAGAGGAGAAAGTGTAGAAACAGGTCGAGGAATTGAAGCAAGAAAATTACAAGTTGATGGAAGAGAAAGCGCAAGAAATCAAAGTGCTAACACAAGCACAAGAGGAATTAAAAGTGAAGAGCGCCGAAGAGATTATAGAGCTAAAAAAGAACAAGATCGCCTTGTAGTTGAGAAGGAACATATATTTGATAGCCGAGTAAAGTTGGAAGTGACAGTTGTGGATGCCTGTCAGTATGTACTAGAGAGTACCATGGGGCTGGACGTAGTGGCCAGAGCACATTGTCTTGGGGCTGTCATTTCCCATTTACAATGAGACAATAGCATTTTGGAGGCTTTGGTGCACCCAGCCAGGCCACTAGAGAAAATAGTAGAGCGGAAGAGTGATATAGAAGATTTGGAGACTAAACTCAACGATATGGACAAATAGGCATAGAAAGTGGTAGATGAAACTATGCAGTTTTGGGGAAACTTAGTGCAGGATGAGTAGTTGTTGCAACTGACCACACAGTTGCAGGAAGTAGAAGGGAAGATGGAGACATTGAAGACGTCACTGAGAGCGATGCCACTGATGGTTCAAATCAGCAAGTGAACAGAGCTAAAGGAGCTTTAGTAGTGGGTTGAGAAGGCACAAGAAAGGAAACAACGAAGCAACACACAACTAGATGAATTTCAAGATATTGGAGTGCAACTCTCTCTTAAAGTGGTTTCTGTGCTACAGGAAGCACAAGTAGCTAAAAAGGAGATCATTGAGAAAATGTTTGAGCATCCAGTGACACATGATCTGATAGTGAGCCAGGATATAGCTGACATAATCAAAGTGCGGGTCAAGGTGATTACTCAATAGTATCATGATTTCAAGTTCAATATTACTGACTATACCATGTCCAGCTAGTGTGGCTTGAGGATGAGCCTCAAGATTGTGTTGGGGGCTTGTTGGTAAGCGGTTTGTATACATTAGTTGCGTAGCATCACAAATGCTGCGCAATCTCAAAGACACCACACAAGGCAAAGAATATAATATTTTGTGTCAACTTTTGTAGTTTTTGACCATATTTTGTGGATATTGGTCATTATTTTGTAGAATCAACTAAGAGTTAGTTAGGAAGTTTTCTAACTGGACCTTAAATGTAAAGGTGCAAGCCTATAAGTAGATGAATAATTGAAAGTGTGAATTATCTGATCTAGAGCGAACACTGTGTGAGAAATCTTGTGGATCATATTGTTTTGGAGAGCACTTGTTTACCTGTGAACTATTTTGGAGAATCTGTGATTTTGCATGAAAGTAATATGACAAGACGGAAGTTGACCTGAATCATTGTGTTCTTTTCTATTTTTTTGTTTTATTGTCTTTCACAATACAAATATGAATACAACGGGTATCTATGACATGGATTTGTAAATGATGCGATTCTTCCCTGTTTTAAATGATGTTATTCTGTTGGATCTATTTGCACATCAATATGTTTACTACAGTTATGATTGAATGATGCAATCTGATGAAGAATAATAAATGATTCTGTTAATGCTTAAGTGAATGATAAGATTTGTTAATGTTGTGATAAGTTGATAAGTTGATGCACATTGTCCTCTCCCATTATGCAGAAACTGGGTTTCATCATCTCTCCCTCGAACATCTCGGGTGAGACTTCATCCACTCCATGGGTGTTGCCGAATGGGGTAAAACCTGTCTGGGCTGGTGCTTAGGGATATCGTAGTGGTTTGGGTGTCGACAAAATGGGAACCCCCGTCAAATGGTTTTTTTGGTTGGGTTTGTGTCAATAGTTTGATATAACTATGCTAATGATCAAGGATAAAATAAATAAACAACATTACACATTATTTATAAGAAAGTAAAAACATATTTGTATGAATGTGAATGAGGAAATAATTACAGCCAAATTTCCTTGATTTTGGCGTTCTCCCCACAAGTATTTCACCCTTAAACTCCAATCTCTTTGCCTCTCACTCCTAGAAGAATCTTAACAACATAAAGGTGTTTTTCTAGTCCTCTCTAAACAATTAAGGTAAGATTACATTTATAGGACAAAAGGAGATCAAATTGATTTATATTTACTTGGAGGAAGTTAAGGGATCATCCTTGGGGGTTAGGGGATCATCTTCCACCTAATCTAATCAGTTGGGATAAGCCTCCATGAGGGATTTCTTCTATAATTATCTCAAAACTCCTATTTTTTTCTTTTATTGAGCATCGATGCTCTTTGCATACTACCAATAGGTGTCAGGAAAGGATGACACTCCTTGCACAAAGGCAAGGACTGCCACTGATGCCTTTTGTCCATTATCAATCATCATCATCCTAGGCTGATGCCTTATGTCAAGAGGCAAGGTGCATCGATGCTCCTAGAAATGAGCTCCTAACAAGGAAAAATCCTCTCAAAAAGTGATTTGGCACATGTACTCTAGGGATTTAGGGAAAATGATAATATTTTGGTGTAACATATTTCCCCCCAAAGTATGAATCTAGAGGGATATGATAGGTGAAAAACTTTGATAGATGTAGTTTGGAGAATGAGGTAAAAGTTTTTCGGTTGAATAATTTTTACATTACCAGATACTCTGAGTTATGTACTATGATTGAATCAAAACATGAATGCTGACCAATACATTGCAAATCCATGTATAAATGACTAAATCATGGCTACCAACATAAAATATAGATCCATCATGAACAAGACTCAAATTTGGACATAGCTACCGAACATACACTATATATATATGTCATCAGGACTCAAACTTGAGCATAGAAACTAGACATACATTATGGATCTATGTAGTGAATCAATAACAAAGTACTCCATCACAACCCAGGAAGAGGAAAATATCCAGGTTCTTCTTCCCAATCTTGAATTGTACGATTCTATCCATGTGAATAGATTTCTTGATGTCAAACATTGTAGAAACCACTTGATTACCAGTCATTGATGTATACTGTTAAGAAGTAAGAGGGAAATCACCATTGATGTCAATGATTCCCAAGGTACCTTAGTACATTCCTATGAATGTGAATAGATGAGTTGAATTTGAACAATCGATGGAATCTTTGAATGAGAAGCCAATGATGGAAGCCTACTATCAGAAGTGAGGAAAATTTCTATTGAGGCATGCAAGATTCAATGTACTAACTGGTTTCTAAGACTAATTCTCGGATGATGTACTGGTGTTAACATGAATAGGATCGTTGAAGGAGGGCCATGATGTTTCCCCCATCATCGAAACGAAACTGGAACAAAAGTGGTTTGAAGTGATCTTGATTATAGAACAACCATGGGACTAACTTAGAGATGACCAACTCAAAGGAAGGTAAGTTACCTACATAGGTTGGTTTTTGATAAAAGACCCCCTTTAACATTGAATGAAATGACAAATGACTTTGCATCATTGACTTAATGAGGTAGAGACTCATCATAATGCAAAAGACAAGACAATGCATTATTTGAATGACTCAAAGGAGTAAAATGACTCATGAAAGTAGATCAAATCAAGGATAAGTTGATTACCCAATTGTTTTAATGTAATGCAGACATGTTCCTTGTTCAAGAGTGACTATAAGCTACCATTAATACAAATGATTTTTTTTTTCCCATTCCCTTAATTTCCCCATCATGATGGATGAGTACCTCTTTTCTTTTTAATGAGCTGGAAAAGGGTAACAAACACTTTATATAGCTCATCATAAGGATGAGTCCAATCTCACATGTTTTATGAACCTGAGAAAGGAGGGGTTTAGTCCTGAAAAGAGTCCTTCATCGTTCAATTTTTACGAGTCCAAAGAAGGTAAAATCAATGTCATTTCATGTTTAGAGAGTTTGAAATGGCTAAAGAAAACTCCAATGTGGAGTTTTTCATAAATTTAGTCCCCAAAGTCTGAAAATGTGTAAAATGAAACCTAGGAGAACTCTTCTAGTTAATCACTTAATTAGAATATACATTTTTTCATAAATTGGTCTAAACGGTTTGAAAAAGGGGTAAAATATCACCAAATAGACAACCTTTCAATTACTTTTACAAGCATGAAAGAAACAAGTTCGCTTGGCAATATTTTCCTATTTAGAGAGTCTAAAAAGAGATTAAAGACAACTCGGGGGCATTCCTTTTTCGTATAGCTTTTACGAGTCCGAAAAAGTGACAAAAGTATACTCGACACCTTTTTACTTGGTTTTCAATGAGAAAAATAATGTTACCAAAATCACTCAAAACCTTTTTCACGTTTGAATCTAGAGCATGAAAAATCAATAAAATAAGCTCAAACCACTTTTCATGTTTTAATCAGAGCACGAAAAATGTAAAAAGTAATCTCAACACCATATTACTATTTTTAACGAGATCGAAGATCAGTTGGAAGAATGATCAACGTATCCGCTTCATTTTTTAACGAACTTGACATAAAATATGAACTATGCACAATATGTTGTTTCATGGTTTAGCGAGCTTGAAACTAAAAAGAAAGTATGCTCAAAATGAGTTTCATTAATGGATGTTTTCCCATCATGATGTCCAGTGGTTGGTACTTTCCCGCAGTATAACTATCAAGTATATTAAATCCAAGATAATGTAAATAGGTTGTAGGCATGCCACCAAGCTTCATTTCATCTACCTACTCTTTTATTCATCCAACTAAATTTTGTGTTACTCCTAGGAAAAGGTTCACTAGAGATGGAGGAAGAAAGAGAATTAAGTGATACAGCCACATGAAATGAAGGTTCAGGTATTGATTCTGCCAAAATACTTGACACAATGGAAGAATATGTTTCATTTTTTAATGATCTTGACATGAAAAGGGAACTCTGCTCATGAGGACATGTTTCATTTTTACACAAGATTAGAACAAAAATGACCTAAGCTTGTGGTGACCTGTTTCATTTTTACATAAGCTTGAAATAGAAAAGAAATCTGATTGTGGTATCCCATTCCATTTTGAAACGAGCATGAAATGGAATGAAACAATGCTCAAAGGCATGTGCTTCATTTTATACCGATATTGACATAGAATAGGAACTATGCTTGAGAGTAAGTTCTTACCCAACATGATGTCGAAGGGTTTGTAGGTTTCCCCCCTTACATAAAAATCTAGTGGCTTGAGTCCAGTATGATGTCCATAGACTAGAGACATGACCCCCAAGATTCCCCATGATGGGAAGAAGCTATTGGATTACAAATGAATGAACTTCGACATGAGGTCCAAAGTTGAGAGACATCGCCGATGAATGGGAAGGAACCACAAGAATATGTGGCACATTCAGAGAAGTTTGATGAGTAAGAGTTATACGATGATTAGGTTTAATAAAGGAAATCTTATCAATGGTCACAATATTTCCATAATAGGGTAAACACATCATGTGAAAAAGTGTGGACAGTACAACTTTCATGGTGTAAAGAAAATCTTATCCAAGGAGCAGAATAAAATATAAGGGACCTTGGGCTACCATAACATCAATGCAGACAATTTTCCCTCCGAAGGTAATAGCAAAGTGAGGAAGGATCCCTAAAGGTGCAGTAGGTCTCCTATTGAAATCCAGTATCTCATTGGTAGCCTGCATAAGCCGAGGATAACATATAGCTTTCCAAGCAGTTGAGGATAGAAAACTAACAAAATCCCCTTCATCAACAATAGTGCGGAGTATGTTCCTATCGGTAACTCACACACATATTTGGAAAGGAACACTCAAATGAATATGAGATTCTGTTATATTAATCCAATCAAAGGAAATAACCTCAGTTCTTAGAGAGGGTTATATTGAAACATACAAGATTTCCACTTTCCTAGAACAATTTGAACTGACTACTAAAACTTCAGCATGTTCTAGTTAACTCTCATCTGCAAAATGAGATGAAGATTGTGTCAAAGTGACTACTTTAGTATTAACACTCTCAGATGAAAGAGTGGGATTGAGTGGATATGAAATCGACTTGACCATTTTAACTTCACTCTTCAAAGGAAGAGTGAGATGAACTACTTGTTCTTCACTCTCTAAAGACAGAGTGGGACCAACCGAGGATGGAATTGGATCGACCACTTACCAATGGAAGGTCAAATGACAACTTATAGTAACCTGTTAGAATCTGTTGTCAACGAACAATAATATATTCTAACAAATTTGAAGCTTCATCCATGCAAGGAAAATCTAAGGACTATAAAGTTTCATTTTTCCAAATTTATTATAAATGAAATTTAAAATTATATTTAGATACCCATTTAGGAGACAAGTGTGTAGGAATATTTTTTGTGAGATTTTAATCTATTTTGGGACTCGGACAAGGTTGGTTAAACCAAGGTAAAAGAGATACATTTTTCTGACTTTCTTGAAGTTGAAATTTGAAAGTGGATTTATGTACTGATTTGAGAGTTAAGTGTGCATGTTGATTTTTTGGGGATTCCGAGCTATTTTGCACCTCAGTCAAACTTGGTTAAACAAAGGCCTAAAAAGTTGTACTTTTTTCCAATTTTTTAGAATTCAAATTTGAAAGTATATTTTGATACTCATTTGAGAGATATGGATGCACACCTATTTTTTTGAAATTTCTTGCTATTTTGGTCGTTAATCAAGGTTGTTCAAACAAAGGTCTAAGAGATGCACTTTTTTTTTACTTTATAAAAATTAAAATTGGAAAGTGAATTTAGGTACCCATTTGAGAGAGAAGAATGCAAGCATATATTTGTGGGATTCCAAGCTATTTTGGACCTTAGTCAAACTTTGTCAAACCAAGGCCTAAAAGGTTGCACTTATTCCATTTTTTTAGAATTCAAATTTAAAAGTAGATTTAGACACCCATTTGAGAGATAAGCATGAACAAATATTATTGTGAGATTTTTTGTAATTTTATCCCTTAGTTAAAGTTGGCCAAACCAAGGTCTAGAAGATGTACTTTTCTTGACTTTCTCAAAATTTAAATTTGAAAGTGGATTTTGGTACCCATTTGAGAGATAAGTCTGCATGTAGATTTTTTGGAGATTGTGAGCTATTTCAGACCTCAACCAAACTAGGTAAAATAAAGGCCTAAAATGTTGCATTTTTTCCAATTTCTTAAAATTCAAATTTTAAAGTAGATTTAGATACCCATTCAAGAGGTAAGAATGGACACCTATTTTTGTCAGGTTTGGAGCTATTTTGGTCCTCATTCAAGGTTGCTCAAACCAAGCTTCAGAACTAAAATTCAAAGCATATTTAGGTACCCATTTGAGAGATAATTTCACTTTTCCAAATTTGTCATAATTAAAATTTAAAAGAAGATATAGATACCTGATAGAGAGATAAGCACACACACTTATTCTTGCTAAAATTTGAGCTATTTTGGTTTGTATTCAATGTTGGTCAAACCAAGCCCAAAAAAGTTAGATGTTGCCCACTTTCTCATAATTGAAATTTAAGTTTGATTCTTGTACCTTTTAGAAATAAGCGTGTACGTACATTTTTGTTGGATTACAAGCTATTTTGCACCTCAATCAAACTTTTTCAAACCAAGGCTTAAAATGTTGCACCTTTTCGGAATTTCTTAGAATTCAAATTTAAATGTAGAATTAGACATGCATTTGAGAGATAAGTGTGCATGCTTATTTTTGGGAGATTTTGAGCTATTTTGGCACTTAGTCAAGGTTGGCCAAACAAATCCCTAAAAATTTGCATGTTTCCCACTTTCTCAGAATTGAAATTTGAAAATAGATTTATATACCCATTTGAGAGACAAGCATGCACACCTTTTGTTGATGTATTTGTAACTTCGGAATGTATTCATCTATGTATCTTATGTATTGTAACCCGATGTTTATTTCGAGATGTATCTATAATGTAATTGAGTCATATTGTCATGCCCCGATGTTCCTATTGGGAGGATCAATAATGTAAACAAGTCATGTCAAGTCATAGTGAGTAATCGTTCGATTGTCTAAGGGTTAAAGTCCCCGCAGTTTCGGGGAACTAGGGTTATTAGACTCTCCTAGTAGAGGTCGACCCTAGTAGGGTTTCAGTCATGTCAGGATTAGTATAAATAGAGAACAAGAGTCTCTATTTATCACACAAATCATCCACACTCAAGTATAGCGCATAGTTGAGGAAGGAGAAGACACTAGGGCTAGATAAGAAGAAGGTTACTGCTGTCGGGATATCACATACTATTTTGGGGATTTTACTCTTTTGGTGCTGATTCTATCTCTGAGGAAGTTGTGGGGTTTTCTCCTTTATGGTTTCCCCGAAGAAAAACATTGTGTTCATTGTCTCTTGTTCTTGATTGTTGTACTTGTTATTCTCTCAGTTAAAAGATCCTAATGATGCTAGCTTAATGTTGAAAAACTAGCATGGTATCAGAGCTAACCTGAGAATAAGACACTGTGCAGCTGCAGGAACTAGGGCTTCCTGGTTTGTGGATCTTCCTCCACAGATTTTCAGCAAAAGTAAGGTGGAACAACTCTCCTCCTTAGGGCGCATCTTTCTGTCGAAGTAGAATCCAATTATGAGGTTTTTCAGTTTTGGACCTGTCACTACTGTCAGAAATTAGGGATTTTCATAGAAGAGGAATTTTTCAGTGAGCCCGGGCCTGGATTGATCTCCTCCCCAAAATCGAAGTAAGGGACAAATTTCAAGGCATTTGGGAGGACAGAACTCCAGAAAAGCAAAACCCTAATTTGCTCCTAAACCAGCTCTACAAGATTTCAGCTCAAGTCTCAGATCCGACATTTTGACCTGGTAAGATCTAAGATCTCTTGTATTTCCATTTGAGATTCTCATTTTAAAATATGTCTCATCATACCAAGCTTGATGAAAATCTTGAGGGAGCTAATAACTTCCGAGCCTGGAAGTATAGGATCTGCTTGGTCCTAGAAGAGAATGAATTTGACTCCTACATTCATGAGAAGGTTCCAGTTCCAAAGGGAGATGAGGCAAAGGCCTTACATAAGAAGAATATGGTTATGGAAAAGAGGATCATTGCTGATTCTATCAAGGATCACCTTATTCCATAGGTGTCCTCTCTTAAGACACCTAAAGCTATGTTTGATGCCCTAACCAAGTTGTTTGAAGGAAAGAACATAAACCGGAAGATGACTATGAGGAATCAACTGAAGAATGTGAAGATTTAGAATGCAGAAACTATCCAGTCTTACTTCACAAGGGTTTCTCAGATCAAGGAATAATTAGAAGCTGTTGATGAAGAAGTGGAAAATGCAGAGATTGTGGTGACTACCTTGAATGGCCTTCCTAGGTCATGGGATGCTTTGATTCAAGGAATCTGTGCTAGAAATAAGTTAGTCAAATTCAACAGACTATGGGAAGAATGTTCTCAAGAAGAAGCATGGATAGCAGCTCGAGAAGAGAAGATGGGAAGTGAAGACCAAGCTCTCACAGTTCACTCCAAGAGAAGCAGAAGAAGACCTCATTACTCCAAAGGTAAGGATCCTCATCATAAAGATAACATTAGAAGAGACCTATCTAAAATAAGATGTTATAAATTTGATGAAAGAGGACACTTTACAAAATATTGTCCTAAGAACAAGGTCCACTCTCATAAGAAGAAGGGGAACAAAAGAAGACATCATGCTCATGCTGTAGAGGATGATGAACCATCCAAGAAGAGATCCAGATATGAAAGTGAAGATTCTTCAAGCGAGGATGAATATGTTTTGATCTCCGCTCTCATAGGTAACATTAGTCATGGTAGTAATGATTGGATTATAGACAGTGGGGCTTCCAAACATATGACGGGATTCAAGGAATCCTTTGTAAGACTGTCAGAACATGATTCACCTCACAAGGTGAAGATAGGAGATGACTACCAATATCCAATAAAAGGTAGTGGGGAATATTCATATAAACTAGACTCTGGTAAGTCTCTAACAATGAAAGAAGTATTGTTTGTGCCAGGACTCAAGATGAACCTTCTCTCCATATCAACATTGGATGCAAAAGGAATGAGGGTTGCATTCATAGATGGTCAAGTCATTATGTGGCCTAGAGGAAAGACTATCGATGATGCAGTAGTGATTGGAGAACAAGAAGGAGGTCTGTACAAATTGAAGGGTCATCCAGAACAAACCTTGGTCCATGACACAGTAGAGCCAAATGAGCTTTGGCATAGAAGGCTTGCATATGTGCATTATAGAGCACTACCTGTTGCAAGAAAAGTTGTTGAAGGTCTTCTAGAATTCCAAGCAAAACATGATGGGGTCTGCAAAGGATGTGATAAAGGGAAGAATACAAAGAAGACATTTCTCAGCAGTGAAAACAAAGCCAAAAGCATACTAGAAATCATCCACTCCGATGTATGAGGTCCTATGTCATCAAACTCACTAAGCGGGTATGCATACTATGTTTCTTTTATTGATGATTTTTCTAGAAAGACATGGGTCTACTTCATGAAGAAAAAATACGAAGTATTCTGTAATTTCAAGGAATTCAAAGCCTTGTTCAAGAATAACACTGAAAAGAAGATCAAGACTTTTCGATCAGCTAATGGTGGGGAGTTCACTTCAAATGAATTCAAAGAGCTATGTAAAGAATCAGGGATTAAGAGGGAGTTGTCCACTCCTTATAATCCACAAAAAAATGGGATTGTGGAACAGAAGAATAGAACCATCATGGAAGCTGCAAAAGAAATGCTTCATGATCAAGATATTCCTATGCATCTTTGGGTGAAGCTGCTAGAACAACAATGTATGTACAGAACCGTACTCCACATAGAGTACTCGAGAACAAGACTCTTGAAGAAGTCTTCTCTGACAAGAAGCCAGAAGTCAGCCATCTCATAATATTCGGCTGTCCTGTGTACATACACATTCCAAAAGAGAAGAGAACAAAATTAGATCCTTCAGGAAAGAAGGGCATATTTGTGGGATAATCTGAAAGCTCGAAGGCTTACAGAATCTATTTCCTAGGATACAAGAAGATTGAAATCAGCAGGGATGTGACATTTGATGAAGACACAGCTTACAACAAATCTAGAAAGAGACCTGCTGAAGAACCTGAAGAAGCAGAAGTAGAAGTACCCAGAATTCATGATACAACCATGAATGAAGAAGCTCAAGAAGAAGATCAAGATTTCGAGGAACCATAAAGACCTGTAGATCCACCTCTGGAGAAGAATCCTCATAAGAGGAAACCTGACTGGGTAGGTGAACTTATCCAAGGTGTGGAAATATATGGGGCTCCAGAAGAGAATCATAGAGAAAGAAAGAGGACCAGATCCTGCTCCGGGTATGTAGCTTTACTATGTGATTTCATTGATAAAGAACCTTCCAGTTATGAAGAAGCGGTAGAACATAAAGAATGGAAGGATGCTATGATCGAAGAATACCAATCGATCATGAAAAATGATGTTTGGGATGTTGTCCCAATACCAAAAGAGAAGTCGGTTGTAACTTCCAAATGGATCTACAAGATCAAGCATGCTACAGACGGTAGCATTGAAAAGTATAAGGCAAGATTTGTAGCTCGGGGTTTCTCTCAGAAATAAGGAATAGACTATGAAGAAACCTTTGCACCTGTAGCTAGAAACACTTCCATCAGATTAGTACTTGCTCTAGCTGCAGTGATGAAATGGAAGATACACCAGATGGATGTCAAGACTGCTTTCTTGAATGGTGTAGTAGAAGAGGAAGTGTATGTAGAACAACCACTCGGTTTTGAGACACATGACAGAGAGTCTCATGTATGCAGATTGAAGAAATCCCTATACAGTTTGAAACAGGCACCCAGGACTTGGTACGACAGAATTGAAAGCTTTTTATCTAGTTTGGGCTTTACCAAGAGTAAAGCATATTCCAACCTTTACTACATGGTTGAAGATGGAAACCCAGTGATGCTTATACTGTATGTAGATGATCTATTTGTGACGGGTACAAATGGGTTGATTACTGATACGAAGAGAAAGCTTGCTGTTGAGTTCGAAATGAAGGACTTGGGGATGATGCATTACTTTCTAGGTATTGAGGCGTGGAAGAGTACATATGGAATATTCCTTGGACAAGGGAAGTATACAGTAGAGATCCTGAAGAGGTTTGGGATGATCGACTGCAAGGCTGTGACCACACCTATGGCATTGAACCTGAAGCTATTAAGTGATGCTTCATCAGAGACAGTTGATGCTACGATGTGTCATCAGATGATTGGGTCATTGATGTATATGACAAACATGAGACCTGACATTTTCTTTGCTATGAACACCTTGAGCCAGTTCTTGACAGATCCGAGACATGTCCACTTGATTACTGCAAAGCATATTCTGAGGTACCTGAAGGGTATAGTTGATTATGGGCTCAAGTACGATGCAAATCAAAAGATTAACCTGGAGGGTTATTTTGATTCAGATTGGGCAGGCAGTGCCATTGATAGGAAGAGCACTTCAGGTTGTTGCTTCAGTATGGGATCAAGTGTGATCTCTTGGTTTAGCAGGAAGCAATCCTATGTGGCACTGAGTACAGCTGAAGCAGAGTATGTTGCAGCTTGTTCAGCTAGTTGTGAGGCAGTATGGCTGCAGAAGCTACTGTATGATATATTTGATCTCCAGTTGGATGCTAATTGTATGCACTGTGACAACCAGAGTTGCGTGAAGCTGTCAGAGAATCCAATGTTTCATGACAAGTCGAAGCATATCGAGATCAAGTATCACTATATTAGGGATATGGTGCAGAGGGGAGCAGTGAAGCTCTAGTATGTTGCGACGGAGGAAAATATAGCTGATGTATTGATGAAGCCATTGGCTAGGCTGAAGTTCAAGTACTTCAGGGAGAAGCTTGGTGTTCTCCAAATCGAATTTTCCTCCAAGAGAAAGTGATGAGACCCATAGCCATTCTGACATGGCGAGAGGATTGGTTCCTTCCATGGTCAGATGTAAGGGCTGAGCCATTCTATCATGGTGAGAGGATTGGTTCCTTCCATGTCAGATATGAGTGCTTGCCATTCTATCGAGTAGGACAGATGTAAGGGAAATTTCCATTCTGGGAATGGAGGCACCTGGTCAGTTACCAGGACAACTCAGTCTAGGACCGAGAAGCCATTTTGATGTGATAGAGGGATGTGTTCCCACTTGATCAGATGTAAGGGATGAACCATTCTTTCATGGCTAAAGGATTAGGTTCCTTCCATGTCAAATGTGAGTGTTGGCCATTCCGATGAGTAGGTCAGATGTAAGGGAAACTACCATTCTCTAAGAGAATGGAGGCACCTGGTTAGTTACCAGGTATCTCAGTCAAGGACTGGGGGCCATTCTGATATGACTATAGGATTGGTTCCTACAAGATCAGATATGAGTGAAAGCCCTTCCATCATTGTGAGAAGGATGTGTTCCCACCTGGATGGATGTAAGTGCAAAGTCTTTCCATAGATGGTAGTAGGTGTGTCCTACCATGCTGGTGGATGTAAGTGCAGAGCCTTTCCATAGATGGTAGTAGGTGTTTCCTACCATGCCGGTGGATGTAAGTGTAGAGCCTTTCCATAGATGATAGTAGGTGTGTCCTATCATGCTGGTGGATGTGAGTGCTGTGCCTTTTCACAGATGATAGTAGGTGTGTCCTATCATGCTGGTGATTGTAAGTGCAGTGCCTTTTCACAGATGGTAGTAGGTGTGTCCTACCATGCTGGTGATTATAAGTGCTGAGCCTTTCCACAGATGGTAGTAGGTGTGTCCTACCATGCTAGTGAATGTGAGTGCTGTGCCTTTCCACAAATGATAGTAGGTATGTCCTATCATGCTGGTGGTTGTAAGTGCTGAGCTTTTTCACAGATGATAGTAGGTGTGTCCTATCATGCTGGTGAATGTGAGTGTTGGGCCTTTCTGATATGATTATAGGATTAGTTCCTATATGATCAGATGTGAGTGCTGGGCATGCCTTTTTGACGAGTAGGTTAGATGTAAGTGCCGGGCGAAGACCTACATGATGGCTAGGCCTACAAATAGCATGAAAAAGGGCTGGCTCTGTAGAATTTCCTATGACGAGAAGAATCATGTGATAGCACCAGTGATGATCCAGATCGAGTGATGATCCAGATCTAGTGATGATGACCAGTGATGATCCAGATCAAGTGATGATCCAGATCCAGTGATGATCCAGATCCAGTGATGATGATCCAGCAGTGATGATCCAGATCGAGTGGTGATCTAGATCCAGTGATGATGACCAATGATGATCCAGATCTAGTGATGATGACCAGTGATGATCCAGATCCAGTGATGATCCAGATCCAGTGATGATGTCCCATGATGATCCAGATCGAGAGATGATCCAGATCTGAAGATGAATATGACTTGAAGACGAAGATGACTTGAAGACTCATAAGACTTGAGATGCAGATGACGAGATGATCCAGCTGATACAGAGAAGAAGACCAGTGCTGAAAATTGTGTCGAAAGAATACCTTCCTAGTTAAGAGGGAGTGTTGATGTATTTGTAACTTTAGAATGTATTCATCTATGTATCTTATGTATTGTAACCCGATGTTTATTCTGGGATGTATATATAATATAATTGAGTCATATTGTCATGCCCCGATGTTCCTATTGGGAGGATCAATAATGTAAACAAGTCATTTCAAGTCATAGTGAGTAACCCTCCGATTGTCTAAGGGTTAAAGTCCCCGCAGTTTCGGGGCACTAGGGTTATTAGACTCTCCTAGTAGAGGTCGGCCCTAGTAGGGTTTTAGTCATGTCGAGATTAGTATAAATAGAGAACTGGATTCTCTATTTATCACACAACTCATCCATACTCAAGTATAGCACATAGTTGAGGAAGGAGAAGACACTGGGGCTAGATAAGAAGAAGGTTACTGCTGTCGGGAGATCACATACTGTTTTCGGGCTTTTACTGTTTTGGTGCTGATTCTATCTCTGAGGATGTTGCGAGGTTTTCTCCTTTATGGTTTCCCCAAAGAAAAACACTGTGTTCATTGTCTCTTGTGTTTGATTGATGTACTTGTTATTCTGTCAGTTAAAAGATCCTAATGATGCTAGCTTAATGTTGAAAAACTAACACCCTTTTTGTGAGATTTCAAGCTATTTTGGACGTTCTTCAAGGTTGGTCAAGCAAAGGCCTAAGAGATGATATTTTTTCAACTTTATCGTATTTGAAATTTGAAAGTGAATTTAGGTACCCATCTGAGAGATAACCATGGATACAATCTTCTAGGGATTCTAAGCTATTTGGGACCTTAGTCAAACTTGGTCAAACCAAATCCTAAAAGGTTGCACATTTTTTCAATTTCTTAGAAATCAAATGTAAAAGTATATTTAGATACCCACTTGAGAGATAAGCGTGCACACATATTTTCTCAAGATTTCAAGTTATTTTGGCCCTTAGTTAAGGTTGGTAAACCCAGGTCTAAGAAATGCACTTTTCTTGAGTTTCTCGAAATTGAAATTTGAAACTATATTTAGGTACCCATTTGATAGATAATCTTACATGTATATTTTTTGGGAATTGAGAGCCATTTTGGACCTCAGTCAAACTTGGTCAAACCAAGGCCTAAAACGTTGCATTTTTTCCAATTTCTTAGACTTAAAATTTTAAAGTAGATTTAGATACCCATTTGAGATATAAGCATGAATATCTATTTTTATGAGATTTGTATCTATTTTGGCCCTCGTTCAAGGTTGGCCAAACAAAGGTTGAAAAGATGCACTTTTGTCCACTTTCTAAGAATTGAAATTTGAAAGTGGATAGGTACCCATTTTACAAACAAGAGTGTTGTTCATAAGGGGTTGGGGTGAGTGAGTTGCGCAACATCGCGACAGCTGCGCAAGCTCACACGGTACCGCGTAAGGGCCGTTTAGTGCAATGAGCGGAGAAGTAACCAATTTTTGAATATTTTATGTATATGTGGGCCCAATTTTGTTGTAATAGGTCAATATCAGTTAGAAATTAGTTAATAGTGGACCCTTGAGGTGAAGGTGTAAGCCTATTTATAGATCCATTTTTGTAATGATAAACATACATGATTTTGGCATTGCATCTGGCGCACCCTATGCTGGAGATTGTTCTGTCTTGAATGTGATTTTGTCTAGGTTTCTTTTGATGCACTCTCTGGTTTTTAAGAAGGATTGTGTAATGTGGCATATTTGTGTAGGATTAATATAAGATGTGATGAGTACGGTTCAATCCCCATCCGTTGTCTGTTATGATGCGGCAGTACCGCTTTTTGTTATAGTGATGCAATGCGATTTATGTATGATGCTATGATTTTGCTTCTGATACAATGATGTGAGTTAGTTTCTCCTTGCTCTGTTAATGCGATATGTTAAATCTCTGTGACTGTTGAATGCGATATGATGTTTCATGATTAATGCTGTGATAAGATAGGGTGATTGCATAAGTCATGGTTCTCCCTAGTTGGATCCCCGTGTCCTCCTTCCCCATTGTCGAAAACTTGGTTCTGATAGCTCTCCCTTGAACACCTCGAGTGAGACCTCATCTGCTTCATAAACGTTGCTAGGTAGGGTAAAACCTATTCAGGCTGGTGCTCAGGGAGATCACACTGCAGGACGTCGACATAGTTAAAACCCCTATCGACGAGGCTTTGTTGGTGGGTTGCATTAACAAATGGTTCCATTGTCAGAACCAAGTTGCAATTAGGAGGGGGATATGTTCTGGCATCCAACTCAATCAAAGATCAAGGATTGGTTTGATCAGAAGTTGTTGGAGTTTGCTAAAGCTGAAAACCAGAACCCGAAATTGTCGACAATTCAATGGTTGGATAGATATATCCATGATGGTCCTCATGAGTGGTACTTTTGCAAATTTTTAGTACACTTGCATGAATGGTTGACCAAATTTTCTAAGTGGAAGATGAATTTCCAAGGAGGAGAGTCGACATCCTGGACCCCGGAATTGATCCAGGCACTGTAGGAAACTAGCAACAAGGCATCGCAGGTAGTTGAGGTATGGTTGGATAGTATCTTAGAGGGATACATCACTGAATTTGCTATTGATACTAATAAATATTTCAGTGAATCAGAAAGGGAATTTTTCAGTGGACCTCATGGACGATTCTTATTGTCACTACAACTATCGATTAAGCAACTAGTCTGTGAAAATGGTATCCTAAAGATGGAGCAAGAGTAGTGGACCTCTGGTGTGTGGGAGATGTAGGCACTGCGATTGAAAGGGGGGAAACACATAAGGAAATAAGGGGTAGATGGGCATGATTTCTAGTGAGAATATAAAGGTTGTTGAAGAAACAAATGGTTGTACGAGGGGAGGAGCAAGGTTTCGAGAAAAGAGGGAGAGGACGGGAGAAGGTTCTGCTGAAGTCGAAGTGTGATACTGTGAAGAACAACCACATGGGACAAAGTGACCTTTCTATGATGACGAGGATATATAAGCCTAGGATACACCTGAAAGAACAAGAGGATCGAACCCCAATAGTAGCATGCCTACCCCTCTGCACACTACTCCACCACAAGGAAGGAATGCACATTCTACGTCGACTTGCCTGACGTGTCAAAAAAAACCTAGTAACAGAGCACCAGTAGGAGGAAGAAGGCCCAGGATGGTGGGCGATGAGATGAAGTTGCCAATATTCAATGGAAATGACACTGATGATCCAAAATAATACTGGTTCTTATGCGAATCTATCTGGACTACTCGACAAACCGCTGATGATGATGTCAAGAAAAGTCAGCTAGCCACTACTCTGAGGGGTCGTGCATTGGAATGTTTTATAAGATTCACATGAGTGCCTCAGGAAGGTACTGTAAAAACATTGGATTAGATCAGGATAGGGCTATTTGAGGAATTTAAGAAGTCGAAGTTTGAAGCTCAGTACATTACTGAATTGAAAGAGATCAAACAATTCCCCAATGAAACGATTTGCAATTTTGATCAGCAATTTAAGACATTAATGGCTTGGTTTAGTTTTCAGATGAGTGATGTTCAGCACAAAGAATGGTTCATTGCAGTGCTTGTCCCACACATTTGACAACCATTAATGCAACAAAATATCACGACACAGAGTGAGGCTCTAGAGATTGTGATGAAATTGGAAGCATCACCAGTAGGAGAAATTGTTGTTGGAATGAATCAGATCCAGGTGCAACTGGCCAATCTAATGCTGCAGCTGTAAGACATCAAAAGGACCAAGGAGGATCATGATGATCTATGGTGTACATGTTGCCATGCAGGCAGACATACCAAAGATACATGTATGACATTTTGAAATTATTTGCTATCAGGAGCCCCCAATCCGTTGAGTATTGATGGTGCACCATGGTGTCATATCTGCCAGGTCTATGGGAATCAAGATGAGAACTATGATTACATGCAGAATATGGTTACCAAAGCATATAGCTTCTATTGTACATTCTGTTGGTTAGTTGGACATGACGACATGAACTGCCATGCGTATGATTTTCTCCAAGAAAGGACATACAATTCATACTTTGTGAAAAGGGAGGAACCCTGGATAGCGCAAGCATCGCCACAAGTAGCACAACCAATAGTACAGGTAGCGTACACACCACCATCTCCATTGCAGTTCATCCCTGTGCAACCTCATCTATAGTTTGTAGCACAACCGTAGTTTGCACCACAACTGCAAATAGTCATACAACCATAGTATAGCCAGGTGCAGTGACCATAGTATAATTAGCCACAAGCTGTGCAATATGTTTAGCAGCAACTGGCTCAACTGCAATTCCAATAGGGAGGAACCCATTGAGGATTCCATGGAATCTTTAGGGGTTGCGGCAGAGGCTTTGGTCGAGGAAGTGGCCGAGGTCAGGAATCCATTAAGCGTTATACATGTGGGATATTTGGGCACTATCAGAGAGAATGTCCTCATGCGCAGTGTACATACTATGCAACCAGTAATCATAAGATCAAAAATTGTCCTCAGTTGATCACGAAATTGCAGGCTGGCCATATTCCCCAGTTACAGAACACCCAAAATCAGAATCAACCTCTATTCTAGGTACAGAATCAACCACCCATACAAGGTCAGATCCCACCGCAGAATTAGACTCTGACTCAGAATCCACCCCAGGCTCAGAATATACCAATGAATCAAGCTACAAATCAGCCGGGAGCTCCAACCTAGAACTTGCATCAAGGATCGATAGTTGCAACAATCCATGCAGAACCAAGGATGAAGGATGCCGATGTCGAGATTGTCACTTGTGCTGGAACGAAAATTGGTGATGATGGACCACGACAACCTGTTCAACTTGCTGGAAAGAAAAAGGTTTCATTTGATATTGCAACAAAAAAAGACACTTTCTTTGAAGCAAAGCAGGCGATTGGAAGGAATCTGAGTAAGATGCCAATTATTGACACGCCTTTTGCTTTTGACCCATTTGTAGAAGTAGGACCATCGTGGCAGCATGGCACTCTACACAAGTTTTTTGAAAGTTGTCTATCACTGGAAAAGGAATCATATGCCCTTGTTGAGCTTGAGACATTGTTGCACCTTTCGAATAAGACAGTGAAGGATTCTGTTGTGAATTCCTTGTAAAAAAGAAAGACAGGCAAGGAAATGAGGATGAATATCCAGATTGGGGATTATGAGGTTGACTCGGTCATTCTAGACCTTGGATTTGATGTCAAAATTCCTATGAAGCAAACTTGGAAATTGATGGGGAATCCAGTGCTAGGATGGTCACCAGTGCAACTGCGGTTAGCAAATCAGGCGAAGGTTCAACCCATCGGTCATGTTTCAAATTTGGTTGTCGACATTGAAGGTATGAAAATGTGTACTGACTTTGATGTGGTAGAAGTTGTAGAGGATGGTGGTTCCTATCCAGTGCTACTAGGAATTGGGTGGGCTAATGATAAGATGGTAGTTATCAACTTAAAAAACTGAGTTATGATGTTTGAGAACCAGGATGTTAGGGTCATTTCTCCTATGAACCCTCAGGAAGGATGATGCTATATTGAACCAGTAAAGGATGAAGTCGGGAGAAGTTGGGATCAGGCATACAACATCTCCGAGGACTACATCCATCCCACTGTCGATGATGAACTTGGATGGCACAGTGCAAGTTTCGTGTCCTCATATTCTGATGATGCTCTAGAAAATTGGCTGAATTGGTTGCATGAGGTATCATTCTGGAAGTGTGGGTTAATTATGCAGTCTCTCTAACAAGTTTCCACTGAGATGGTTGAATTTCCCATTTATGAAGGACTGTCAGGACTTTGTGATTTCTTTCAAGAATTTGAAAAGAAAGTGTTGGAACCACAAAGGATATTGGCTTTTAACGTAGCACTAAAGGCTACCCTGGCCCAGTGGTGGGTGACACACAAACGAATGATCCATGACTCGGAGCAGTGCCAGAGATTGATGATGGTCCATTTTGGTGATGTAGAGGTTTACCATGCTGGGAGATATGATGGAAAGAATGACCCCACCAGTCATTTGATCGAATGTCAGATGTTATGGACATCGTGACCAAAAGATGAGTGGGTTCATGCTTTTGTTCATACTCTCAAAGAAATGCCATGGTCCTAGTATGTAGCAGCAGAGTTGGGTAGAACCATTACCACTTGGGAGGAGTTGTCAGTTTGGTTTGTGCAGATGTTTAACTTCCAGGATGCCAATGTTGAGGTATGTAATGCTTTACAAATTATCCATGACATAGTACTAAAATTCACCCCTGTCACATACCCGATTGATCCCCATGCAAATTGCTCTGTCCAATCCATGATGATGTGCTACAATTTGTTCGAGGAACTTGAAGGCAACGATGAGTTGCAGAATGTTAATATCCTGGAGTCTGAGGGAAGTCATAGTGTCACAGCTCCTGAAATACTGACGAACTTGATGAACCTGCCACTGTGCATTAAAAAAATTGACATTGGGACTGCAGAAAACCCGAAATTTGCCAATGTTGGGGACTATTGAGGTGAGGAAACGATAGCCGAAATCATAGATATACTGTATGAATTCCAGGATCTATTTCCCATGCAGTTTTTTGAGATGAAGGGGATCCTTGGTAATTTGGGAGAAATGAAGATTCCGCTCAAGCTGGATGCAAAATCAGTCTACTAGAGGTTGTATAGGATCAACCCGCAGTATAAGGATCACGTGAAAACTGAGCTTGATCGGATGCTTGATGCTGGAATCATCAAGCCGGTAGAAGAATCAGAGTGGATAAGCCCGATGGTGGTCCAATACAAGAAGACTGGAGAAATCCACATCTTTGTCAATCTAAGAAAATTGAATGATGCATGTATGCATGAACCATTCCTGACCCCTTTCATAGATTAAGTCCTGGAAGGTGTAGGCGGTCAGGAGGTGTATTCCTTCATAGATGGTTTTTCGGGCTACCACCAGATTCGAATCGCGAAGGAAAATCACCATAAGACTACATTCGTCACTAAGTGGGGTTATTTCCAATATACCGTCATGCCATTTGGGTTGAAAAATGCCCCCGTCATATTCTCCTGCATCATTGTCACAGTCTTTAAGGATTTTATTCAGAAGTTCCTGCAGGTCTATATGGATGACTAGATCGTCTACCACTTGGCTAAAGACCACCTAGACAATATGTGATTAATGCTGGAATGATGTCGACAACATCAGATTGCATTGAATTCCAAGAAATGTATTTTTTGTGCACCCTTCGTTATATTACTTGGGCACACTGTCTGCAAAGAAGGTATGTTGGTAGATCTGACAAAGATTGCGCTCATCCTTAGTTAACCACCGCCAACGAATGTAAAATTGCTCTGGACTACACTGGATGACACAGCCTACTATCGCAAGTTTATTAGGGGATATGCTGCGATTACCACTCCTATGGAGAAGCTGCTAAAGAAAGATGCTACATTTGAATGGACTCAGGAATGTCAAGGAAGCTTCGACACCTTGAAGGCCAGTATGGCCTCTGTATCCATACTGGTTTTTCCTGACTGGAATAAGGAATTCCATGTGCATGTTGATGCCTCTTCTACTATGTTGGGGGTTGTTCTTGCGCAACTAGGTGAAGGTGACTTGGATCATACCATAGCGTATGCTAGTAGGAAGTTATCGTTTGTTGAACAGAATTACACCACAACTAAAAGAGAAGGCCTGGCGATGGTATATGCTCTGCAAAAATTCAGGAATTATTTGTTGGGTGGACACTTTAAGATGTTCACTGATCATTTAGCTTTGCAATACCTAGTAAATAAGCCTGTGTTGGGGGGGAGAATCTGCAGGTGGCTTCTTTTGTTCCAAGAATTTTATTTTGAAATAGTAGTAAATCTAGGATGGTTGAATGCTGGCGCAGATCATTTGTCACATATTGATAATGGTGAAGAACCAACTAATATTGATGATGGGCTGCCTGATGCATAATTATTTTGAGTTGAAATCACAGATGATTACTATGGCCCCATTGTTAAGTTTTTATCTACTGGCCTTGCCCCTACAGATATGTCGAAATGCCAGAAGAAGCATGGTCATCAAAGCTTCCAATTTTTCACTCATTGTAGGACAAATCTATAAACTTGGACTGGATGAGATATTATGACGACGTGTCTTACCGCATGAGCATGGTCCAATTCTATAGGAAGCGCATGTAGGTGTTGTGGGATGTCACTACAAAGGCCGTACCACTGCCTGAAAGGTGTTGTGTGCTAGGCTTTGGTGGCCCACGTTACATAACGATGCAACAGACTATGCTAGGAGCTGCGATGTATGCCAACAGGTTGGTAAACCATTGTAGAGAGACGAGATGTTGCTGATACTATAGGTGACTTTGCAACCATTTGATAAATGGGTCATTGACTTTGTGGGTCCTATCAATCCACTAGGTAAGCGCACTGGTTCCTGTTATGTTATCACTGCAACTAACTACCTGAATCGGTGGGCAGAGGCTACACCAGTCATTGATTACACCACCACAATAGTAGCACGGTTTATTTTTGAGAACATTGTGACATGCTTTGGGTTTCCTTGAATCCTGATGAGCGACCAAGGTAGTCACTTTGTCAACCAAATGATAAAATCACTAACCGAGGAGCTTCAGGTACAACATAAGTGAAGTAATCCCTACCATCTATAGGCAAATGGCACTATTGAGGCCTTCAACAAATTTTTGGAGACAACGTTGACCAAGGTATGTAACACCAATTGCGATAACTGGGATTTGAAAATTCCTGCAGTTTTATGGGCCTATCATACTACCTGCAAATGGATCATAGGTCACACACCATGTAAGTTGGTTTATGGGAAAGAGGTAGTCATGCCGATGGAGTACATCGTTCCCAGCTTGCGCATTGCTGCGGCAACATGCATGGTGGATGTAGAGGCATTAGAAGCACATGTTGCATAGTTGATTCAACTCGATGAGGATCGCTTCATCGCAGGATTCCAGCAATAGGTTGTGAAAGATCGGTAGAAGGCATGGCATGATCACCATATTAATCACAAACAGTTTGTGGTAGGATATTTGGTGCTGTTATATGATAGTAAGTTTATCAAGCATCCAGGTAAGTTACAAATGCATTGGCTAGGTCCCTATCTTGTTTAGTTTATTACCTCTGGAGGCACCATGCAGTTGCAGCAATTAGATGGTGTCGTGTTACCAAAGATAATTAATGGGAGTCGCTTGAATCCCTATAGAAAGGGGCCGATGATACACACCACCTGAAGCGCTAAAAAAAAACATTTCTGAGTTCAACATAAAGAGGTGATCCTCGGGAGTGAGGCTACACAAAGAAGATATAGTTTGTGACAGTAGTTGGTCGACCATTCGCGATAGTTTCTAAGCTGTGGGATGGTAAAATCATGTAATAAATGTAGGTAGTTAAAATAGTTTGCTGATGATGCTTGTTGAAGCGACTCACATTAATGGGTGATTCAACTGTTAGCCGCATAAGATCACTGATGGATTTGGAATCATTAGTACCCGATTTGGCAATACTGGTGTACTTATATTTGGTACTGATGGATTTGGAATTATAAGTGGCTATAAAACATTGCGTGGGAGGCGTTGGTTGGCATTATTTAGTTGTGAGAGCTAAAGTAGAAGGTGAATTGGGTGCATACTATTGAGCTAAGTGTTGAGTATATTTCGTCTGGTTGAGTGTATCTTCTAGTTTTGTGGGGTAAGGGATGCTGAGCGGACTTGATGCCATTGAAATTTTGAGTGAATACGAGTCCCATATTTGGCCCATGGCTGTAGAAGAGGAATTTTTGAGTATGCCAGTGGGTTCATCATCCATTCCAAAGTAGAAACTCCAAGCTTAGAGACCTAGTCTGACACCCCCTGAGAAGCGGCAAACTCGCACCTCTGTGTCAATGCGTTGAGAAGGCATTTCCCAGACGAGGCCATCAAGCTCAGGAGCGGTTGAGTTCACAACACTCTGGGGTGTATCGGTGAATGATATTCTGGGATACATTTCTCCCACGCATCTAGGCACTAAGCCACAACAACTGTCAAAAAACCAGAAGTACCCACGTAAGTTGCCACCATTGCCAGAAGGGATGACATGTTGCATAGATATCATCCCTGCATTGATCAGGCTCAAGTTCAATGACCATGACCTGATTTTGCTTAAAGATGTCTAGGGCAATCCCTATAAGTCGGTTATGACAACACCTGGTGGCCCCATTTAGCGAATTCCAAATCCATGGGCCAGTGGCTTAGAGAAATCTGGATTGCTAGGGGTCATCAATATGCCCCACTTTGGCCATTTGAATGAAGCACATGCATGTGTAAAGCAACTGTTGGCATTCTTCCATGGAGGGATGCTTTGGCTGACTACGCTGATCCCTATTACTATTGACTTGATTGCCATCATTACTGGTTTTCCTAAGGATGGGGAGGTCCCAGCGCAATATATTCGTGGACGAGATATGGACAAAACACTTGCGACACAGATGAAGGAATGCTTCAGGTTACAATGGGATGGTCATGCCTATTGCATCGACAGTATCAACTCACAAACAGTGTGAATTGGTGCCATAGTTTTGGCTAGCAAGGTTGTTCATGGCAATCAACTTGTGCAATGCAATTCAGGAGTTGTCACCTATGCTCAGAAATGTGCAGAGGGAGTTAAGATGAACTGGTCATTATTTTTGTTAAATTAGTTTCTCGTAGATGCACTCGCTGCTCAGAGTGGACACCCCTTTTATTATAGTTGGATTTTGATTCTCATCGCCCTGGTTGCTTGGATGGAGCTAGAGGGTTACTAGGAAATGATGGTTGAGGTATCCAAGGTTTTCCATGGTGCCCGCTATCAAAACGTGTGGTGGGTCGAGGAATATAGTCGCTAAATAGATTGCATGATTCATTTTTGGATTTATTGGGAGGCACTGCAGGTGGCTGCTGTAGCTGTTCCAAGAATATCTCCCTACACCGTGGCCAAGTATCAGAGGATCATTCGGTTTGCTGTTGGATCCCACTCCATTCATATTCAGGCTAGGTGGGATCCCAATAAGCAGTGGCTTCCATTGCCTTACAATATTACCACAGAAGATTTGGACGTGATTGTGAAAGAATGGCTAGGCGACTGGCGCGTCTCGATGAGTCATGAGTAGTTAGATAAGGAGATACCACCGGAAGCCCCTGAAGACCCTGTCCCACTGAAATTACGCGCCCATGAATATGACAATGAGTCATCCACGGACCCTAAAGATGTAGCACAACGGATGCGGAAGGAGACTCACAGCAAATGGTGATAGGAGTACAAGGATGGAAACAATACTAAATCTGGATTAGAAGATCAATTGCAACGGCTTATCAATACCGTCATGGATTCATCTACAACTGTGACTACGACAATCTACAAATCAAATCGGGTAGAATTTGGTGCGGTAAGAACTAAGCTACAATCCATCTTTAATATTGTTTCCAAGCAACCATCAGCCTAACTTCTATGGCAGGATAGCTCATCGATCAGCACTGAGCCCCAGGTTGAGAACGTGTAAGCTCCCTTGACTGCGATCAATGCGGGCAATGTAGAAGGTTCTCAGCAGTTGCACCCAATCCAAAGCATGACTCTGGACCTGAACAAGCTGTCCACTACATAATTGGTTGAGTTGCAGCATGGAAACACACTAGAGTTGGAAGCACGACAATAGGCATTGATGGTGGGTTATGTCGAAGCCTGGGATTCTATTGAGCAGGTGAAGAAGGATGCCGCAGAGCTGCACCAGGTCAGTGTGCAGTTAGCCAAAGAAAAATTACAAGAAATCAAAATGCTCAAGGTGACATAAGCTAAGATGCAATGGAAGACTGCTATGGAGATTACAGATCTCAAGAAGGTGCAAGATTGCCTAATTGTGGAGCAAACACAGCTATGTGCGTGGTATAGCGAATTAGAGTAGGGTATCTCTGCGGTTTGTCAAGACATGTTTGACGCCACCACCAAGCTCACCCCAGTCAAGAAGGCCCAACGATTGGGGCAGACCTTGGTTCAATTTCAGGACCATAACTTGGTACTTCATGCTCAAGCATATCCCACTACCCCACTGGAGCAGGTCGCAGAGCATAAGGCCTCCCTTGAGGAAATTGCTACTCAGTTTGGCCACACGGAGCAAGAGGCCAAAGCTATTATGGAGGAAACCATGTAGTTCTGGTAGAGTATTGTTCAGGATGAGTAGTTGGACCAACTCACTGTGTAGGTGCAGGAAGCAGAGGGTCAATTGACAACTTTGAAGTCAGTTCCTAATGCCATGTTGCTGATGGTACAAATCACTTGGGCCGTCAAACTGAAGGATATCCAGTAGTGCGCTGCCTGTGCCTAAGAGCGCCAGCAAAAGCACCGCAAGCAGCTCGATGAATTCCAAGATCTTGGTAGCCAATTGGTCGTTAAAGTTTTCACCACACTTCAGGCTGTTCAGGAGAGTCGATAAATGGTCGACAGGAAGGCTACTGAGGAGCACCCGGTCCAGCAAATAGTGAGTAATTGTCAGAATACTGTTGCTAAAGTATAGATCCAAGTTTAAGATGTTGCCCAACAATTTGTCTGTTTTAAGGATAAGACTGTCGCATACACCTTGTCAACTTGACATGGCTCAAGGACAAGCCAAAAAATTGTGTTGGGGGCCTATTGGCAAGGGGTTGGAGTGAGTGAGTTGCACAGCATTGCGGTAGCTGTGCAAGCTCACGCGGTACCACACAAGGGCCGTTTAGCGCGATGAGCAGAGAAGTAACCACTTTTTGAATATTTTATGTATGTGTGGGCCCAATTTTGTTGTAATAGGTTAGTAGCGGTTGTAAATTAGTTAATAATGGACCCTTGAGGTGAAGGCATAAGCCTATTTATAGATCCATTTTTGTAATGATAAAAAGACATGATTTTGGCATTACATCTGGTGCACTTTGTGTTAGAGATTGTTCTGTCTTAACTTTGATTTTCTCTAGGTTTCTTTTGATGCACTCTCCAATTTTGGAGAAGGATTATGTAATGTGGCATATTTGCACAGGATTACTATAAGATGTGCTGAGTATGGTTTAATCCCTATCTGTTGTCTGTTAGGATGCAATAGTACCATTTTTTGTTATAATGATGCAATGCAATTTATGTATGATGCTATGATTCTTCTTCTGATACAATGATGCGAGTTAGTTTCTCCTTGCTATGTTAATGAGATCTATTAAATATCTGTGACTGTTGAATGTGGTATGATGTTTCATGATTAATGATGTGATAGGATAGGGTGATCGCATAAGCCATGGTTCTCCCTAGTCAGATCCCCATGTCCTCCTTCCCCACTGTCGGAAACTCGGTTCTGATAGCTCTCCCTTGAATGCCTTGGGTGAGACCTCGTTTGCTTCACAGATGTTGTTGGGTAGGGTAAAACCTGTTCAGGCCAGTGCTCAAGGAGATCGCGCTGCAGGACGTCGACAGATTCAGAACCCCTGTCGACAAGGATTTGTTGGTGGGTTGTGCCAACAAGTGAAAGTATATTTTTGGGGGATTTTTGAGCTATTTTGGACTTTATCCAAACTTGGTCAAACAAAGGCCTAAATAGTTTCACTTTTTCCAATTTGTTAGATTTAAAATTTAGAGTAGATATAGATACCCAATAGAGTGATAAGCATGTACGCCTATTCTTACAAGATTTCAAGCTATTTTAATTTGTAGTTAATGTTGGTCAAATCAAGGCCAAACAAGGTGCATGTTGGTCATAGACCAAGCTTGGTCAAACCAAGGCCAATAAATTTGCACCTTTTCCCAATTTATTAAAATTGAAATTCATAAATACGTTTAGATACTTGTTTGAGAGATAAGTGTGCATGCAGGATTTTGAGTTATTTTGGCCCATCGTCAAGGTTGGTCTAACCAAGAATTTAAAATTTTCCCTTAACAATTTCTGGTGATCAATATTTGAAATTAAATTTAGGAAGACATTTAAAAGATAAACGTGCATGCACATTTTCACATGATTTCGAGCTATTTCTCCCTAAAAGTCAAGGTTGGCCAAACCAAGGTCTAATATATAGTTTTTTTTTTACTTTCTCAAAATTGATATTCAAAAATGGATTTAGGTACCCATTTGAGAGATAAGCACACACACTCATTTTTGTGGGACTATGAGCTATTGTGGACCACCTTCAAGCCCTGTCAATGTAAGGACTAGAAAGTTGCACTTTTTCCAAATTTCTTAGAATTGAAATTTAAAGATAGATTTAGATACCCATTTAGGAGACAAGAATGTAGGAATATTTTTTGTGAGATTTTAATCTATTTTGGGCCTCAGACAAGGTTGGTCGAACCAAGGTAAAAGAGTTGCATTTTTTTTTACTTTTTTTGAGTTGAAATTTGATAGTGGATTTATGTACTCATTTGAGAGATAAGTATGGATGTTGAGGTTTTGAGGATTCCTGGCTATTTTGCACCTCATCCAAACTTGGTCAAAGAAAGGCCTAAAAAGTTGCACATTTTTCCAATTTTTTATAAATCAAATTTGAGAGTTTATTTAGATACCCATGTCCTTACATAAAAAGCAAGGATTTTTGACTTTTCCTTTTCGACGCTTAACCATAAAGTCACTGGTTGATGGGGTATCATCAACATGATGGAAATATGATGATGACATGGGTTGTTGGGAGGCCTTATACTACGCTTCTAATACTTGGGACATACCTGAAAATCCTTAAGAAGGTGAACACCCTTGGAAATTCTAGGCTTACAAGGTGTTCTTTTTGGAAAATCAACACTCTTAACAATCTGAGGAGTAGTTGGCTGAGATTTGGTTTCTTGTTTTTCTTTCTTATTTTTAATATTCCTTGTCTTCTTATTCTTATCCACCTGATTACTAGCATCATAAATTTCGACAAGTGAAGAAGGAGAAAGAGAAGAAGACACATTTGGAGAAGAGGGTGAAATATCAACATGATGTCGATGCTCTTGTGATGGAGAGTTGGAATTTGAAACAATCAGTACACTTGGTATAATTGGACTAGAGAATAACCATACATGTAATCCTATATTCAATCCAGGAAGACTCGATGTAGACATGAAGGGAGGAACAACATTTCCATATGGAGGAAAAACAAAAGACATAACTTGAGAAGGGGTCTCTTAGTGGGTATTCCCATAAGATTTTTCCATATCTATACGCTCTAAGAACTTACTTCTAAATAACACACAAATCAAATGCTACTCAAACTAAAAGAAAAAAAAACATACTTGTGATAGGTGGGATGTACAGTCTGGATCCTCACTGGAGTGTCAAGTCGTCGTAACTCATCATATACTGTAGGGTCCAATATTAATACGAAACAAGGAGGATTGAGACTATACCCTTTCTTGTATACCCGACTACTTGAACATTACATGCTTAGTAGCTCCCCGAGTGCTATTCTCGGTGTATTGTATCGACAAGATGACCGATAGGTTATTTAATTGGTCTTAGGATACTAATGGTGTTTCCCGATATACGTAAGGTACGTGTGAGCTCAAATCCGTATTAGTGCTGTCTAATGCACAATCGTTCGAAAGGGGCCTTCCGATGTATCATCGAGTACGTGAGATAATATTTCTATATACCATAAAATTATGCGAAATACCTTTCTATATAACAACGAGTATGTGGAAGAACTGAACAATCCCTAGGATGCAATGCAGGAAAAAATGACAACTCCTACACTTAAAGATGTAAACATGTCTCTAACATAACTCACAATATTGGTAAAAATCTTACCATAACTAATTCTTTATTTCATCTTTTTATGGTTAGGTGGAAAATATGATATAAAGGCTCGACTTAGAAACCATGCAAAGATGAAATGCAAATCTTTACTTTTTTTTTTGAAATATGCCATATTTAAGGAAAGAGTAAGAAGTTCTTTTCCCAAAATGCAGAAATGTAATAACATACACCCAAACTTGAAAGTAGAATTTGGTTTCTTATGTTTCCAACAAAAGTGAAAAACACATCTCTAGGAAGAAAGAGATCTAATTAACGTTACCAATCAAAGACTAAAACAAAGTTTCTTTATAGATTATGAAACATGTTTTTTTTTTTACTTTCTTTTTATATAAAACTAAGATTTAACAAAAGAAAAATTTGAAGTAAACTACAAATAAAACAAATTGTTTTTTGATTTTTAAGTATTTTTCAAATCTAATAAATAAGATCAAACCAAATTTGTTTCTTTGAATTATGAAGGAAATGAAAGATCAATTTTCCCCTTCTATAGAGATCTAAGGAAACAAACAACAATCCCAAGATAAGAGAACTCAATACAAACTCAATACAAACTCAATGCATGCACACAAAAAATAAATGCAAATTTTCCAATTTCGATGAATACGCTACACAGAAAAGAGAAATAGGTATCAAGAAAATAAACAAATGTAAAATTTAATGCAAGAAACATAAACTCTTCTTTGAATGAAAATAACATATAATTCAAAGAGACTGTAGAATATATGATTCATTCCCCCCTGGCCATGATGGGGATTTTTTCTTCTTCAAAAATGCACTTCATTTCACTTAAAATGTAAGCTAAAAACACCCCAAACTATATTACAAAATCAATCCAAAAGGGTCACTGAATACCTACCTCAATGCAGGTTTGATCTGAAATTTCAGGATTTTTTTAACAAAAATAGTACGTGAAATATATATGTTAAATACTCATAAATAGGCTTTAAAACTAAAATTTAAATGCTTAAACATCCACACATAAGAAAATAAATAGAAATAAAACCATGAAATTGATAGACAAGGGCTAATAATGGAGGTCACCCCTCTTGAGATACGTCTCCAAGCCACTTTCAATGAGAAGGATGATCTTATTAAGTATTCAAAGAGTACAATAATGGGTTTCTGGAACCAGTTCTATTTTCTGTCAGTAACCAGCAAAAACATAGAACAACACTATGATCCTCTCAAAATTTCAAGAAAAATGAGTATAAACTCGACCAAGTTTTCCTAAGGCCTCCTTTGGCGTGCAAAATGAGATAACCTCTTCCTGTGCTATGTAACGGTGATTTCTCCCCTATTACGTGTGGAAGCACCAACCTTAGATCGTTATGATCATAAGGAAGATTTCAATGGAAAAAAAAAACAACAAAATATATTAGTAATGAAAAGAAAATATTTTTTAACATTTTTTAACATTTTTTAACATATAATGGATAAACTAAACTAATGTAAATAAATAACAATACACCTCTTTTCCTGTAAAGTGGGCTACCATAGTCGTCCTCAAAATTGGTTCCGCAGCTCCATGGGTTGGTTCTCCAATGGTCTCCACGGACAGTTGTCAAACGGGGAATGGATCCAAGATGGGTACGAAGAATGTCTCAACATACACCATGGGAATGGTATGGTGATGGGAATGGTGGCAAGGGAGTATGTGAATACCTAAGAGAAAAAGTATCACAACGTACCCACAAATGAAAATGAGAAAAAAGATGTTTAGGGAGAGCCCTTCATAATGTATTTATAGCATGGTCCTAGGGTTTTTTGACCCAAGGTCACCCATGGTATTTTCCTGTGGTTTTTTGGCCCTTTCTCTTTTTAGGGGTTTTGAACCCCTTTTAGGGTTTTTGACCCTTTTTTGGGAGAAAGTGAGGGTAAACCATAGTAAATAATGATGTTTTGGAGAATTTTTGTGGAAATACAATTGCGAAGGTCAAAAGTAAGGGAAATATGGTAGGAATATGATGTATGTATATGGTTTAGACCATGCAGAGCTAGGTGGAAACTTTTTGTGTTAATACACTATACAAATATGTATGGAATTATACTTTCCTTCCTCATAAATTATGCACATAAATGTCTATATGGACCTTAGGAACTGTGCTCTGAACCTCCTTGGGATCTATGTCAAACACACTCTATACTGTATTATATCCTATCCCTCTGTGGCTTATGTACTGTGGTTTATATTGGAAACCATGGTGGTTTTTGGGTGTGGGAAAGAAGGGTCACGTGCCTGTTTATGGGTTTAAAATCCTGATGTAACTTAAAAAGAAAACCTCCTGATCCATGTCAAGGATAAAGGATGTAACTTGTTGGTAACACATTATATTACATAGGCGTAGGTCATAGGATCCATCCCCAACGAATCTGTGATATATATTGGCACCTTGTTTTGGGTCGTGGCTTGGATTCCACATTGACTATGTGCTGGCGCTCTCCTCTGTAGGTTATGTTGTGACTTGGAAAATTTATTATGGTTGTTGGCTCATTGTGTGGCATGTTACATGGTTCAAGTGGTTGGTATTTGATTATTATCCTATTAGCTTATATATTAACTCCATGATGGCTCCACCATTATATGGCCTTGGTGTTGGCCATGGGTTTGAGGGTTATGCCCTTGATCATATACAATAAAACTTTATATAGCACTTACTCCATGGAGTTAATAAAGAACAAATGTGGGAGATTTGGCTAGAGGAACATTGTGAGGACTATGGAGACTTGGAGGTCTTGGGTTGAAATCCCATAGACTCCCAAACATTTTAGTAACTAGTTATCCAACCAAGGCACATGAAAGGCCCTGGTTGGTCCGAAACCTTCCATGCCACCAAGTTACATGAAAGGCCCCAGTTGTCCCGAAACCTTCCATGTCACCTACAGATGGACACGTGGCATTAGGCCATTGGCCCCATTTTTTTACCATTTATATTACACCATTTAAACGTTTTTTTTCTTCTGAAATTGCAAACACTGATAACTTTTGCATCCGGAGGCCATTTCGTGCGAAACGAGCATTGACAAAAAGATGTTGATGATATATTTACTCTTGTCATATTTATTTTTATGTTTGAATACTTCTTTATTTCTTGATCATGGAATATCCTCCTGGATCAAACCTTCCCACTAGGAATATTTTGGGCCACCAAAAGCATGGAATCATTTAGAAAATAGGTGAGGGTACAACTCCCTCACCCGTTCGGTCTCTAGCCACCTTGCTTTGCTTAGATGCATTCATTTTATCCCTACATGAAGAAATTCCATGTCTCCTCTTTGTGAAGATGTGACTTTCTTATCAAGTATTACATATTCCTGTAGTTCATTGAGATACTCATGATAAATATTGTCCACCAAAGGTTCTTGAACCTGTACATTTTAGTGTACAATCATAGGAGGCTCATACAATTTAAAGTTCTTGACATTAACAAATGAATTCATTTGCATATAAGGAGGCAATTCTAACCGAAAAGAATTGTTACCAACTCTATCCAAAATTGTAAAAGGTCCATACCTCATAGCTTTCAACTTTATACCTTCACCTTGGAGTCGATATTTGCTGATATGAAGGCATACTCAATCACAAATATGGAAATCATGGGCTATTCAATGCTTTCCATGCCATTCTTTTTAATTTTCCTGACATGATTCCAATTGTTCCTTCACCACTTGATGAATTAACTAGATTTTCTAAATAAACTTTCGAGCTTTATCTACATCAACCTATCCACATTCCACAGTATAATTTTATCCAAAACAAAGTATATAGGAGACTTTGGAAAGTACCCAAAACATGTCTCAAATGGAAACTTCTGAGTTGAAGAGTGTATAACTCTCTTGTAGGCATGCTGAACATAATGCAAATGTTCATCCCAAAGTTTGGGATTTTTAGCACAATACCCTCGAAGAAGATGTACCATGGTCCAGTTGACCGATTCAATTTGTCCATTGGTTTGTGGATGAAGTGTCATGATTTTATTCAGCTTTGTGTCCATAAGTTCCCATAAATATGACCAAAATTTACTAAGAAATTGGGAATCTCGATCAAATATGATAGAGCTAGGAAGTCCAAAATGGACCCATACATTTTGAAAGAACAAATGAGCAGTCATCTCAGTAGTGATATTCTTTTTACAAAGCATGAGTATGAACATTTTACTAAATCGATTGACAACAACATATATATAATCATGTCCTTTTCTAGACATATGCAAGCCTCCCAAAAAATCTATTAAAACACTTTCCCATGGACGAGAAGGAACTGGAAGTGGAGTGTACAAGCCTAACTTTCTGTTACTTGGTTTATTTGTTGCACACATAACAATTTTTTTTACATATTTGGACACTGTATCATTCATTCGAGGCCAATATCAAAACTTTTTTAATTGTGCTACAATTTTAAAAATGTCCCAAAATGAGAGAAGTATGAGCTTCTCTTATCACATGCACTCTTTCATTTTATGGAATATAGATTTTACCAAGATGATACAACAACTTTTCATTGATATGATAGTTCAATTATTCATTCTCATAGCCATGCCTTAGTGATTCATATACTTCTTTAAAGTCTTCATCCTTAGTATATTGTTCAACATAACTTGCATGTACTAGAGGAGTTTGTTGAATGAAAATAGAAGAATTTGTTGGAGCTCTAGATAACATATCTCCAACTTTCTTGTAAACACCTTTATTATACTTTATAATCAAATGAAATTGTTGTAGAAAACACATCCACCTTAAATTCCTTGATTGTTGTAGCTTAGTTTGTTATTGTAAATATTGTAGTGGTTGATGATGAGTATGTATGATTGTTTCCTTATCCATTATGTAATGTTTCCACTTTTTAACACTTTGTACTAATGCATACAAATCTTTGTCACATGTTGGATAGTTGACTATTGTTTTATAGAAAGTTTCATAATGATAGCATATTGGTTTTTTATGTTGCATTAAGACTTCCCCCATTGCATAACCATTAACATCAATTTCTATCTCAAATGTGTTAATGTATATGTAACTTCGGAATGTATTTCACTTGTATTTCTTATATATTGTAACCCGATGTTTATTCTAGGATGTACTTGAGTTATGTCATGCCCCAATGTTCCTATCAAGAAAGTCTATAATGTAAACAAGTCATGTCAAGTCATTATGGGTAACCCTCCTATTGTCTAAGGGTTAAAGTCCCCGCAGTTCTGAGGCACTAGGGTTATTAGACTCTCCTAGTGAGGTCAACCCTAGTAGGGTTTTAGTCATGCTGGGATTAGTATAAATAGAGAGCCTGACTCTCTATTTATCATACAACTCATACACACTCAAGTGTAGCGCATAGTTGAGGAAGGAGAAGACACTGGGGCTAGATAGAAAGAAGGTTATTGCTGTCAAGAGATCACTTACTGTTTTGGGTTCTACTTTTGGTGCTAATTCTATCTCTGAGGAAGTTACAGGGTTTTCACCATTTATGGTTTCCCCGAGGATAAACACTGTGTTCATTGTCTCTTGTGTTTGATTTATGTGCTTATTATTCTCTCAGTTAAAGATCCTAATATAATGCTAGCTTAATGATGAAATTCTAACAAAATGGTTGTTGTAGATCTCACAGTGCAAGTACTTGAATTGTGCTGATATTTTCTTATAGTGTATCGAAATATTTTTTTTCCTTTCCTTCCTAGTGAAATACTTTGTTCATTCTTGTCAAATCATGTAAAGGGGAATATATCAAGGAGAAGTTCGCAATGAACTTCCTCCAGTATTGGGATTCTCCCAGAAAGCTTCTTACAACTGTTACATTATTTGGATTAGGCTAGTTTACAATGACCTCCACTTTAGAGGGATCAATATTCAATTCACCATGCCCTAAAATGTAACCTAGATAAACTAAATATGTCTTTCCAAACTCACATTTGGACATATTTAGGTACATTTTTTCCCTTACAAGTACATCCAATACCATTTTTATTGCTTGAAATGCTCTTCCCAAGTTCGATTGAAAATCAAAATATCATCTAAGTAGATTATGAAAAATTCATCAATGAAGGGCCTAAACACATCATTTATCACCCTCATAAATGTTATGGGTGCATTAAAAATCCCAAAGGGAATTACCATCCATTCATACACTCCCTGTTTAGTTTTGAAAGTAGCCTTCCAAATATCATTGTCATGAATATGGATTTGATGATACCCACTTTGTAAGTCTAACTTAGTGGAAAATATTGCATTCTTAAGCTGATATAAAAGATCATGAATTCGAGGAAGAGGATACCTATTCTTTATTGTGATTCTGTTTAGTGCCCTGTAATCAACCCACACATGCCATGAACCATATTTCTTTGGAACCAAAACAATTTGTGAACCACATGGAGAGGAACTTGGATGAATGTCCCCTCTCCAAATAAATTATTGAACCTATTTCTTTATTTATGCATTCTGAGATAATGGAAGACCTGTACATACCAATATTAGGAAGAGTTGCATCCTACGGTAAATGAATTTCATGTTGAATTTCCATTTTAGGAGGTAATCCTTTAGGTTCTTGACACAAAATATCATAATCATATACCACTTTTATAAATTCATTTTTAAGTTTTGGATCACAACGTTTAAAGGATTTAGTTTGTTCAACATATTTTGCTTTTACTATCATAAGAACAAAGTTTTTACTTGTATTTATTAACTTCTTCATTTGATTTGTAGAAACTAAAGAAATATTAGTTTTTATGTGATGTGCACGAACGATATATTCAATACAATCCTTAGTGAGTTGATACTTGTTATATATCTTGTAAAAGATAGCCTTCCTATCATACATATATGGACTACCCAACACAATACCACATACATCCAACATAAGCACATCTAAATCTACCTCATTAACAAATCCATAAGTGATGGAAATCCTAAGTCTACATTGTTTTGTGAATTTTAATTGTGCATTATCACATACCCAACCAAGTGGATATGGTTTAGGGTGTAACTTAGTTTCCAACTATATTTTCTTAACAATTTCTTTTGAAATGAGGTTTTCTTGTGATCCAGTATAAAAAAGAGTACCGATTTTTGTTTATTTGGAGATTAGTATAATATGAAATAACTCACTCCTCTTTCTTTTATCAATTATAGGTTCATTTTTTGGAATAGAACAAGAATGAATTTTACCTTAAATGCTTGTAGCAATCACCTTAGTTTCATTCCCAGAATATGATCCCAAATCATGTTGGATTGATACTGCAATAGTCTTTTTGTATTCTTTATTCTTAAACTTCTTAGGCCTGAGATCGAAATGAAGTTTCCAATATTTGGAAGCATCATGACCTTTCTTTTGGGAATGAGTACATGTAGGTTTATTTCCTTCCTTCTTCACAGTAGTTGTGTGTTTAACTTTCCCCTTACCTTTGAAACTTGTTTCCATCTGGTTTGAAAGGTTTCTTGGAAAATTTCTGTTTGGTATTCTTCCCCTTCTTTTCTATGCGAATTGCTTGAACACATACCCTCATCAAGGTTAGTTAGATTAAACATTAATATCATATGACATAAATAACTATGCAATCCTACTATATACTTGAGAAGAGTTTCTTGGGTGTAGAGAGGTATACCAAGTACCAATGCTCTTTTCTCGAAATTCTTGTGTGTAATCTTGTACACTTTTCCCCTTATCTTGCCTTATATTTTGCCAGTCCATCATAGATTTATGCACACACCCTAATGGATAAAACTTCATTTTTAATGTTGATGTGAACTCATTCC
Source organism: Pseudotsuga menziesii (assembly GCA_001517045.1). Taxonomy (NCBI): domain Eukaryota; kingdom Viridiplantae; phylum Streptophyta; class Pinopsida; order Pinales; family Pinaceae; genus Pseudotsuga; species Pseudotsuga menziesii. The sequence goes on along the minus strand of LPNX011193784.1, from coordinate 354,250 downwards.
AAGATAAGATGATTTTATCTTTTGTGGCAATATCCTCTTGAGATATGATCTTCCACCATATGAGAGATGTCCCTCCAAGTCGAAGAGAAGCCAACTAAATTTTAATGTTATCTTCAGTAAACTTTTGAATCCTACAATAAACTTCAATTTGATGGATCTATTTGTCCAATTTCTCAGCATTAAGCTCTCCATTATACATAGGTAATTCAAACTTCATATCTAGTTGTAATTGAGGCACATTAAAGTCAATTTTTGTTTTTTGCTTTTTAAATGGAGATGACATAGAACCATCAAGATAAGACATAGAATATGGTGGAGTTTTAGGAGGTTCCTCACCACCTCCTTCTTTTTTACTTTCAACATGAGATGGAATTCCTCGTTCACCTTTATTCTGATCTTGATAGAGCTTCTCTACCATCATTTGAATTCTCATGAAAGATTTCAAAAATTCCCCTTCAGACGGGATATAATAAGCTTCTTCTCCTTTTGGTGAAGAAATTTTCCCTCTTCTTGAACCAATCTCTGGATCAAACTATTCAAGTTCTCCTTCACCACCCTGTAGCCTGCATCTTGTTAGCATAAACTCATAATGAAATGGTTATTAAGCTCTGATACCAAACTTGATCTAAAATTTCAGGATCTTTTTAAACCAAAAATTGCATGTGAAATTTATATGTTAAATACTCATAAACATTCTTTAAAACTGAAATTTAAATGCTTAAACATCCACACATAAGGAAATAAATAGAAAGAAAACCATGAAATTGATAGACAAGAACTGATAATGGATTTCACCCTTCCTGGGCTACATCTCCAGGCCACTTCCATTGAAAAGCCCGATCTAATTAAGTCTTCAAAGATTACAATAATGGGTTTCTAGAACCAATTCTATTTTCTATCAATCACCAACAAAAAACCAACACCAATGTGATTCTCTCAAAATTTTGAGAAAAATGAGTATAAAATTGACAAGATTTTCCTGAGGCCTCCTCTGACACACAAAATGAGACAACTTCTACATGCGTTGTATAGATATGTACGGAATTGTACTTTACCACCTTGAGAACAATGCACATAAATTTCTATATGGACCTCAGGACATGTGCTCTGAACCTCCTCTAGATATGTTCCAAACAAGCTCTATACAATATCGTCACATATCCCCCCCATGGATTTTGTACCGTGGTTTATATAGGAAATAATGGTGGTTTTTGAGCGTGGGGAAGAAGGGTCACATGCTTGTTTATGGGTGTAAAGTCCTGATGTAACTTAAAAAAAACCACCAAATCCATGTCAAGGATCAAGGCTATAACTTGTTGGTAACATGTTGTATTACAATGGCAAAGGTCATGGGATCCATCCCCAAGTACTTGTGATAGATATCGGTGCCTTGTTTTGGGTTGTGGCTTGGATTCCACATTAACTATGTGCTAGCTCTTTCCTCCATTAGTAAAGTTGTAACTTGGAAACTTTGTTATGGTTGTTGGCTTGTCGTGTGGCATGTTACATGGTTCAAATGGCCGGTATTTGATTGTTATCCCATTGTCTTATATCTTATCTCCATGGTGGATCCTCCATTATATGGCCTCAGTGTTAATGGACATGGGTTTGAGGGCTATGCCCTCATCCTCACCCATTTTTCCAAATGATATACAATGAAAATTTATATAAAACTTATTCCCTAGATCTAATAAGGAACAAATGCAGGAGCTTTAGCTAGAGGAACATTGCGAAGACTATGGAGACTTGGAGGTCTTGGGTTCAAATCCAATAGACTCCCAAAATTTTTAGTAAGTAGTTCTGCTACATGGCAGGCCCTATTTGTCTTGAAACCTTACATGTCACCTACAAATGGTCATGTGGAATTGTTCCATTGGCCCCATTTTTTTACCATTTATACACCATTTTAACCTTTTTTCTTAAATTTCAAACACTGATAACTTCTGCATCTGGAAGCTATTTCTTGTGAAACGAGCAATGACGGAAAGTTGTTGATAAGCTCTTTAACCTTGTAAGATTAATTTTTCAATTTGAATACTTATTTATTGATTGATAATGGAATATAATACTGGATCAGGGTTGTAGGTTGATACCAGTGCATCCTCCCTTGGATGACGCTCCTTTTCCATTGCGAAAAGGCGTCGATGACACCACTTGTATTCTATTAATAAGCATTGATGACACTCTTTCAATAACAACATAAAATTTTAGAGATATTACAAATATGAATGAAAACAACCCAGGTGCATCGATGTAGATAAGGATACCAAAAAAAATAAACACGCTCAAATTCAACAAACACTGAATAAATTAAAATTTTCTAAGATCAAATACTGACCTGGAGAGGAAAATTAGGACTGAAATAAAGTGAATTTCACACGATTTGAAGGGAAAAATAAAAAAATATAATTAGTAGTGAAACACAAATCAAAACCAAAGAATGAGATGTATAGATCTTTTCCCCAGTATGGTCGCCAATTTTGTTACCGGAAAAATGCAGTTAGTGCGGATAAAAACCTTTTCCCTAGTCTAAATGGTTTAGATATAGAAAAAAACAAGTACATATATGAAACCTTTCCCTAGGTCATCAAACTAATTGAATATAAATATTTTATACCTTTTTCTAAAGGTTATCCTTTCCTTCTTGAATATTTTTGCGATCCAACCGTGAAGAAGAGATACATGTAAAAGATACAAAGGACAAGAAATAAGAATAAAAACAACATGATAATTTGATAGATATATTCTAATGATCAAGGATAAAAGTAATAAACAAAATTACACACTATTCATGGGAAAGGAGAAACATTTTTGTATTAATTTGAATGAGGAAAGAATTATAACCAAATTAACTTAATGTCGGGATTCTCCCCACAAGTATTTCACCCTCAAACTCCAACCTCTTTGCCTCTCACTCCTAGAAGAATTTCAACAGCATAAAGGTGCTTTTATAGTCCTCTCTAAACCATGAAGGTTAGCTTACATTTATATAAGGACAAAAGGATGTCAAATGGGTTGATATTTCCTTGGAGGAATTTTGAGGGATCATCCCTAGGGGTTAGGGGCTCGACTGCCACCTAATGTAATCACTTGGGATAAGCCTTCATGAGGGATTTGTTTTAGAAATCTCTCTAAACTCCTATTTTTTCCTTTTATTGAGTGTTGACGCTGTTTGCATACTAGCAATAGGAGTAAGGAATAGACAACACTCCTTGCACAAAGGCAAGGAGTGCCAACAGTGCCTTTTCTCCACTAGAAATCATCGTCATACTATGCTGATGCCTTATGTCAAGAGACAAGGGGCGTTAGTGCTCCTAGAAATGATCTCCTAACAAAGAAAAATCCCCTAAAAATGATTTAGGAAAAATGAAAATATTTTGGTGTAGTAGGGTGTTCTCTTAGACCTCGTAGGTAACAATGAGAAAACTTATTTATGGGGTTTGGGAATAAGGGAAAACAATCAAGTATATGCTCTGGCTCTATTCCAAGGTTTAAAGTAGGTGAATGATATTGAAATACAAACATTAAATGTCAAAGGGGTTTCCATGTCCATAATTCATCATTTAGTATTTCAAATTAGTCCTAAAGACTTGATTCTAGCTCGATTGCTTGAGTGAATCTGATGGGATATTAGTAGCATAGAGGAAATAATTTTTTCAAGTACTAAGAGATATCAACAAAGAAGCTGATTATGAATCCAACAAGGCTTGTAATATCCTCATGGGGGGGTTGTAAGGTTAAATGGTGAAAAGATATTTCAATGCATCATTCCTTAATGCTATGGTTTGGAGAAATTGTAATCATCATTACAACAGTGTGACTGAGTGGTGCCGGGGTGACATTTAATCTTGAAATTAAAGTCTCACATGTTGAAGTTTAAAATCTATATCAGTAGGAAAATTTTTCTAGAATGGATTTAGTTCCCATAATGAAGTATCAGGTACAAAAAGCACAATCCTTAAGCATGTATATGCATGAAGTCAGTTATTCGTATTCTTGGTTCATGTTATGTTGGAGAGTCATTTGTGAATCCTAAAAGTGGTTACAATGTAATATTTAATTTTAAACATTGGGAAGGTGGTGAATATGGAAGAATCCTTGAATATTTAGAGATAAATTTGTTTCACAGACCATTCAAACTGGAGCATGCAACCTAGAGCATTTATTCGAGTAGGAGCACTGAGATAGCATAACTTTTCTCTAATTGCTTATATTATGGATATTCTAGGAGAGCTATGAAAAGGTTACAATATAAGTTTTGGGGAGACAAAGGTCACTGTATTGAAGGATAATACTTTTGTTGGGAGATATCAAGAAAATATATTTGGGCTAGGTTGGAGGTAAGTAATTTGGTTTGGAAATTTTTATTCGATGCAAAGTTCTGTATAATAATTCTGAGCTATAAATTTTACATAAAATAATTATAAGAAGTGTCTACCACACCTCCAGGAAAGTGAATTTCATCGTTATTAGTAATAATCCATCATGGAATCATGTAACATCCCCAAAAAATCACAAAAAAATACAATTTTTCTATGTGATATTAAATGCTAAATCATGGCTAGAATGCTAGTTTAATAACTAACTTTAGTCTAGTTAACAGATAGATTACAATACAAGACATCAAAAGAAAAATTAGGAGTTAATTCTCTTCGGTTAATTGTTACCAAAAGCTACATAATTTTACTTACTAACTCATAAGTCACATTCCACTAACCATGTTCAATCTATATTGATTTTCAGTGTTGAATAAAATGTTTATAAAAAAGTTAATGCATTTCAAATTATTGAATTCAAATCATTGGTTGTTTGTAAGAATGTGTATGATGCTGATGTTTATTTTCTTTTCTTACTGAAGGGGGTTTGAGGTTAGCCCAAAGCTTACATGGATTTTTCAAAGCTAACGCAGATCCGATGCTTGTACATGACTCACATGTAAAAAATTACTTCCAGGTTTACGATGTAAGAATTTAAGGCTCAGAAGACTAAATGAGTAAGTTAGGAAAGTTATTTAATCTTTTCACTCAAGATTCAACTACCAAGGTGATTCTAATTAATGTCTAAAACATCAAAGCGTAAGAATTCCTAGGCCCATAGTAAGAATTATTTATCAAACATGTTTTTAGTTGTTGTGGTACTATAATACTGAATACATTACTATTATGTTATAACTATGGTCTTTAACCATGTTAATCCTAGAACTTTCCTAAGCCCTAAAATTATCAGTATTATTTTGGAAACTAGAACTAACTACAAAAATAACAAAGCTAGGCATAAATTCGATGCATAAAAATAACAATTACAACCTAACTAAAACCTCAACACGCGTAGCTCAATTTGTTATAAACTAGTTCAAAGCTTCAACATGCATACAATAATTTGTTTATTTCTTAACAAATCTAATAGTATTACTTTATATACTTTGCAGGGTTGAACGTGCATTTTCAAAATTATATCAATACCAAAAAGAATTTCGACACTAGTGGAATCCACGTGGTGGGTTCTTGCAAGGTGGAGGGTTTTGGCATTAAACCCTAAGCAATAGCATTCAAGTTCCCCTAAAACACTTTTTGGCTTAAATAATTAATTTTTTTGGGTGGAGGAATAGGCCGACAGACCCTCAGCCTCCTTAGTTCTCTGCAATAGTTATGCTCTTGTCTTGGTCATGGCATTAGCAAGATTACTGCTTGGGTTCTTTTCAATTATCAGTTTCTTCGAGCTCGGCCAAGGTGTTAACATGCTTAATGCTATGGTTCTTTTCCATATTTTCTTCTTCGAGCTCTATGCTAAAATTGGTAAGTTATACAAATCCTCCCAACATTTTTCATTTCTTTACTTATACTATCTATACCAAGCTATATATTGATAGTTTTATGCTATGGTTTGTTTGATGGTAGGTGAAAATATACCGTCGAAAGTTGAAGATGATTCCTCTGAAGCTGAAGGGTGAGTGAGAAAGGCTTGGTAAGTCTTGGTCCCAACCTTGGGTACCCTTCATTGATTGTGTCTGTAGTGTTGTTGATGGTATTTGTAGTATGTTATTATGGTGTTCACTGCTTGTAGTAGCTTGCTGTTTGGTTTTGGAAAAGAAAATGGTGGAGGCTGTAAGGCCATCCTTAGTGATAACCCTTAGGGTTTTAGAAGTGAGCTATGGCTCTTGTAAAAATGCTTGAGGGTAAATGTAACATTGTTCCAAGGTTTTTAAAATTGTTTGTATAATACTATAAATATGATATGTGAATCTTCCTCGGCCTCTTGCTCGACCACTGTAATACTTTCAAGGATATGAATCTGTTAAGACATTTTTTTTATGAGATGAACCATGTGGTGACGGTATTGGTTAAATTCTTGATAAAATTAAGACTTTGTTTATAATTATTTTGTTTTCAAAAGGGCAGAGCCTAAGACCATAGTGTAAATATCTGTTTAGCATACATTTTCAGTTGCTCAATGCGTTAAGCTCGGTAAATGTTTTTCTTTTGCTATGATAATAAGTGGTTATAAATTAATCTTTCGTTGCGAATTGGTTAAGCCATTGGCAAAAATAGTTGTTTGAAATTCTATTTTTAAAAGATGTACTGTAAAGGATTATCCTAGGGTTTTTTTTTAATAAACATTTTTGATAATTATGTTAAAAGGTTAACTTTTGATTTTTGATATGTGTATAAGAAATATTTAGATTTTGATAGTTTTCCTTTTAAATTGGAAAAGATGGAATTTATCCCTCGACTTACTTAGCTGTTGGATATAGATTTAAGAGATAAGATTTGTTCCTTATCTGAAGTATATAGTTGTATTATTTTTAATTATTTGTTAGCTATGGAATCTTCTTTTCTTCTTAAATAGGTTATGTAATTTGATAAGAAGGTTTGCATTTAAGGGTATGGTTTTAGAAGAACAGTTTGCAAATATTAATAGTAATATTAGAGTTATAATAATTGTTATAGCTAGGTTTAATAAGTACTTAATTCATGTACTGTAATACGAATATAGTGATATGTTTATAATTTAGGTTTTAAAAGTATTAGAATAATGAATGGATTTTCTTACTAAGTGTAATAATAGATTGTATTACAGTATTTGTTAATGTGATATACTTCACACAATTTAATGATTGTGTGACAAAAACTTGTTGTATAGACTCTTCGTAATATTCTTGGAGGTTTTTGTATACAAGGTTAAGTTCTAGAAATGGATTATTATGCTAAATAGCTTGGAAAAATAACAGTAAAAAGCTTCAAATGTTAACACAGTTGCTTGAAGATATTGCTGGTAAACTTATCAAAAGAAAATATTGCTGATTTATTTCTATGGAAACTCTACAATTTGATAATAGTTCATATCTTTTTATCCATCTATAATCATTCCTATCTACAGCTAAACATTCCTTCTATACTAGAGTACTTCATCGTAAGATGAGTGGAAAAATGCAGAAAGTAATTTTACTCATTAATCAATCATTTCTAATTCTAGGTTCATTTATTCATATAATCATATACAAGTAAACTTTCCTAATTAAATGAAGACTTAAGCATTCTACTAACGGATTCAAAATATCTAAGTACTAATAGAAAAACTAAACATGACTACTTTCATTTTAGTAATTTGCTCGGACATAAATAAATAAGATAACACAATGGAACTTGGTAATTTGTAGAAGAGAAAAATAGCCCAAGGAGCCTATTCCACCCAACCTTTTCCCAAAGATAGCTCAAATTCTTGTGTTAGGACCGTCGAGCTTGTCCATTGATCCACTAGTATGAAAGCACTGTGTGAAGAAATGGGATTAATTACCCCTGCAACTCAACAGTAGTACTTAATCAACGGTACTTCTGTCCTCAGTAGTATAGAACTCAGATAAGTTGCTACACTAGTTCTGAATGCAGTCTTAATCACTCAATCCACTTCTAACTTTCCCCTCATCGAATCTCTTGTGCCCCTTTCTCCACTCTATAAATTTCACAAGGTGAGAATTGAACAACCCCCTGCTGAATTCGATGGATAGGTATATGCATGCCTAAGTATTTTTGGTCAGTTTTTTTCAATTAATGAGCCACCTACTCTTTTCCACTTTCTTGGGAAACATGACCAAAAAATTAGGGAATTTTTCCCCTGCAATAGCTAGAAGTGTTTGAGGATGCTACCATGTGTCAGTTTGATCTCACCCCAGTCTATTCCTCCTAGTGGGTCAGTGGACACTCATTCAACAATCTCCTCTGGCTATTTGTCTCATATTTTATTTATTAAATAACAAAATATTCAATCATAATTAATTACAGTCATCCTTGACCCAACTTGGTCAATAGTCATTAAATTTACAATAAAAGTAAAATATAATGTTTTCTTAAACATAAAATGTTATTGAAATTGGGGTACGTGACATACATTCCCCCTTAAGTCCAACATCGTCCTTGATGTTTCTTTATTCATCATCCTCAGAGCTGCCCTGGAACAAAATTGGATATGCTACCTGCATATGACTCTTCAATTCCCAGGTTTCTTCTTATGGACTAAGGTGCTTCCATTGCACCTTCACTTGTCAAATGGTGCGATTCTGAAGTAGGATTTCCCTGTTATCAAGGATCACTTGAGGATACAGTCTGGTTCCACCAGAAAATATCCTTCGGGCTCCACCTATACATCATTCCAATTTATCACATGAGTAACATCGTGTACATATCTTTTTAAAACAAAAATATGAAAAACATTATGAAATTTAAGATTCAGTGGTAAGGCCAATTGTTATGCCATAGGTCCAACTTTGGACAATATATTGAAAGGTCCACAGTACTTGGGTGCTAGTTTAGCACAAATCCCTAATTTTAAAGAACGATTTTTAGGTTTTAACTTAATGAAAACATGTTCTCCCACTTGGAACTCTTTCCGAGTTCGTTTAAGATCCACTTGACTCTTCTGTTTGTCCTATGCAACCTTTAAATTACCTTGTACCTACTTCATGGTTAAGCCCATTTCCTTTAATAACTTAGGTGCTAGTATTAACCTGTTAATGGGATTTCTCCATGAGGTGGGAGTATTGCATTTTCTTCCATACATAATTTCAAATGGGCTGAATTTTTCTGAAGCTTGGTAGTGGTTGTTGTATGCAATCTCAACCAAGTGTAAGTAATCTTCCCATTTACTTGGTTGTTCTCTAACGTACATCCTTAACATATCTTCCAAAATATGTTTTACCCTTTATGTCTGTCCATCCATTTTTGGATGAAAAGATGTAATGAAATTTAAAGTAGTATGTAGGCCTTTAAATAAATATTTCCAGAAGTTTTCCATGAATTTAGAGTTCTTATCAGAAATTATAACTTTTGGAATTCTATGCAAATGAAAAATTTGTTTCATAAATATTTCAGAAATGTTAGTAACCTTATGAGTGGTCTTTACCGGTATAAAATGGGCTTCCTTGCTGAGTTTGTCAACAACGACCATTATTGAATCATTCTGGTTCATATTTTTAGGCAAATCTGTAATGAAATCAATGCGAATTATTTCCCATTTCCAGCTAGGAATTGGTAATGACTGTAATAAATTGATTGGATGCTGATGTTTAGTCTTAACCTGTTGACACTCAAAAAATATAGCAATATATTTTTCCAACTCATTCTTCGTATTCGGCCAAAAGTACTCTTTCTGTAACATAGTTATTGTCTTCTGATAGTCAGGGTGTCTAGAATAAGGACTTTTATGTATTTTATTTAAAATCATCAACTTAATTTTAGGTACGTTAGGTATATACAACCTATTTTTATAAAGTATTAGGCCTTTCTCATTTAGACTGTAACCTGTTTTTAAACTTTTAGTTACATTTTCTGCCACTTTAGCTTGTAATTTTTTATAATTGTCATCCAATTTTATTCCTTCTTCAAGCTGCTATTCTAAATCTATTTTGTAAGTACTGATTGCTGCCATTAAATTTAATCTTACATTTCTGCTTAAAGCATCAGCTACCTTATTTTCCTTCCCCTTGATATGTTGGATCTCAAAATCATATTCTCCAAGGAAATCTAGCCACCTACCTTGCCTTGCATTTAAGTTTGGTTTATCGAACATATACTTTAAACCCTTATTATCGGTCATTAAAATAAATTTTCTCTTGATCAAGTGATGGTGCCACATATTTAATGCATGTATCACGATAACCAATTCTAAATCATAAGTAGAATAATTTTTCTTGTGAATTTTAAGTTTCCTGGACTTGTATGCTATTACGTGTCCTTCTTGAGTTAAGACCCCACCAAGGCCATCATTTTATGCATCAGTGCATACAACAAAATCCTTGTTAGGATCCAAAATTCTTAAAATGGGTGTAGTAGTCAACAATTCTTTTAATTTCTTAAAACTCTCTTCACATTTTTGATCCCATACAAATTTCTTCCCCTTTTTCTGTAGAGAATTTATGGATTCACGATCCTTGAGAAACCCTCAATGAACCTTCGATAATACTCGGTGATCCCCATGAATGACTGTACGTTAGTCACATCCTTTGGAACTGGCCATTCATTAATTGATTTTATCTTATCTAGTTTAACCGAGATCCCATATTTAGTTATTATGTGACCCAAATATTGTATTTTATCTTTGAAGAAGTCACATTTACTAAACTTGGCATACAACTGATGTTCCCTTAACACTTGTAAAATGATTTTTAAATGTTCTTCGTGCTCTTATTTAGTCTTAGAATAGATTAGAATATAATCAATAAAAAATAATACAAACTTATCTAGATATTTATGTAATACGTTGTTCATTAAACACATAAATACTGCTGGGGCATTAGTTATCCCAAATGGCATGACAACGAACTCATAGTGATCATATTGGGTCCTAAAAGCCGTCTTGAAAATATCCTCATCCTTAATCTAGACTCGATGATAACCGGATCTTAAGTCAATTTTTGAAAATACTGTTTCTATGCATAACTAATCGAACAGATCATCTATGCAGAGCAATGGGTATCTATTTTTAATTTCATATTATTATGTTGACGGTAGTCAATGCATAAGTGTAGAGTACTGTCCTTCTTTTTAACAAAAATGACCGGTTCTCCCCAAGGAGCCACACTTGGTCTTATATACTTTTTATCTATCAGTTCTTTTAATTATGATTTTATTTCATTAAGCTCCAGGATGTTCATCCGGTAAGGATATTTGGATTTAGGTACCGCACTGGGTAGCAGCTCAATAGTGAAATCCAGCTCCCTTTTTGGGGGCAATCCTGTAATTTCCTCCGGAAATACATCTGAATAACTTCTCATAATTGGTATATCTTCTAATTTCATTTTTTCTTCTTTATTAATGTGTTCTTCATTAGTTATATTTATAGTAAAATAATTACATCCCTTCTGAACAATCCTTTTTAGTTGTAAGGCAGAAATCTGTCTGATTGTTGTTTTCCTAGGGATTCCTTTTACTGTTACCATTTCTCCTTCATTATTTAAACAAGCAAAAGTTTTATCAAAACCATCTAACACTAATCGATGTTGTTTCAACCAATCCATTCCAATTAAAACATCATAGGAGCCTAACAGAAGTACATTCAACTTTACAGAAGTTTCAAACTGATTCATCATTAATGTACAATCTTTTACAAAATCAATTACTTTCCTTTTTACTCCTGTAGATAATTGAACCAGCCATGACTTTGCAAATTTCTCTACTGGTAGTTTACTTTTCTCTACTAAACTGGGAGAGACATAACGCAGGCTATCCCCTAGGTCAATTAAAATATAAATGGGTTTATGGTTCAACATACCTTCTACTTCCACAATGGAAGTATGATATTCAACCTGTTTGTTTTCCAGTGCTGCATTGATTCTGGGTATCCCTCTAGCTAAATCACCAACCATTGTTTCTTCCTTCACAGCATGAATTTTTTTTATGGTCTTATTTTTGTTAGGATAGATTGATGCATAGTGAGGTCCCTGGCATTCCCAACATTTTATTGGTTCCTTACGTTCGTTATTTTTAACATAATTACTGTGATTATTTGTAAATTCTTTATTTCTTACGACAATAGGGTTTTGTTGTGGGTTACCTTTTGAATTAATTCCTTGAAATTTTCTGTTAGGAAGATTGTGTGAGTTATTATTCCCAAAATTCCAACTAGGTGTGAAATTTTTCTTTCTTGGCTCAAAATTATTATCCCTTTTTATTTTCTAGTTTGGCATGTTCTCTCTTTTTTGGTTCTGCTGATAGCATAAATCTTCTTTTCGCATTGCCTCTTCAAGGGTCTTGGGATTATCATATTCAATTTCGTTCTTAACATGAAAATGTAAACAACTTAGAAACCGTTGTACCTTGGGTTTTTCATCAACAATATAAGGTACATATTGCAGTAAGCTTAAAAATTTACTATTTAACTCTTTCATACTCATGGCTCCCAACCTTAGGTAATAAAATTCTTTAGCTCGTTCCTCATAAAATTTCTCTGACATAAATTTATTTTTAAAGTACTTTTTAAAAGTGCTCCAGTTTATATTCTTCTCTTTTATGCCCTTAACTCGTTTTATGTCTTGCCACCAGATGTCAAATTTTCCAGTTAAGTTATATATTGCAATCCTCTCTTTTAACTGATTTGAATAATTATATATCTGAAAATACTTCTTCATTTCGGAAATCCATGCTTCAGCTTCCTCTCCTTTTTATGTTTCGCCATTAAAATTTGGTGGTTTAATCTTTTTGAACTCCCCAGAAATCTCTTCATAAGGCTTGTATTTCTTTTTTCTAGAGCGATAATTACTCTCGCTATTGTCACTAGAATTCAGGTGTTCATTCTGTGTGAATTACCGTTAATTTCAGAAAAATAACTGCTTTCAATTTTAGAGTATTTTTGACCTCTTACTCTTATGTTGATAGGACATAGTGTCAGATTCTATCTGTTTATCCTTTTCTTTGTTATAAAACTTTTCAAGCAGTATTTGATTCAGCTCATCCTGAGCTCTTCAGATTCTCTCATTTTCTTTTTTAACCGTCTCCATTTTAGTTTTTAGATCCTTAACTATTTGTAGTAATTCAAATGAGTTATGAGTTATATCTTCTTTAGAAGGTTCTTTTCCAAAATTATTTTATTCATTTAACGGGGACCTCTCTTCAGCATACTCTTCGAGTCCTTCCATACCTGCAAATCTAATTCAGAAAATATTATGTACAACAACATTTAAAATCATAAATTAGTATCCATACTTTCTATTTAATTTTTGTTTACGTGTGTTGAGCCACTTCAGTCCTAGTGTCTGAACGTGGGCTCTGATACCATATGTAACATCCCCAAAAATTCACAAAAATTTTAAATTTTTCTATGTGATATTAAATGCTAAATCATGGCCGGAATGCTTGTTTAATAACTAACTTTAGTTTATTTAACAGATAGATTACAAGACAATACATCAAGAGACAACTTAGGAGTTAATTCTCTTTGGTTAACTATGACTAAAAGGATACCAAATTTTACTTCCTAACTCATAAGTCACATGCCACTAACCGAATTCAATCTATATTGATTTTCAGTCTTGAATAAAATGTTTATGAAAATTTAACGAGTTTCAAATGATTGAATTCAGATCATTGGTTGTTTGTAAGAATGTGTATGATGTTGATTCTTATTTTATTTTCTTTCTGAAGGGGGCTTGAGGTTATCCCGAGGCTTACTTAGCACTTTCAAAGCTAACACGGATCCGATGCTTGTACACGAATCACAGATAAAAACTTACTTCTAGGTTTACGATGTAAGAATTTAAGGCTTGGAAGACTAAACAAGTAAGTTAAGAAATTTCTTTAATATTTTGACTCAAGCTTCAACTACCAAGGTGATTCTAATTAATCTCTAAAACATCAAAGCGTAAGAATTCCTAGGCCTATAGTAAGGACTATTTATCAAACATGTTTTTTGTTGTTGTGGTACTATAAGCCTGGATACATTACTATTGAGTTATAACTATGGTATTTAACCATGTTAAGCCTAGAACTTTCCTAATCCATAAAATTATCATTATTATTTTGGCAACTAGAACTAACTACAAAAATAACACACCTAGGCATACATTCGATGCATAAAAATAACAATTACAACCTAACTAAAACCTCAACATGCGTAACTCAATTTGTTATAAATTAGTTCAAAGATTCAACATGCATACAATAATTTGTTTATTTCTTAACAAATGTAATAGTATTACTTTATATACTTTGCAGGGTTGAACGTGCATTTTCAAAACTATATCAATACCAAAAAGAATTTCGACAGTAGTGGAATCCACGTGATGGATGCTTGCAAGGTGGAGGATTTTGGCATTAAAACCTAAGCAACAACATTCAAGTTTCCCTAAAATAAATTTTGGATTAAACAGTTAATTGTTTTGGGTGGAGGAATAGGCTGACAGACCCTCAGCCTCCTTGGTTCTATGCAGTAGTTATGCTCTTGTCTTGGCCGTGGCATTAATAGGATTACTGATTGGGTTCTTTTCCATTATCATTTTCTTCGAGCTCGACCGTGGTGTTAACAGACTTAATGCTTTGGTTCTTTGCCATATTTGCTTCTTCGAGCTCTATGCTAAAATTGGTCAGTTATACGAATCCTCCCAGCATTTTCTGTTTCTTTATAGTATACTATCTATACTAAGCTATATACTAACAGTTCAATGCTATGGTTTTTTTTATGGTAGGTGAAAATATACCGTCGAAGGTTGAAGAAGATTCCTCTGAAGTTGAAGGGTGAGTGAGAAATGCTTGGTAAGCCTCAGTCCCAACCTTGGGTACCCTTCGTCGATTGTGTATGTAGTGTTGTTGATGGTATTTGTAGTATGTTATTACGGTGTTCACTGGTTGTAGCAGCTTGCTATTTGGTTTTGGAAAAGAAAATGGTGGAGGCCGTAAGGCTGTCCTTAGTGATAACCCTTAGGGTTTCAGAAGTGAGCTACGGCTCTTGTAAAAATGCTTCAGGGTAAACGTAAAATTGTTCCAAGGTTTATAAAATTGTTTGTTTAATACTGTAAATATGATATGTGAAGCTTCCTTGGCCTCTTGCTCGACCACTATAATACTTTCGAGGATACGAATCCGTTAAGGCATTTTTGTTTTATGAGATGAACCATGTGGTGACTGTATTAGTTAAATTCTTCATAAAATGAAGACTCTGTTTATAATTCTTTTGTTTTCAAAACGAAAGAGCTTACAACCATAGTGTAAATATCTGTTTAGCATGCATTTTCAGTTTCTCAGAGCATTAAGCTCGGTATATGTTTTTCTTTTGCTATGACAATAAGTGGCTATAAATTAATCTTTGGCTTTGAATTGGTTACGCCATTGGAAAAAATAGTTGTTTGAAATTCTATTTGTAAAATCTGTACTGTAAAGGATTATCCTAGGGTGTTGTTTTTAATAAATTTTTTTGATAATTATGTTAAAGGGTTAGCTTCTGATTTTTGATATTTGTATAAGAAATATTTAGATTTTGATAATTTTCCTTTTAAAGTGGAAAAGATGGAATTTATCCTTCAACTTACTTAGCTGTTGGATATAGATTTAAGAGATAAGATTTGTTCCTTATCTGAAGTATATAGTTTTCTTATTTTTAATTATTTGCTAGCTGTGGAATCTTCTTTTCTTCTTAAATAGGTTAGGTAATTTGATAAGAAGGTTTACATTTAAGAGTATGGTTTTAGAAGAATAGTTTGCAAATATTAATAGTAATATTAGAGTTATAATAATTGTTGCATCTAGGTTTAATAAGTACTTAATTCATGTACTGCAATATCAATATAGTGATATGTTTATGATTTAGGTTTTAAAAGTATTAGAATAATGAATGGATTTTCTTACTAAGTGTAATAATAGATTGTATTACAATATTTGTTAATGTGCTATACTTCACACAATTTAATGATTGTGTGACGAAAACTTGTTGTATAGACTCTTTATAATATTCTTAGAGGTTTTTTTATACAAGGTTAAGTTCTAGAAATGGATTATTATGCTAAATAGCTTGGAAAAATAACAGTAAAAAGCTTCGAATGTTAACATAGTTGCTTGAAGATATTGCTGGTAAACTTATCAAAAGAAAATATTGTTGATTTATTTCTATGGAAACTCTACAATTCGATAATAGTTCATATCATTTTATCCATCTATAATCATTCCTATCTACAGCTAAACAATCCTTTTGTACTAGAGTACTTCATCATAAGATGAGTGGAAAAACACAGAAAGTAATTTTACTCATTAATCAATCATTTATAATTCTACGTTCATTTATTCATATAATCATATACAAGTAAACTTTCCTAATTAAATGCAAACTTAAGAATTCTACTAACAGATTCAAAATATCTAAGCACTAGTAGAAAAAGTAAACATGACTGCTTTCATTTTAGTAATTTGCTTGGACATAAATAAATAAGATAACGCAATGGAACCTGGTAATTTGTAGAAGAGACAAACATCCCAAGGAGACTGTTCCACCCAACCTTTTCCCAAAGATAGCTCAAATTCTTTTCTTAGGACCCTCAAGCCTGTCCATTGATCCACTAGTATGAAAGCACTGCGTGAAGAAATGGGATTAAATACCCCTGCAACTCAACAATAGTACTTAATCAATAGTACTTCTATCCTAAATAGTATAGAACTCAGCTAAGTGGCTACATTAGTTTTGAATGCAGTCTTAATCACTCAATCCACTTCTAACTTTCCCCTCATCAAATCTCTTGTGCTCCTTCCCCCACTCTAGAATTTTCACAAGGTGAGAATTGAACAACCCCCTGCTGAATTCAATGGATAGATATATGCATGCTTAGGTATTTTTTGTTAGTTTTTTTCAATTAATGATCCACATGCTCTGTTCGGGGAACATGACCACAAAATTAGGGAAGTTTCCCCCTACAATAGCTAGAACTAATTGAGGATGATGCCATGTGTCAGTTTGATCTCACTCTAGTCTATTCCTCCTAGTGGTTCAATGGACACTCATTCAACAACATCCTTAGGCTATTTGTCTCATATTTTATTTATTAAATAATAAAATATTCAATCATAATTAATTAAAGTCATCCTTGACCCCACTTGGTCAATAGTCATTAAATTTACAATAAAAGTAAAATATAATGTTTTTTTAAACATAAAATGTTATTGAAATTGGGGTATGTGACATACGCCCCCCCTTAAGTCCAACATCGTCCTCGATTTTTCTTTGTTCGTGATCCTCAGAGCTTCCTTGGAACAAAATTGGATATGCTGTCTGCATATGACTCTCCAATTCCCAGGTTTCTTCTTATGGACTAAGGTGCTTCCATTGCACCTTCACCTGTCCAATGGTGTGATTCTGAAGTAGGATTTCCCTCTTATTGAGGATACAGTCCAGTTCCACCAGAAAATCTCCTTTTGGATCCACCTACACATCATTCCAATTTATCACATAAATAGCATCGTGTACATATCTTTTTAAAATAGAAATATGAAAAACATTATGAACTTTAAGATTCAATGGTAAGGCCAATTGGTATGCCATAGGTCCAACTCTGGACGGTATTTCGAAAGGTGCACAGTACCTTGGTGCTAGCTTAGCACAACTCCCTAATTTTAAAGAATTCTTTTTAGGTTTTACCTTAATGAAAACATGTTCGCCCACCTGGAACTATTTCTGAGTTCATTTAAGATCCGCTTGACTCTTTTGTCTATCTTGTGCAACCTTTAAATTACCTTGTATCTACTTCATGGTTAATTCCATTTCCTTTAATAAATCAGGTCCTAGTATTAACTTGTTAACGGGATTGCTCCATGAGATAGGAGTATTGCATTTTATTCCATACATAATTTCAAATGGGATGAATTTTGCTCAAGCTTGGTAGTGGTTGTTGTATGCAAACTCAACCAAGTGTAAGTAATGTTCCCATTTACTTGGTTGTTCTCTAACGTACATCCTTAACATATCTTTCAAAATCTAATTTACCCTTTCTGTCCGTCCATCCCTTTGTGGATGAAAAGATGTACTGAAATTTAAAGTACTATGTAGGCCTTTAAATAAATATTTCCAGAAGTTTCTCGTGAATTTAGAGTTCCTATTAGAAATTATAACTTTTGGAATCCCATGCAAACGATTTTTTTTTTCATAAATATTTCAGCAATGTTAATAGCCTTATGAGTGGTCTTTACTGGTATAAAATGGGCTTCCTTGCTGAGTTTGTTGACAACTACCATTATTGAATCATTCTGGTTCTGAGTTTTAGGCAAACATGTAATGAAATCAATGTAAATTATTTCCCATTTCCAGCTAGGAATTGGTAACGATTGTAAAAAACTAACTGGATGCTAATGTTTAGTCTTAACCCGTTGAAACTCAAAACATCTAGCAATATATTCTTCCAACTCATTCTTCATACTCGACCAATAGTAATCTTTCCGTAACATAGTTATTGTCTTCTGATAGTCAGGGTGTCCAGAATAAGGACTTTTATGTATTTCATTCAAAATCATCAACTTAATTTTAGGTACGTTAGGTATATACAACCTATTTTTATAAAGTATTAGGCCTTTCTCATTTAGACTGTAACCTGTTTTTAAACTTTTAGTTACATTTTCTGCCACTTTAGCTTGCAATTTTCTGTAATTTTCATCAAATTTTATTCCTTCTTTGAGCTGATATTCTAAATATGTTTTGTAAGTAGTGATTGCTGCCATTAAATTTAATCTTACATTTTTCTTAAAGCATTAGCTACCTTATTTTCCTTCCCCTTGATATGTTGGATCTCAAAATCATATTCGTTAAGGAAAGCTAGCCACCTAGCTTGCCTTGCATTTAAGTTTGGTTGATCCAACCGATACTTTAAACCCTTATTATCCGTCATTAAAATAAATTTTATCTTGATCAAGTGATGACGCCACATATTTAAAGTTTATTTGTAAGAATGTGTATTATGTCGATGCTTATTTTCTTTTCTTACTGAAGGGGGCTTGAGGTTATCCCGAGGCTTACTTATCTTTTTCAAAGCCAACACATATCCGATGCTTGAAAGACTCATAGGTAAAAACTTACTTCCAGGTTTACGATGTAAGAACTTAAGGCTCGGAAGACTAAATGAGTAAGTTCGGAAAGTTCTTTAATATTTTGACTCAAGCTTCAACTACCAAGGTGATCCTAATTAATGTCTAAAACATTGAAGCGTAATAATTCCTAGGCCTATAGTAAGGATTGTTTATCAAACATGTTTTTAGTTGTTGTGGTACTAGAATCCTGAATACATTACTATTGTGTTATAACTATGGTCTTTAACCATGTTAATCCTAGAACTTTCCTAAGCCCTAAAATTATCATTATTATTTTGGCAACTAGAAATAACTACAAAAATAACAAACCTAGGCATAAATTCAATGCATAAAAATAACAATTACAACCTAACTAAAACCTCAACATGCGTAATATAATTTGTTATGAACTAGTTCAAAGCTTCAACAAGCATACACTAATTTTTTATTTCTTAACAAATGTAATAGTATTACTTTATTTAATTTGCAGGGTTTAATGTGCATTTTCAAAACTATATCAATACCAAAAATAATTTCGAAAGTAGTGGAATCCACATGGTGGATGCTTGCAAGGTGGAAGGTTTTGGTGTTAAAACCTAAGAAACAACATTCAAGTTTCCCTAAAACGCATTTTGTCTTAAACAGTTATTTGTTTTGGGTGGAGGAATAGGCCGATAGGCCCTCAGACTCCTTGGTTATCTGCAATAGTTATGCTCTTGTCTTGGTCGTGGAGTTAAAAGGATTACTTCTTGGGTTCTTTGCCATGATAGTTTTATTTGAGATCGGTCGTGGTGTTAACAGGATTAATTGTCTATTTCTTCGCCATATTTGCTTCTTCGAGCTCCATGCTAAAACTGGTAAGTTATACAAATCCTCCCCGCACTTTCCATTTCTTTACTTATACTACCTATACCAAGCTATATACTAACAGTTTGATGATGTGGTTTGTTTGATCATAGATGAAAATATACCATCAAAGGTTGAAGATGATTCCTCTATAGCTAAAGGGTGAGCGAGAAAGGATTGGCACTAGTACATGTGATCAATTTTGCCACGTTAGTTTTCCACGTTAGTTTTACTTTCGTGGAAAAATCAAGGGTAAATTATGCATTTTTACAATTTTTTTTAAGAAGCCTCGACTTTAGTCGCTGTATCCACGCCAGACCGTCGCTATAGCGACGGCACCATCTTTTGTTGACTTATAAAATGGTCAAGGCGTCGATACAGCGACGGCTAAGAGTTTAAGCGCGGTTATGTTTGATTTTTTGGTGAATTTTGTTCAGCGCGCACGGTTATGTTTTTTTTTTGGTGAATTTTGTATGCCATAACCGGCCATGGATGATCTTTCGAGCCCAAAACAGCGTCTCTCATGGAGGAGTGACCAGGGGGTTTTCGTTGGAGTTGGTAGTTGAGAATTTTGTGACAAAGGAGGTTCCATTTAACCCTGATTTCTTGAAGCATATGTTCTCAAAGATTGAATGGAAGGATCTCCACGATGCAGCAAAGAAGATGGATGAGAATGATCTACAGTACTCCGTTAGGGAAATACATTGATAATCAGCTGAATAATGTGTGGTTTCAAGCCGAAGAGATTTTTCCATTGAATGGAACTCCAAAGGTCCGGGAACAGGTGTTTTGGATTCCCGTTTCACAGTCCTATTATGAGCTTGCACAAAAAATAGAGGTATTTGTTTTGGGGGGCCATTGCTTTACCATACTGCAAGAGATATGCAGTGTATAGGTTAAGATAGCTATTTATGTCCAGATCTGTGTCTTACATGCCTACTGTATTGTCACATATTTC